>SCLH01000232.1:897838-910867 GCA_004367855.1 Oikopleura vanhoeffeni
AAGAAAATTGGACAAACTCTCAATACTGATCTGCACGGACTATTCAGCTGCACGTACATATAAGTTTCGAATTCGTACCTTGAAAAACCAGGGAGGAGATACATTTTGAAAAAATAATTTCGTCAGTTTGTAAGCACGTTTATGTCACTTTCGTTATTTTTTTAGGATGCAAGATTTTAGTTCAAATAGATCAATAAAGGTAATATTTGCGCCATCGATTTGTACTTTTGCGACAATTGGCGATTGAAAACCCCCTTTTTTGACTTAAAATGCGACGACCCCCCCTTAAGATGTTTTTTTTAAGGAGCTATCTGGGTTTCCGGCTTTCTCGTATTTGGAAACCCATGACACCATTTATTGGCAGACAGAGAATTAATTCCGCGTGTAACGCCTGAATTTTTTTTCAAAATTTGAGACCGGTTAGCCGGTAAAGGCGGATTTCCGGTAGGTCCATTTTTTCAAATTGTTTCATCAGCCAAAATTCGGTCTGTAGACTAATTCGGACACCAGGAGTTCCAATCTGATATCAGATTTCATCGATGACGTCATTTTGGGGTCACTTCAGATGACGTCATAGAAAATCTTTACAACTTGTACAAACACGGTAATAGCGAAGTTACGAAATAGTTCACATCGATTCATATGTATGTTGTTTTTATTATAAACAAAAAAATATGAAGAAGAGTTAATTTGAAAATACAAAAATTGAACTCTCCGTGAAAAACTGATCTGGAAAAATATCTTTAAAAATGTTTTTCGTCATAATTTTAAGAAATAATACTTTTTTATTGATTGTTATGAAATTAGTTTTTTACTTTTCAAAGGAATAGTGGTGCACGCGGCATTCTTTGATAAACAATAAACAACGCAAAATGACGAAAATTCCATACCAACATATGTGAGCTTTTTATGCGGTGAATCTTTTCTAAAAGCACAAAAAATATTTGAAATTAAATTAGACCGTTTTTTTGCACTTTACGTAAACAGTTTTTTCATTTTTACGAATGACCTGAACGTAAACTAATAATCTCTTTCCCATTAGATTGTTGGCTACTTAGTTTCTAACTTATTTAGAAAGTTTAAATTAATTTCAATATCAACCACGCGAGTTTTTTGCTGCTGGAGAAAAATTGAGAGTCTCAAAAATCGTTTTCGTATTATGATTTACGAGTTTGTTACGAATTAAAAAATGACTTTATCTATCTAATATTGATAACAAGTGTTCTTGGAACAATATTTTTTTTTCTTTTTTAGGTTTGATGTTTTTGGTCAAAAGTTATAGACCGTTAAAAAGTAGTGAGAAATACCCAGCAATTACAACAATTGAACATGGCCCTAAAGATTACTAATAATTATGCAAATAATACCATCTACTAGTACCATTTTCCCTCTACTGCACGGTACCAAATAATTACCTTGTAATATGAAGGTTATTTTTCGAAAATTCTTCCATACTGTAGGTGATCGTAGTTCCGTCGGATAACAATTCTGTGATAGCCTTCATTCTTGGACAGAAAACCATTTTATCGTGAGTTTCAAACCAGTTAATTTGCATTGTACCGTTTGATAACCATAAACAAATTGCGGAACGAGTTCGGAACCAAGTTCGCATATGAGGAAGTCGACATAGGGAGTCTTCCTCTTTTTTCTCAGCTGCAGCACCAGCCTGAATTCAAGCGTTAAATGGCATATTTTTTTTTTAATTTTGATTAATATTTCTGATTATAAAATACACTTACAAAAAATGATCTAAGAAGAGTTCAAAAAAAAGAGAAAACTCATCGCGTCAAACGAATTATGTCGGACCAATCGGATTCTCATTTTAATTTCGAAAACATGTCTTGCGTAATATTTTTAATTTTATGCCGTTCAATCTTGGTGGCTATTGGTAAAATTAAATTCTCGCGCAGGTGGGGTTAACATTGTTTATTACGGGGTTTAATGAAATTTGTTCCTCTCGCTGAAAACTTACACATCGGGCACTTTAATTGATATCACTAGTATTTCTATATATTTTATGTAGGAAATAGTCACTAAGTCGTAAAAAATTGACGACAAAACATTTTTTTTATTTTAAAGTACAGTAGACTGTACAGTATAGTTTTTACCTTTAAAAGATGCTCATTCATGTATTTTCTGAAGTATTCTATGAGCGACACCTTCTTTTTCAGCATCTGTGGATATTTTGTGATTGAACAGGTTGTTTCCTTGTAATCCTTGTCAATGTAGATCATATCCTCATTATTTGAATGAAGGACTACGCGGGTAGAATCGTTGTATAAAACACCAACTGAGTTATCAGATAATTGATATCCTTAAATGTAGGTGTAATTATCAATTCAAATATAAATTTGAAAAACAAATTAAATAATGCGACAAATCGTCTGAGGTTGTCGTAAGTCCCCCGACTCTACGGCAAAAATTAACGGATATTTGTAAACAAATAGAAAAATACTTTTCTAGATGGTTTTTCCCAAATTTCCCTTTATTCGTACAAATTTTGCAGATAATATTCGAAATTTTTTGTAATACTGTATTATTACTAATACAATACTTTTTAAGTTTATGGAATGGAATGTTCAGAAAATGAGTATTCGTGTAGGTTAAAAGATATGCATACTACAATAAATTCGGCAAAAAAATGATCTATAAAATTATTTCTAGTTTTCCACGAAATATCCGTTTATTTTTACCAAAATAAATTTTCCAAATTTTTGCGTTCGGCATTATTAATTCCTTTCGAATTTGAGTTTTGTACTAATTCACCTTATCAACTTACCAATACCGTATTTGTCAGAATAGTCGACCCATTTCGCAATCCAATAAATTGGAGACGAGGCTGGGTGAACCGCTTCATCCATTACTTCTGGAGTTAGGGCAACCTTTTGTGTCAGCAATTTCGTAACCATTCGATCTAGTCGGTCCAGATCACTAATACCAGCATTTTCGGTTCGAAGTTGCTGCTCTTTATTAACTTCCTCGCGTCTGAAAACTTTTCCGTCGGCAGTTCTTGGCATATCGGTCTAAAAAATATGTTAAGGGGGTGGGTGTCGCTTTTTGGTACCTTTCAATCACGCCTCAGATCAAATCGAGGGCAGTTGTAAAAATCAGACGCTGCCGCTCGGGACAGACTTTACGTAACTAAAACATTTAACCTTATAAATAGTTTAAAAACATCTAAATATACAGATGGCAAAATGATCCCGTTCTTTGACAATCTGAAAAAATACGCAAAAATAAAACCTATTGCCATGTTTGTTGATTTAAAATATTTACAAAAATTACCTCTTTTATAATTATTAGCTCAAAAACAGGATATAATCCAATATGGAATCACACAAATCAAAATCTGAGAAGAGCGATCTCGATCAAATTAGAGCAGGTCTCTATAGTCACCAACAACCCGATCTATTTCTGAATTTATTGATAATCTTCTTAAATAGTGGGATAGATTTTAGTAGTATGCGCTGACTTGATGCTTACGTCTAGAGTGTCAAAAGGCAAGTAGTTCAGCGTCAACAAGGTAAATGGTTACAAATTCTTGACCCGATTGAAGTTGCGCTAAAGGTAGCTTTTTTTTTAGGGAAACCCACCCTTGTCCAGCATAATAAACTCGAACACTATAAGAGATATCCAACAAAACGGTTTTCTGTATCGTGTACAAAAGTAAATTTGTGATATGACCAAAACTTTTTGTTCTTCCCATTCAACAGTTCACCACGGTAACAGAGCTTTGAAAATTACCGTTTTCTGAGGAAAAACATGGCGAATTTTTCAAAAAAAATATTTTTTTTCGGAAAGTATGCCATACGAAAATTTTGTTAGTGCTCACACTTCTGTTAACCTTTACGATATAGAGACCGATTATTATTAAGAATAAATAAATTTTGATGAAATAGCGTGAAAAAAAATTGTGCATTGAGATTAGAACTCCTGAATCTTTCGGTTTTTAAAAATTAATTACCGGTGAACCGGTTGATCTTGAAAAAAAAAAAAGTGTCCATATCAAAAATTTACTTGTTTACATGATACAAAAACTCGTTTCTCGATATCTCTGATGGACTTCGAGTTATTCGGGCCACAAAGGTGGGTTCCCCTAAAAAAAAAGCTACCTAACTTTAATTTCCGCCCACAGTTAAATTTTTATTTTTTTGAGGAGACATTTTGGTAGGACCCGAATAAAAGCTTCAGTCTCCCGTTGGGATTCTTAGACCGGCTACAAAATTAACAGATATTAAAAATGTAACTCAAAAATTCTACAATACATAATTTTTTACAAGAATTCAATTACAATTGGTAAATTCGTTTTCGGAAAACTTTGTTTTGACGAATTTAAACCAATGTTAATGAAAACTTTTTGTTTTTGTCATTTTCTTGTTTCACTGGATACAAAATGCTGTCTTAATGTTTTTCGAAATTTTTATCTACAAGTGCCCGATATGTAAAATGCAGCGAGAGGAACAATTTCCTTAACCCCGAATAAACAATGTTAACCCACCTAGCGCAGAAAATTTAAATTTGACCAAAAGCCACCAAGACTTGAACGCTAAATATAAAAATATACGCAAACTGTTTTACGAAATAAAATGAGAATTCGATCTTGGTCGACATAATCGTTTGACGCGATGATTTTCTTTTTCTATCACTTAGATCACATTTTTGAATTGTATAAATATAATTTGGACTCAATATGATTTAAACGATTAATTTTTTAGAATTCGACCCCATAAATACAGTACGCGAAGATTTTAGCCGGTCGCTATATTAAAAATCTTTCTGGCTAAAATCTACCGAACTGTCTGCCAGTAAGGTTTTTTTAAGTTTGACCCAAAATTGAAACTTTGAAATTATATCCGCGTCAAATTTATTTTTTTAAGGATACCGAAGCCTGACTAAACAATGTACCTATTAATATTGCCGCCTCCGCGTAAATTTGCATCGATTCGAACTAGCACCGATTACGCAACCGAAATTTGGGATTGTGAACCTCAAACAGGTTACCGATCCCAGGCACCAACCCGCAGCCACGACCAGGGAACTGGAAGAAGCCGCATAAAAAAAAATTATAAATGAAAAAAAAAAGACCTTAACTTGGCCATTTTAGATTATGCATTCACAATTGAAAAACAGTTGCATGCAAAAATATACCGTTGTCATCACCTCATTCATCTTTGCCTTCTTTATCTTGCAGTTTGATGTTTTACCGTATATTTGCCAAATTCATCAAAATGGTGCAAGTACAACAGTCTTTTATTTCGTTTGCAAATTACGAAAAAACAAGTCACACTCCAATATAAAACAGTTATCTGGACAGTTCAATATCGTTATGGGTAACTAGTTCATTGCTTCCATTAATTAACAGCTCGTTAACCCCCCTCACACCAAAGAGCCATTTAAAAAAACATTCGTAGATAAGAGACCAGAAATCGCCCAGGTTACTTACATAGAAGAAAAGTCCCCTTTTTAGGGAAAAATTTTTGTGAATGTGCTCCATTTCATCTTTTGATCTGACGTCTTTGATTTAAATTTTTATTTTCTTCAACAAGTGATTTCGATAAATTGCGTAGGTTATTGTTACATCTTTCGGAAAACCACCTGGTAGAATTGGGAAGAACCAAAAATTGCAGTTAATTTCTGAGGATCGTCACCGATTTAGAAAATTTAATTATTAATGTCCTCCATTATTTATTTTGTTCTGACCGTCTCTCATTTTCTTCGCAAATGATTTTGGCCGTTATGGTTGAAGGTCACTTTGTAAATGTCACTTTTCCGCGGGGTTAATAAAGTCAAAATGTAAATTTAAATAATATTAAAAATTTAAGTCTATCTTTAATCTCAAGTAACAAAAACAGTAAATTTGCAAGCAACTTTTTACTTTTTCCGTTAATAAGCGCTCAAAGTAGGCGTCCCCGAAATGGCGTTTTGGGTGTTGAGAGGGTTAAGCAAGTTTGGTCTTCATGGCAATAAGTTATTAATATAAAATATGGTCAAATGTTTTAATTGGTGTAACACAGGATTTGTGTATTTTGGAAAAAACTCCATTTTCCCACTTTTTTCTGTTAGAAACGCCCACTGTCTTATCAATCTTATCCGCTCAAAAACTATCTCCCATAATTCACTCTGATATTTATTCTTACCTTTAATTTTCAAATATTTTAAGTCTTCTTTCTTTGTCCCTCTACGAGTCAACCCCTCTAAAAAAGACGGCGGTTCAATTAGTGGTGCCAAAATTCCAAAAATCCGCATTCTATATTTATAATAACCATGGTTAAAGCCGGCCGAAAAAGATGTCGAGATAATAAAATTATTTATTTGGTATGGAAGCCCAGTTTCAAACACTGTTTTCTTATCAATTTTAAAATAACCGAAATGTCGCTAAAAATCTTGCGTGCAAAGTTATAATTTAGCATGTAAACATTTTTTCATTTACAATTTTGAAATTCAATTTCGCAAAAAGACGATTTTAAGGAGTACTGGTCGCATTTTAAGGCAAAAACAGGGTTTTCAGCGTTCGCCCAATGAAATACTAGAAACAGCACGAACATATGGTTTCAGTTTGGGGATATTGACATTAAATCTTGCTTACCAAAAATTCTTGTGCCAAGAAAAAACAAAAAAAAAGTTTTTTGCTCATTTAAGGCGCCCCCCGGATTGAAAATCTTTTTTGATGTAAAACCACCTAGGGGCTCTGCCACGTTCGCTGTGGTTCAATAAAAGCTATAAACGTATTCTCTATCTTCAAAACTCAGGAAGAGTTGGCTTTTGAAGTGAAAATTAGTTGCCACTGTTGAAAGGTCTTCCTATTGGTCGGCCTAATCAGAGGGCCTCGATGTGTTTTGTGGGAAAGCAAGATTAATGTTCAATCTATCCCTAAAACTGAAAATCCATATGTTCGTGCTGTTATCTAGTATTTCATTGAGCGACGCTGAAAAACTCCTGTTTTGGCTTTAAAATGCGACCAGTACTCCCTTTAAACAAAACTTTTTGAGCAAAAATTTGAAAATATTTTATAAAATTTTTCTTTAATGCCAATTTCAACCAAATCATATACATTCACTAAACGCATTCCACAAATTGCTATCACAAGTTGAGAATCATGCAAAAGAGATTACTGCCACCCTAAAAAATTTAGCAATTATTTTATATTTGTTCTTATTTTTTAACTCAGAAACGCTTTTTTTTGTAAAGAACTAAAAACTTGTCGTGTTTTAATAGAAAAAGTTCTTACCCACCAGTTTATATTGTTAATTTTTTTTGATGATTTTATCAAGCATGTTCTTTCTACCTATTGAGGTTTTCTGTCGCATTCTCAACCTTGGAAAACCTACTTGATGTTAATTCCAGAGTTAACATAAGTGTAGAAATCGCCCCATCGTTGCCAAAATCTTTCATTATACACTTATTACTAAATACAGTATGACATTTCACTCGTTTTACAAAACAGTGGCAACCCAATTACAAATATTTGCGAGTTCTATCAACAAATAAAGAATTTCATCATAACTATAATTTCTAATAAATGTCCCGGAATAATTTTTGTGGTTAAAGATTATTTGTTTGGTTAGAAATGAGTATTTCAGAGAGGAGTTTTACATTTTGATTGATTTTTGGTAACCTAAACCAATGTTTCAAACAAAATAATAAAACATTCGAAAAATGAAAATTTTGTTAAATTTCTATTTTTACTTGTACTGCTGATTTCGGTCCCTACGAACTTTTTATATAAAAAATTAGAATTTAAAACATTCGATCAAAAAGTGTACTACTGCTTCAGAAACTTGCGTAAATAGTCATACTGTAAAAAAATGCCGTTTGCCTTTATTTTCTACCCAAAAACCATAAAGGTTTTACCTAAAAATTTCAAATCAAATTAATAAATTTCAATTTTATAAGATTCGGTCTGTAATGTATACGATATTTAACTCGTGTTGACTCAATTAGTCGCAGTTAACTATCCAAACGGATAGTAACGGACGACCGCAGCTCTAATTTGTTTAATAAACTTACCCACAAAATTGTCTGAAAGACGACTCAGAGACTTTGTGAGAAATTTTCTGGCAAGTTCAACCGTTTTTAAAATCGTTTTCTGTTTGCATTTGGTAGATCCAGGGGATTGAATTGATAAAAAATGCAGCATTTTAGTGGAATTATTCGGATATATTATACTTAACAGGTAGGTTGCGATAGGAAAATTAGTTTCAAATCTCTCAAATTTAATCGTGCAGTGGTCAACTAAAATGACGAGAAACATTCATTTAGAGCTACGACCAAAAAAATGTGCAAGAAAAAATCGTCTTGCTTCGTTTAGTATAAGACTTAACGTATTAAAAAATCGTCAAACCGATAATAGTATGTATAACTTGAGTACTAAAGCTATACTATAGTTAGGAGCCCGAACCGGTCTAAAATCTAACTTTGATTAGGGGGTTTAAAGTAACTTTTTTAGTTTACCGCCACCAGTTTTTCCCCTGCCATTTGAGAAACGGAAGCAGAGATAGTCACCAAACGCATTTCCGGCATCCCAACAGACCAAAAAGAAAAGTCAAGACCAAAATTTTTTGATTTTCCACGGATGTCCCGTTGTTGATACCGGAATTGACCGGTAAAAAATTTACAAAAACCCAGTTTGAGAACATGCACATTCTTCGAAGCCAATTTTTTGGCATTCCTGCTTACAACTGGTTCTCGAAATTTTTGTGGCATATTTTTCTCAGATGAACCGCTAAAGGTCAATTACACTTTTTGTATCTCTTAATATGAGGAACCTTGAACTTGAAAAGTATATTACACCGTGAAGTTTTTCAAGAGAAATGTTTTGGCAATAAATTTTTGTCAATGACACCTCAAGGGGGTCAATTACCCTTTTGTATATATTTTCAGGTTCATTAGGTTCCCTATATTAACCCCTTGGAAGCTCCGAACCGATTAATCGGCTTTTGAACAATTTTATTAAACTCTCTCAAAACTAAGAGAAAAAAAAGCTGCTAAACCAAATAATGGCAAACCCACACATAGGAGTTTTCAAGGAATTCAAGAAATGAAATTTAAAAAAATTTTCGATGATTGGTTCAAATTTTTTTCAACCTTACTTTTTTTCTCAATGTTCGCCGAAAAAAAGTTTACATTCGCTGATCCATTTAATCCTGTTTGAACTTTTTCAAAATTTTCTGAGGATATAGTTTTTAGAAAGTGGTTTGGAACTTACTGAACACATTAAACTCCACTTTACTGTCATTTCGAACTCTTTTTATTTCTTTGTGAGTGATGATCTCGAAAAACTGAAAATAATAGAAAATTCTAGACTTAACAAAAAAGTCTTTTAAAAGAGATAATATCTCATTTTCATTTCTACAAAACTTTTGGGTTGTCATAATAATATCAGGAATATTTACGTAGGTTTGACAACGAAATATACATTAGGTCGACCAGTAGGCTGTCAAGTTTACAGATGTTTATGGCGAAACAAAGTTTTAAAAAATAAAGAATTTTTAGTACCAGTATTCGTGTTCTAAATAATTTAGATCAGAAAATTGGCCTATGCGTTGACTCCATGGATGTTGTAAAATGACAAAATGTCCAAAATTTACCGATTGATCTATCAAATAGTATAATATTAGTTTCCTCTGTAAATTTTAAATGTTTTCGATATCGTTTTCATTTAATGTTTGAAATCAACATCTTCAGCAAGATAATCGTACGGAGTCAGAAATTTTAAGGAGGGGTGTCGCAAATTGGAGCCTTCTTCCAAGGTCCATTCCGTCAAACTAGCAACGGTATATTCCAAAAACTTTTGTAACTAACCAGAAACCGAACCTTCGCGTAATTTTGAATCTTAACCGTTAATTCTGATACAATCCCACCTACGCCGCCACCATACGCCTTTTTAAAAAAGCCTCCTAAAAAAGACACGCAGTTATGCCCTACCTCCTTCAATTTTTATCATTTTTATATTAATTTTTTTGTGCAGGGGGTTCGGAGAAAGCCTTACGAATAATGCAAAAGCGCTTTTGTTTTAAAAATTTTGCTTCGCGGACAAAAACGCAAAAAAAAAACTAAAAAAATTAAAATTTTGAAATGTCAGTTTGAGCTTAGGGCAAAAAGCTATCTCCTCCCACCTATTTGAGAGATACCAGTTTCGCACTCATACTGCATCTGAAATCAGGAAAATCTTGTTTGACAAGTAAACTAGAGAGTTTTTTTCGAAATTTTGCTTTGGCGTCTCTTGGGGCCATGGCCAACTTTTCATTTTTGAGCCTAAATTTTTGAACAAAATTTAGAAAACCAAGAAAAATGCTTCAAAATAATTCTCCGTAAAATACAAACACTTTTAAGAATTTTGGGTGGCAATTTTAACTCGTAGTCGTTTCAAAAAAAACAAAGTGAGCGCACTTTCAATTTAAATCATAAAATAACATCCAATAATTCTCTGTTTCGTTTTTTTGGCTGTTTTGGGCCGCCGAAACAAATCTTTAAAACAAAAGCAATTTTGCCCATTATTTATTAGGCTTCTCCGGGAGCCTCACGGCAAAAAAATTAATAAAAATGATTGGAAAATTGATAGAAGTAGGTACGAACTGCGTGGTCTTTTAAGAAGCTTTTTAAAAGCGTAGGTTCGGCGTAGGTGGGATTGTATCAGATTTACTGTTAAATTCAAAATTACCGCGAAGTGGTCTGTTAGTTAAAAATGTTTTTGGAATATCACCTTTCTATTTTTGGCGGGAAATGGCCTCGGGAAGAGGCTCAAACAAATTTGACGACACCCCACTCCCTTAAGCTCTCTGTTTCTTATCCTTGATAAAAAGAACAATCCTCCAAGATCAGCTTCTTGTCAATTAGCCATTTTTCATAATTTTACTTTTATGTTTTCTAATGTGTTTCAAATATCAAAATATAAATACATTTGATTAACGCCACCTATTGTATTATAATCATTAAAAATACTGATCAGCCTGAGTATGCACAGAAGCTTGATTATTAGATATCCGCTGAGTATTCATCCGCACAGCCCGTTTTTTTTGTTTCTAGGTTTTTGATTCGATTTCCGACAGCTTAATCAATTCCCATTCGAAAATATTTTTTTTCATACTCAATAATTATTTTCAAAAAACCTTTCAGGGGCCCCGCGTTATCAAGGGTTGGAAAGTGTGTGCTAAAAGAGAAAAACGGAGAGAGAATATTTGAAATTGGAAAGCAGGAACTAGAAACCAGGTATTTTGCCATTATATTTCACGGTTAAAAATATTTTCCTGAAAATTTTCTGATTTTTTTATGATTATCCATAACTTAAAATGTCTTTTTCTGGCCGCTCTTTTTCCCAACTTTAAGATAATATTTGTAGTTATCAACAAATATAGGCGCTCAAAAGTCGGACCGAAAATCGGCTTTGGAAGCCTCCACCATTAAAATTCGATTTGAAGCTTCCAAGGGTTTAAGAGATACGGAAAAAAGTGTAATTTGGACCCCCTTTAAGTGGTCAAAAAAGTTGTACAAAGTGTTGAAAAATTGGCTTCGAAGAACATTGGGGTTTTCTCAGACACGACGTTTCAGATTTTTTACCGGTCAATTTCCGCGGTATCACCGGACATTCCGGTTGGAAAATCCCAAAAAAATTTTGTCATTTATTTATCCTTGGCGTGAGAGAACGAAAATCCCGTTTGTGATTATATCTCGTTCCGTTCTCAAATGCCCAGGGGAAAAACTGGTGATAGTAAACCTAAAAAAGAAAAGTTACCTGAAAGCAAAAAAACGGAAAAAAAAATTAACGGCGTTAATAATTTGAAAATTTAAAAATACATTTTATTTTTTGCCATGCGTATTCCCTTGGGGATATTATATTATACTTATATTAGTATATATTATATATATGTTACCGTATATTTACCCCCGTGTAAGCTCAAATAATTTTTAGTCAACTGTATGGTTTAGTCAGGAAAGTTTGCGCGTTCCTCGCCTAACTATATGATTGCACGTTAAATGACCGAAGAATGTAGTGCCAAACTTTTTTTTAAACGTGGCATTTGCAGTATTTTTTCCAAAAAAAAATTGAAATAAAAATATCGTGTGCTTCAAACTGAGAAAACCTCTTGTCCTCAAATTCGTATATAGTTGATCATAGTGTATCATATTTTTGACTTCATTACCAACAAATTTACTTTATGAAAAATGAGAAATGATAAAATACGGCCTTTTCATTTGTTATCTCTTGAATTACGTGTCAATTACTTATCAAAGGCGTTTTTGAGGTTTTCATTCTGTTAATCTTTCATGGATTTTTTTTTAATTTTCGATTCCAACCCTCCAAAAGTAAAAAAAGGGCCAGTTTTAGATAAACTTAAAAGTTCGTTTTAATCTTTTGACAATGAAAGGGTATTCTCTGACAACTGGTTTGTGACAAGAAGCTTGGCTTCAAATCGTTTTCCACTCTATAATTTGAATTTACGGCAAGAATACGATCCGAAATGGGTCAAATGTTTAAATAAAATTTCGAGTGATTCATCTATATACGTTAAACGTCAACTCTTTGGACACAGTTGAATTTCTTTAAAATTGCCACCGGAGAGTCAATTTATGTTATAATAAAAAGTTAGGGTCAAATATATATTGTGAAATGCTTCGCCATTCTCATACCATTCTCGTATAATATATATGAGTTCGTGGCGGGTAGAAAAACTACACTCGATATAGTCAGTCTTGGGGAGCCGAGACTGGGCTTGTTCTTTAAATCGTTTTGTAGTGAATTTCCGATAAGCTTATCTTTATTAAAAGTCTTCCCGGGATATTGGGAGAGGGTGAACGTATTTCTTGACAAGTCACAATTTGACAGAATAATAAAATATATTCTTTGCTTAAAAAAGAGAAACAAAATTCTTGAAATTTGGAGCCAATGAAATAACGAACAAGAGAACCGACGTTGTATATTTTGATATGATTTTAATTTTTCCAATTTTTTTATATAAAAATTCAGTTTATCTTACTTTAAGTTTTGGGTAAATCAGTAGCGTTGAACAAAAAACTAATAATTTCGCAGTT
>SCLH01000232.1:910888-926568 GCA_004367855.1 Oikopleura vanhoeffeni
CTCGTTGTAGATCTAGCCTTCGTCTAACGATACACATCTCAAAGTCACCTGTTACATCACACCACCAGGTGGTGAGTCTATTCTGAGCACTAAACGGTTTTTTTTAAAATCTATGTTCTTTTAGAACCCACATACAGAGCGTCTCAAAATTTAACACAAAGTAGCGGATAAATAAGAACAAAAATGTGGTCGGAAGGATTTTTCCAATTTTGACATTTTTTCTTCTAGAATCTCTTGAACGCCGATTTTTCCAGTTTTTCGACTTCAAACTCTATCTTCTTTTAGACGAATGTTTAGAATAAAGCCGTTTTTTTGACTAAGGTATAATATAATGCGGTCAATGTGGTCGGAAGGAATTTTTGATTTATATTCTAGAATTCTAGAAAATTGACTTTGAGTAAACCGGAAATGAAAGTTCGAAAAAAAGTTCGTCTGATCGAAACAAAATACCACCAAATTGAAGCTGAATTTCACTGATCAAAAAGTTGCTTACAGCTAATCAAAATTTTAACCAATCAGCGTCAAATTCGATAATTAGGTTTAACATTTCGGTGCGGTCCAGATACCGTGGAATCCAGAACACGGGTGGTAGCAAAGAGAAACTTTACCTATTATGAGGCAGCAAAGGTATTTTGCCTGAAAGTAATGAGGGAAGTGATATTGAATGACTTAATTATCTCTCTCAATTTAGCTTAAAAATTTTGATTTTAATTTAAGGGGGTGCTTTAAGTCCAGGAAATTACAAAATTGTTTAAAACATTTGTTGACAGGGATACTTCATAGCAGGGGTCGGCACCCAAGCAAATCGGAAAAATCTGAACCGATCCGAGCTCATACTTTTCAAATTTTCACCCGAACCGATCATGAACACATTTTTTACGAATTTCAATCCGTCCCGAACTGTTCACATGCCGACTCCTTTTCAAAGTGCATATAAAGTAAAAAACGGCGAAAGTTAGTATTTTTAATCAGAAAACAACATTTTTGACGAAAATTCCCATCATTTTCGAAATGCTCGAAAATTTTAACTAATTCAAAATTTCAAAACACGACTCAAAAGTTTCCAAAAATAGATGAAACTGATTTAAAAAGGCTTAGCAAATAATATTATACTAATATCTGCTAAGCTAACGATAACAAGCATAACAAATTAAGCGACTAAATATTTTCATACACTATTTTTGTTATCACAAATTCCTATCAGAGTCTAGGCTTGAAAAAAGCTTTCCTCGTTATCACCATTTGTTGATTATAAGATTTCAATTTGAAGGAAATTCTACTACACAACGATTTTTGGCCACTAAACAAAAATCAATATCGCAATAATATACAAAGAAAAAACTCTCGAAAATAGGTGAAACTCATATACAGCAGGGTCCGGCGGATAGTTGGAACGTTTTTCGCCAAAAACCTCCAACTATCCGCCGGATTCCCAACTATCCGCCGGATTCCCAACTATCCGCCGGACGTCTACGAAAATGTGCTCTGATTGGTCAATTTAAACAATATCTAGAGTTTATAAGTGAGTTGAAAGGTGGTCAGAGTAAGAATTTTTGGTGATTTTAAAGTTAATTTTACAAATTTCTAGAATGTAATTGAATTTTATCGAAAAAAATGAATAAAGTAAAGTTAAGTTTAATGTAAACTGAATTTCGAAAAAGATTATCCGAAAATCGGTTAAATGTCAAGAAATTATCAAACACTTAATCACTTTTATCTGAAATAACTATTTGGCCATTGTTCAAGCTAGCGACATTGCTGGCGAGACTTGAAACATGTTTTTAAGTTCTTTAAGGAGTTAAACCGACGGAGGCTGTATTCTCCGAGACCTTAGAAGTGATAGGAGCTAATTTTAGTTGCATTGTCATTTTCATGACGGTTTTGCTGCCCAAAAAGATATAAAAAAAAAAATTTTTCGATGTCAAAAAGTTCCTAAAAATTTTCTATATTTTCAAAGTTTCATTTTCCTTAAACCGCACTGTATCTTTTGAAGTATAACTCTTTTGCTCTAATTTTTGGTTGCATTTAGCATCACTGTGAATTAGACTTGAAATGCAATACAATTTTTAAAATTTCCGAAAAAATAATTCCAAATATTTTCTTAGATCCAGAAAATTGGTGGGAACCGACGGAGGCTGTTTCTCCGAGACTCAAAAATGATAGGAAAGCTGATTTTAGCTGCATTCTTATTTTTATTAACGGTTTTGCTTATTAAAACCTAAAAAAAAGTGAATTTCGATAAAAAATGTTTCCCGAATTTTGCATAAGTTATGGAATTTTTGCTAAAGTATTTTTTTCAGGTCGTAATAACTTTTTTCTCGTGATCTAGACATTGATCTGCACTATTTTTACAACTTATTTTGTTGTGCAAGTTAACTGACAAAAAATGTAATTAAAATTATGATTTTTACTCAAAAAAATAGTTTTGGAATTTTCTTCAAAAACCCTATTTTTGACGAATTTGAGCGGTAATAACTTTGAATGCATCTAAAGCTAATTATGATTGAAAATTGAAAAAAAAAACTCGACGCACCTCCTCGCTGTGCCACACTTTTAAAGAAGTGCCTTTTTATTTAAAAACAATCTATATTGTTCCGACGAAATGCCATTGTACCAAGCGAACATGCCGCAAAAAACAACCCATTTATTTTTGGGTTAAATTTCTCTAAAATAAACAGACAAAATTTGAAAACATCAAGGGGCCACGCACGGCTGGTTAGCTTACAAATAAAAAGTTAATACTGAAAAAAAGAGAAAATTTGATATCAGGGAGTAGATGAAAGTTGCTACCAAAAATGGAAAAAAAATCACTTTTTGACCCGCGGCTTCTATACGGCCGGTCCGGTCATACAAAAAAATTCTTTGACCACCATTTTTTTTGAATTTCAAACAAATAGCTCTAGGAATCCGAAGTTTTAACCTCAATTTACGAAATTGCGGTTAACGCTCAGGGGACTAACGTTTGAAAATCAGTAAAACCCGTCGGTTTACCCCCCTTAAGGGGGTATATCTGCAGATTTGACAATATTACGATATATTCTGGAAACACTAAAAGGCCTATATAAGAAAACCCGAAAATGCTAATTTTGCTAGATCTATCCCTTAATCGTTGCGGAAAAAGTACTCTACAAATTAGTTTTGACCATTACACCAATAGGTACAGTATCGTAACAGGTGACATTTTCAAATCTATTTCTCCCCAGACGGTATATCTCAATTGAGCTCAGATTTATACAGATCCACGAAACGGGAGTATGCCAATTCTTTTCTCGAGGCTTGTTTTTGATCCGGCGACTGAACAATTCCAGAACGCCAAAAAACCGACCGATTTTTTTCGCAATTTCCAGACTTCAAAATCTATCTCCTCCGAGGATATTATTTGCAAAATGGTCAAATTTTTTATTCAAGTATTCGGCTAGAAGAACATATGGTAAGGATTTCTCGAGGGCTTTTTTGCAATTTCAAGCTTAGAACTCGAAATATGATTTTTTTTGGTCATTTTCCAAAAAATCTTCCGAAACAAAAAAGTGCGTCGATTTTTTCGAAAGTTGGCTCAAAAGAAGCCAGGTAAAAACACGTGATGAGAAAGTTGGCCTTACGTCGTAAGGTGATATTTTTTGAAATTTTAGTGAGTTCCAAAATTCGAGCGAACCGTTATTTTTTAACTTCATCTTTTTAAAAAATACTTTGATCACCCTCGTATGATCACCTCGTATCAATTTGGAGCATTTTATGGCCTCTGAGGCCTTATTGTATTCAGACAGGTATACGTATATCCATATACCCCCTAAGGGGTTCGATAGGCACCTATATCTTTTGCAATGTAAAATCCAATTGACTGGATTTTACAAATGTTTGCATCTCGCGGTATCCGCTTTTAATTATATATAGAGATAAAAATTTCAAACAAATTCAAAATATTTTGGATGTTTTTTTTATAAAATTCGAAATTAAGCTTATTTTAAGTTTACTATACTATTTATAGGCTATATAATTATAGCCTATATACATATAGTGTCTATAGGCAAGTCGTATCTTTCTAACTAAACGAGGCTAAGGTCTGATTTCTTGCCCCGAAATTTGAACTCAACGTTGCTTTTTAGTCATAAAAACCCATAAAAAAATCGGAAAAAAAATGGCAAAAAATTTTGAAAATTATTTTAAAATTTTTATACGATGAATTGATTGTCAAAAAATAATTTTCAAATCGTACTCCTGGGATTAAAAATTGAAATTCGTTACATTCAGACACAACAATTTTCGTGACAAATTATTACAAAAAACTATTAGTGCAACGGAAATAGTTTTGCCATGTAGCTCATGAAAAAAATACAAACTTTTTCCCGTGGCCCCAAAATTAGCCAAAAAAACACCTTTTTTCGGCCAGCTTTGAACCCTTTTTTAGTAAGAAAAAATTAAAATACATCGACCAACAATTTTTTCCGCCTTGTTGAATTTCGCAAGATAAATGTCAACATTTTTAATCATTTCCTTTATATAGTACGAAAAAAAAAAAATACGCCTTTTTTTCAAAAATTTTCTCCTTGTTACCTCATTTACCGGGTTTGGTTCAAACCATGCTAGTCTTAAAAACTTATAATTATAAAAACGTTTCTCCCAGAGAATTTACGAACTAATTATCAGAATGTTTATCACTGCCCCTATGGTCTAATTGCCGAAGAGAAATAAGCATTTTCAAAAAGTCCCATTTTGCCTATAGAACCCCTTAAGGGTGCGTTTGGTGTGAAGTGAGTTTTGGAGTTCAGAAGCTTTCGGTACCCGTTAGACAAAATGCAGGACTGGACAATTTTTTGAAAACATACATTAGGGAGATCTATCGTTTGGATCTCGGCCGATGCCATTAGACAGTTAGGTAACACTACCACCAACCATCTGGTTACCGCGGTTAAACACGAGTCCCTAGCCTTTTTTTTTTCAAAGAGGACAAGGATCCTAGAGCTTATGGAATTCGCGGAGATTTCAAAGATAGATCTTCCTTTAGGGACACTTATGTAAAATGGTTCCCAAAAAATTGTCCAGTCTGCATTTGTCTAAACCGATACGAAAGCTCTGATTATCCAAAAAATCACTTAACACATTCAAATTTTTGATTTTCCCGCGCCGACCGGGAATCTTGTTCTTGGAACAATCTTGGTTTAAAAACGCCTATCTTTAGGCCTAAGGAAACGGTTTGAAAAAAAACCAATAATCTTTTGCCTACAACTAATCCCGCGGAACGTTCAGAACGAAATAATGTTTTTTTTTTCAAATGCGTAGGCTTCTTGCGGAGTTTACGAGGGTTTTTTGTTGGGTTCCCAACTATCGGCGGACCGCTGCTGTTATTTTTAATATATACAACTGTCTTTTTGCCGATCAAGGTATTCGTGTAGGCATGAAAAATGTTTTTTTCGAAAAATTTTCCAATTTTTGCGTAAAAACCAAATAAATGCCAGTTTTTTTGGTTCAAAGTTCAGTATTAAGTTTATTTGCTTTTTAGAAACTATAATTCTGGGCATGGTTTTTGCACTTTTTCAAACCTGCTCCATTGACATTTCAACGAAAATATTTATATTTGTTCCATCGATTAAAGAATATTAATTCGCAGTAATTTCAATTAATTTCTCTGTACTTGTAATGGGTAATTAAGAGAATGTTAAAAATAAACGCGCTTAACAATATAAATTTAACCGATGAAATTTACTACACTAGAGTACGTTTAGCACGGGTAGATGCTAGGAGCGGATTCGGAGGCAAAAAATTTTTTTCCCTGCCAGTGTGGGTTAACAATTTTAAACTTAAAATAGACACCTGTCGTATTCGAAGCTATTCCGTATAAAAACGCTCCTACTGTAGATTCTCCAAATCTGACAAAACATGTTGCTAGCAAAAAAGTTTTTCTCTCCAAAATCCATTTCTTTGGTAAAAAAATATGACTAAATGTTCTTTGACCAATGTTGAAGAGGCAAATTTTTTGGAAAATTTTTTGCTTGCAAGAAAATCCAAAAAATAATCTGGGTATAAAATTTTTGCTAATAAAATGGCTTTTTCTTGGGATTATTCGCCATTTTTCCAGAAAAAACGCTTTTTGACCCGCCACCCTAAGTGTGGTCCAAGTTTTTTTGGTGTTCAAACCCGCCCCGTCTTATTTTGACCCTTTCACAGTATTGTCAAATGATCCCAATTCATTATATTCTGTGATGTTACGACTCAAGACCCACAAAACCATTTTTCGGCTATTTGAAAACAAATAATCACTGCCATATTTTTCTTCAAAAAAACTTCTCTTTCCGAAATGGATTTCAGACGAAAATTATTTGGAAATTATATCGTTATATAATCGATATGATATTCCAACGACGCAAAATTCCAAATTGAAAAATTTAGCTATCATTTGCCTTGCGAAATTTAAAATTCCTGTGAAAACAGATGAATATTTCGCTTCAGTTGTATTTCTACAGGCGGAGGGTGGACAATTTAGAAGGTATCAAATAAAATCATTACTATTATGTCAAACCGAACTTCTACGTACGGTTTCATGACAATATTGTAATGTTTTATTTTCGATTTGTCCCAAAGTTGCTAGAGTTCCGATAGACGATCTGGTTTTTTTATTAGGTTACCTCACATTGCTCCGGTGAGACAGTTTGGAGGACTGGTACATACGACTATTTTGAAATTTGGGTCTTAATATAACTTTTGTATATTGCGTTGGCGTTTGAAGAGCCCGTTTTCTTTGATTTTTTCCAGGTATTAACGGACAATTTTAACTTAAAAATTTTATCCGGTTTTCCCCGCTAAGAAAAATTCGAAATTAAGGGTTAAAAATCCGTAAAAACAATCGGTGTCTGCAGTTCCCAATTAGCTTGAAAAAGTATATTATGGAGGGGAATGTTCTAATCTTTGTTTCAATTCAGCAAATTTAATGCTAAATTGAACAAATGAAAATTATGGCCCAAAATTTCAGAAATAATCGTATGTTTCCCAGCTCCCGAACCTATTTCCACTTGAATGGTGAGCCTATTCTAAAAAACAGGCTGTATTTCCTTGGAGGATCAAAATGATGTCAATTAAAAATGTAGTTGAGACTTTTTCTTCGCGAAAAGGCCCCAGATTAAAAAGTCCTAATTTTAAAGTCATATTTAGGTTCATACGTATTTTCGGTGTAATTTTCTGCTATTGATATTTTGGATTCCATTTTCAAGTGAGTTATTTCCGTTCCCCGCTGTCATCACCCGTTCTTTTTAACTTTTGGGAATTGTTAAAAATTGGACCTAAAAATACGATAAAAAAATGGCGTTAGTTAGACTCCTTATCTTTTAATCGCTTTCGAAGCATCAAAAAGGTGTCAACTACATTTTTTTAATGCCCATCATTTTGATCTTTCAAGAAAAATTTTTCAAAATACATTCTTGACAATATTTTTGAAAATAAGCTTGTTTTATTTTTCCTACATGATTCAGCAAAAAAATTAGTATATAAAGAAAACCTAGATGTTAAGCGAGATATCATTTCGGAACAAGAAAAATAACAATTTTTTCAAAAGGTTTCATTTGATTTAACAGTTCGTCGGGAAAAATAAATTTATTCTATATTATTAATTGAAAGAAGAAGTTTTTTTTCAAAACAATTTTACTAAAAAAGAATTTAAAAACCATAATAATTAAAGGCTGCCTTATTTCCTAACCGGAACGTTTTTTTTATATAAAAAATGTCTGATAATCAGACCTCGGGGAGTTTGACAAAATACCAAACCCTGTTACGAACAGAATATTTTTTTTCTATTTGTGTTATAAACCCAGTAAGATCGAAATAAAAAACTCACTTTTTAATGGTCCGAGGAACAAAAAACACAAAGTGTCTTAATGTTTTTCCCTACTAACAACAAGCAATAAGGCTTACTTGCCCAATATCAAAGCTGACCATTTTGATTGCACCTAATTTCCTAGAATCTCGTATTAGTGCGGCGCTTGGATCAACAGATTCGATACAGATTGAGTGGCTCTTTATACGCACTCCACATACATATATACAGTTTGGTGCGTGTGCGTGGTTTTAAAACACATACAGAATCCGAAGAAATTAGTGGAAGAAAATGTGTGTATTATTTATCGACGGCCATTCTATCCACCATAACTCCTTTCAATGAAGAGAACAAAAACAATTTCAATTCACAGTTACATTACTTGATAAACTTAGGTCAAAAACTACAATCTACAAGGGAGTTCAAAACATGATTGTAAATCACTATTGCGAAAAGTGTTCTCGCTGATACAGTTCAAACGCCTTTTTCAAAATTTTAAAGTTGCAATAGGTTGGGTCAATAATATAAAAAATTGTACGAATGAACTTTGAAATCAGGCTTCCAAAAATTTTTATTTAAAAAAGTTTGTTTTTATTTATTTGTCCACGTACATGGATGCCGGTATTTCAAACTTTGCAAAAAATTAACATTTTGTAACGATTTTTCGAAAGTTATTTTTTTACAAAATTAATTTTTGAAATTATTCAGTCGAAAATGGCCCGAAAATAGTTTCGAATTGGCGTCCATTTTTTTGTAAAAACTGCTTTTTTGTTGTTTTAATGGCATTTATTTAGATGGAACTAATTAAAGTTTACTTTGTATCTTTAATTTAGATTCTTAAGTGTAAAAAATCCAAAGAAAATTTCAACTTGTACTTCTTTTTGATATATCAAAAACCATAATAATTGAGGCAATCTATGATAAATGAAAAAAGGTACCGGGCTGAAACTTTTGTTGTAATTCTGGCCTTTGTGGATTTCTAATATAGGCAGTAAGTTAAAAAACTTTCCCAAAAACCTTGTTACAATTAAGGGTTTACCAGTTAGGAAGCAAGGACTGTACATGTTTTTAAATGGCCCTTTTCGCGGCCTACGCATTTTTTTCATAGCAAAATATAGGAGAAATTGCATTTAAATGTATAGGGCCTTTTTTCCGACAACCTTTAGGAACAAATGCTTGACCCGGCAAAGATAATAAAGTGGTCATTCGCGTTATTTCTGCCAAAACAAGTGTCCCGAGAAACATATCTGCTTCAATGATCAAATCGATGAAATATTAATATTTATGGTCGGTCGGTTGGAGGTGAAGGACTCGGTTCTAGATTTCATTTACAAAATCAGCGGATTGACTCGATCGAAAAATTTCTCTCAATTGTGAAAGGTGCACTTTTGATGAAAGGGGTTTGGTGAGGTCAAATAAGTCTGAGAGTTTCAGACTGAAACTTTATTTCAAGAAACAGACGGAAATTACAGACATGGCAGAATTTATAAATATTTGATTAAATTTATTTCAACTGATTTAGATTTAAGTTTAGACGAGCGGGGATTACCGTGTTACGAGGGATGATATTGAAAGGAGGGTTTGGCAAAAAAAATATATTTTAGCTGATATTTTTTGGTTTCGGTTGATATGCACAGTAAGTACAGTAGTTACTTCTGTCTATATTTACCCCTATTATAACCTTTTAAATCTGTTTATAGTTAACTTTTCAGAGAAGCTTCATTGTTCGCTTATTCTGTTATAAGCCCGTAGCAAATAGGACTAAACCCACTTGGGTCTGGGACTGGATCGATGGCATAAGTATCCTTGATTGCCGTAGCAGGCCTGTATTCTTTACTGCAGCCTGCCGGAAGCTTCTTAATCCGTCGGGTCAACTTAGCCAATGATATCCTCCTGCGGATAAGTAAGTCTTGACACTTTGATTAATGTAGATACAACCTATGTATTCAATTACTCACAGGTTCAACTAATGTAATATTCTCTACTTACTCGCTTCAACGTAAGCTCGAAAGTGAGTGGACCTAAGCGCGAATCCGAGTAATGTCGAGTTGATTGCTCACTACGCCATATATATTGGTTAGCGTCAATCTTAGAACGAGCGTAGGCTGACTGCCTACACATACTTCTGCATACACTATCCTACGTTCTGTACACGAACATGATACTGTGTATACATAAGTATATGTGTTGGGGAAATCACTTGCGTTTAGTCACTTGCATTACTAGTCCACCCCTTATAGAAAATCTCCAAAAACATCTAGACTTTCAAATAACATTTTGATTTTTTCCAATTTTTACTGTATGCAGAAAATATGTCTGGAGCGCAATTAGTCTGAGACTCTAGACTTTTTGCGATAGTCTTGACCGATAGACAAGTTCTACCTGACAAAAATCATAACATCGCAGGTGGTCTGAAATTTTTTAGAAAAAGTATAGCAAACTCGAGTACTGGGGTTTCAAGGTGATTTGACTGCCGTATAGAAATAACACGAACAGTACGGGTTTCAGTTTTTAAATATAATCAAGCAAAAATCTTGGCTGCGAAAACAACATATCTGTCCGAGCTTCATGATGGTACAAGTGAAGTACTATTAAATGGAGGGCGCCGCAAGGGTCAAAAAATTTTCGGCAATGACTTTAAACGACGCCTTAAAAAAATTCGAAGGAAATTTCTTGGCATAGTCAGAAATCTAATGATCTTAGTATCATTGATCATTTTTTTAGTCAATCTTGCACGTCCTTGTCCAGAATAGCCTTGAAAGACAGTATCAATTAATCATCTTTTTAGTTCCAATCTTGCCGTCCCTGTCCGAATGGCCTTGCGGACAGTATGCATTAATCATTTTTCAGTCGATTGTCATCGAAACAAACGATGTGGTCATTCAAATTTGTGTAAATTATGATGATGAAAGACAAGATTGCCGACCAAACTGTGGGGAACAGTTACTCGGAAACTGTAGAAGATATCAAAAATCTCTATCAAAATCATCAATAGGCCTTTGCGAATGAATTCGAAAACCTTGCCCAAACCTGGAAATTGGACGAGTAATGGTTCGTACATTTGATACCAAAAAATCGCAAAAATACACAATGGAAATATTCCAGATTTGTGCCGACAAAATACACCATTATCGAGTAAGTATATTTACATTAGTAATAAAAAAAACTAAAAAATTTCAATTTTTTACAAAAAAAAGACACAAAAAAATTTATTATTTTCAAGTTAAGGATTGGGGGACGATAATTTGGGCTCTTTTTTACAATTTTCAAGCAAAGTTTCTTGAGAAACCTGGCTTCAGAAATATGAATTTTTCTTCCAAATACGTAGTACAACTCTAGGAAGTTGCACAAGTACTATTCAGAGCATCTATACCTCAACTCGCTCAGAAATGGTTTTTTAGTAGGCGTCTCTAAAAGTACTGAAAAAGCCTACTCTCATTCTTTTCTTCATCACTTTTTACTGTAAAATGGCGCATTCTCGAGACGGTAGAAAATTTTAAAAAAAATTTCCTCTGTGGTCAAAACAGCGTGAAAGTCTAACCAAATAGGGTTTGACCACTAGAGGCAATTTTTAAAATTTTCTACCGTCGGAAGATGCGCATTATATAGTTTGAATGTAAATGTACAAATAAAAGTAAAAATGATGAGAAAAGACATGGGAGTAGGCTTTTTCAGTACTTTTAGAGACGCCTACTAAAAACCATTTTCTGAGGTTAGGTTGAGGTATCAGTGCTTCTGAATAGTACTGGCAACTTCCTAGAGTTGTACTACGTATTTTGGAAGAAAAATTTAATATTTCTGAAGCCAGGGTTATTCTCGAAACTTTGCTTGAAAATGTGTAAAAAAGAGCCAATTATCTCCCCCATGGGGCCCCACATCCTATGAGGAGGTAGGTGTCGGACTTTTTTGAGCCCTTTTATAAGNCACTGTAAAGTTTTGAATAGTAATTATACAGGTTGTAATAAAATTAAGGTTTTTTTCATAATAAAACCTAGGAGGAGATAGATTTTCCGTTTTGCGTTATGTCTTCTTGTTTCGCTAATGTGTCACGGAGTGTAAGCATACAAAAAAGTTTTGGCACATTTATGACGCAAGCTGAAGGCTAGTTCTACAAACTGGCTAATCTGAATAATATCCTTGAAGCAGTGTTTGGCTAATATTTTATCGAGAATATGTCAAATTAGGGACCGAGATACCCTCAAATTTATGTTTTTTAAATTGAAGTTAAAATTGTAAAAAAAAAACGATTCGCGAAAATGACTAATCGCAAAAATGAAAAAAATAGATGATTTTTCTAGATTTATTTATATCAAAAAATTCGATGATTTTTCTAAAGTGTATTATATCAAAAAATAAGATGATGTTTCTAAAGTCAATTATATCAAAAAACACAATAAAACACGAAAATACTATATCCTTTGATATAATACACTTTAAAGTTGACTATGTCGACGAAAATGTTAACTCGTAGACTTTAGACATGAATCTGTACCCAGACTCGATTTATGGCGATTGGTCGCCATACTTATAAATCGAGCCATATTAGCAAAGTTTCATTATCAACATACATTTTTCAATAATATTCAGCCAATTTGCTATACAATTGAAAAAAAAAAGAATTTAAAGGCATTTAATGAGGATAAGAAAATGTCGTAAATGCGTCGTAAACTGCGATTAAGGGGGTGCCATAAACCCTGCAGACTGAAGTCATTATAACTTACGAAAATAATAAGTCAGTATATGTTTTTATGCTTATTATAGTTAGCTAAACCGATATAAATATGTTTCAGCTTGATAAAATTATTTTTATTCACTTGAGGAAAGATTTGAGTTCGAGTTTTCATTTTTGATATCGTAAAAATTTGAAAAAAATCAAAGAAATATCAAAATTTTCCGTATTTTTCGGCCAAATTTTTTTCTGTTATTTATATTTCAATCTGTTACAAAAAACGAAAAAAATGGCTACTTTAACTTTTTTGAAAAACGCTTACATATTTTCTGACAGCCGTTTGAAAAATCATAAAATCTTTATTTTTCATCTTCTGTCAAATTTTATGGAAATATTATAAAAATTTTCCGCAAATCATATCCAATTTAAGTTGGAAATGGAGTTCCAATGAAAAGTGGTTTTTAGTATTTTCACAGATAGTAAGTTATGTTAAGAATTAAAAATATAAACGTTTGCAAGAATGGACACTTTTATTGAAGATAATAAATAAAAAAATAAATTTTCACATTTTTTTCTTTCATTTATCGCTCTGAAAAAATGAACCAATCTGCAGGACTTATGGCACCCCCTTAAATGGTGTTTGGCGATGCGTCGCCATAAATCGAGTCTACGACTTAAATATATGGATATATAAAAGGAGTAATTTCGCAAAATATTTATTGTATTTGCTCATAGTAAAGTTTAATTGATTCAATTCCTAGCTTTGATTCATAAAGTAAACAATTAAAAACCATGCATTATAATTAAGTTATGCAAATGATTCTGAAAACTGAACTTCCCTTTTAAAATTTGAGACAAGATCATTCCATTAAATAAAAAATGTCAGAGTTTTCAAATTTTTATATTTTTATTGAACCTGAATTACAATACAGGTATCAAGAGGACTCTATAAGAGAAGAAGAGGATTATTGGGTGCAAATAAATTGCGCAGAAGGTCAGCATTTAACAGTAAGTAATATAAATACAATTATAAAACATTTCTACGGTTTACGCAATTTATAACTTATGGAAATAAAACTGTTTTTAATGGTCAATGACAATTCGTCATTTTATTATCTGGGATTATCGAAAAAACCTTTTTTTGTCATTTCCCTTTAAGATATCTTAATAAAAATCTTGCATTCTAATAACTGTCAAAAATCAAAGATGACTCGTTCAATCAGAAACGAGCTTGGGAGATGCTGAAATTTTATTTTGAAAATGTATCTCTTATACAAAGTGTTTTTAAGTCATCTGTTTTCAGTCAGGCACTTTTTATCTGCACTTAGAACTTCATTATAATTCATCATATATTTACTTTAACCGATGATATGACTCGCCAAAGTAAATTAAATTTCGGCCTTTGGGAACAACTTATCCGATTGCGTTCTTAGTCAGTACAAAATTACCACACATATTTTAAAAATCTAATAAAAAGTGGGAAAAATTGTTTGAACCTTGTTTTTGGATTTTTCCCTAGTTTAAAACTTAAAAAAAAATTGACAATGATTTCCAAACTAATACTCAATCTCAATAATTAATCTCAAAGACTGTTAAAATAAAAATTGGTCCGATTTTNGTAAGAAAACTGGCTCTAGAACTGGGAGTTGATTTGAAAGTGAAAGTGTGAAGAGCCATATCGACAGCCTTATCTAGAAAAAAAAATCAAATTTTATTGTATTTATATTTTAAACTCCGTGGTGTCCAAAATCATTTTTTTCTATTTTTTGCAACTCTGTGTGATTAGAATTTTATTTTTTGATGCGGTTTGTATATCCCCTATTCACACTTTTGTGAATATCTCGGCCCTCCTACTTAAAAACACACTACGTTTCCTAATCAGGGCCGGGATATTCAGAAAAGTGTTAATAGGGGATATAAATACGGCGTTTCTATTTGAAATCCCCAAATTTGTTGCAGTTGAAAACTTTAACCAGTTATGAACGTTCAAGGTTTTCAAAATTATCACACGCAAAGCCGACTTTTTGCAACTTGACATATCTTCAGCCACACTTGTCATAAGCTGGTCACTTAGTCAATCTATCATCAGGAGTTACTCTAACTTAATAATTAAGTGACATATTAATATGGTGATATTATAGGGTGACCTCTAATATAGTGTATATAGGGTAACCTCTGATGACAAACCGATTTGTTTAGGCTTAGAAATTACAACAAAATCTCGTCACGAGATCTTAAGATCACTAAAATTGTAAGAGATTTGTAGCTCATCGAGTATATCTAGGGTTCGGACCGGGAAAAATTTGAACCTTTAAGGGAGTGGGTTTCGCTGATTTGAGCCTCTTCTAAGGTCATTTCCCGCCAAACTAGCAAAGGTGATATTCCTAAAACATTTGTTAGTAACAAAACCAACCTTCGCGGTAACTTGAACTTAACAGTAATCTGATACAATCACACCTACGCCGACACCTACCCTCGTACCTACTACTTCAATTTTCATCATTTTTTATTATTTCTTTGTGTCAGGCTCCGGAGAAGCCTACGAACTAATGCAAAATTGCCTTTGTTTTGAAATTTTGCTTTCAGCGGACAAAACCGCGAAAAAACAAAAATTTTGAAATGGTCAGTTGGGGAGCCTCAGGCAAAAGCTATCTCTTCCACCAGTTTTAGAGATACAGTTTCGACTCATACTGCATCTGAATGCACAAGACTTGTTTGACAATGAACTAGAAAGTTTTTTTTGAAATTTGGATTCGGCGTCTTATGAGGGCCATGTCAACTTTTCATTTTGAGCCTTAATTTTTGATAAAATTTAGAAACTCGAAATAATGCTTCAAAATTATTTTTTCCGTAAATACAAACACTTTTAAGGATTTTGGTGCAATTTTTAACTCGGTAGCGTCAAACGAAAACAAATTAGCGCACTTTCAATTAAAATCATAAATAAATCTATAATTTTTGTTTTCGTTTTTTGGCTTTTTTGGCCGCCAAAAGCAAAATTTTAATAAGAAAGCAATTTTGCATTATTTGGTAGGCTTCTCCGGAGCCTGACACAAAAAAATAATAAAAAATTATGAAAATTGAAGGAGGAGGTACGAACTGCGTGTCTTTTTAAGAAGCTTTTTAAAAGCGTAGGTGAGATTGTATCAGATTACTGTGAAATTCAAAATTACCGCGAAGGTTGGTTCTGTTAGTAACAAATGTTTTTGG
>SCLH01000232.1:942292-965954 GCA_004367855.1 Oikopleura vanhoeffeni
GGTTAAAAAATAGGGTTGTGTGTTCCGCAGGGTTGTGTGTTAAGTACACACAAATGAATAAAGTTCATTAAGAGTTTTTTTCTTTTGCATTCATTATTTGCAAAAAGTAAAATCATAAAATAACTGATAACAAAATATTCGCGAAATATTCCAGTGAAATTTCCCCCTATTGCGCCCTATATAGCGCNGTCATTACGAACCTAACATGTGTGAATTTTAAGACGCTTTGTATGTGGGGTCTAAAAGAAGATAGATTTTAAAAAAACCGTTTAGTGTTCTAGAATAGACTCACCAACTGGTGGTGTGATGTAACAATGTTGAGTTTGAGATGTGTAATCGTTAGACGAAGGCTGGATCTACAAACGAGTATCCTCAGATTTTTCACAACTGACCTAGAATTCTTCTGAGGCGGGATTGAAAGGTACCAGATTACGACGCCCACCCCCTTAAAATTCATTTTTTTTGGAAAAATGATCCAATAATTAATTGTTTTTGAAAAATGATCAAAAAATTAATTTTTTTGAAAAAGCGATCCAAAAATTCAACATACTGTAAATAAAAATGATCTAAAAAATGAGAAATTGAAAAATAATCAAAAAAAAATTAAAAAAATGTCCAAAATTGAATAATTAAATGAAACTAATCGTAAAATGAAAATAACTTACTCTAAGAGTTGTGGTTTTAGTTTATTTTTATTAGTTCTGTTCGAGGTTATCTTCAGTCGCATAGCATACAAGTACATCCAGTCCAAAGTAGGAAATG
Organism: Oikopleura vanhoeffeni; assembly: GCA_004367855.1. Taxonomy (NCBI): domain Eukaryota; kingdom Metazoa; phylum Chordata; class Appendicularia; order Copelata; family Oikopleuridae; genus Oikopleura; species Oikopleura vanhoeffeni. The sequence continues at coordinate 943,055 of SCLH01000232.1, forward strand.
AAGGCCCTTGTAGATCCCTTGCAGCTTCCAATACAAAGTTAACGCTTTCTGACGGGCGGAATACTCATGTGGCGTTTGAGAGACATTAACGAGTTAATTCCTGCATGTCTTCTTGGCAGTCCAGGCGTTTCATTTCTGAACAAAAAAATAAAAGCTTAAGCTGATAAATCATAATTGGGGTTATTTTTCAATGAGGTATTTGAACTCAAATTACACAATTTTTTCATTTCACATTTTTCGGCGCCATAAGTTATGGAAAGACTGTTCAACAATCCTCTTTCAACAAGATTGTTGTCTTCGATAAATAAATTAAATTCTTTAAACAAACAATGTTCACAATTTTGGGTTTCAAATAACAAAAGTTCTCTGATCTGAAATTTAAGCCAGTCAGAAAAGAAATTCTTCTTGGCGATAATGGGGTTATATTACATGAAACAAAAATATGACTCCATCTGAATAATTTGTAACTTGAATTTAAACGGACAGGTGAACACTGATAGCCTGTCCGTTTAAAATGTTGGAACAATCTTTTCCTGCTGGCTGTCCCTTAAAAGTTATTGGCAGAAATTTTTAGCCGCATGCTGAAATTTAATGACACCTTTATAACTGAGAAACTGATAAAAAACGATTTTAAAACAACAACAACATCTGAAATTTTCGACAACCATACATTCCGGGCTGTCCGTTAATATCGGCTTGCCGAAAATTCACATCATCGTAACTCCTTATTTGTTGTTTCCGCATTAAATAGAAAAAAATGCGAAAGCTACTTTCAACAAATGAAATGAGTGGGCAAACTTTAAAACCAGGGGCTTTATCAAAAACGTGGACCAGAATTCAGTTGAAATATTATAAGCAAAAAAATATTCCATTATCCAGTATGAATCATAACTTAGGAGCGCAACCGGTAAAACTAACGAGAGAACTACAGTAGTTGATTACAAATTCTTTGACCTCACGGGAGTTGTTGACTCTGAAAAAAAACGATTCCGGGCACAAAAAAAAGTTTTTGGCCATCTAGTGGTCAGAAATGAACTTTTTAAAACGCCATTTAGAGCACTAACTTCGATTTTTAGCATATAAAATCCATTTACCTGATTTTTCAGAAGTAGAGCCGATGTCACAAAAAAAATTGCCAACTTTTGAAAATAAAAATTTTTGAAAAAAAAATTTTGAAAATTTGTGAAAAAAATTTTTCGTCATTTGAAGGAAAAATTTATTTGCAAAACTGACTCTAAATCTTTTCCAAAATTTTTCCCCGGACGTCCCCAATCAATTTCGGTCAACTTTTAAGATGTCAAATTTTCAGTAGGAGACACAGAAAGAACTATTGGCTAAACTTTACCGAAGCTTACCGAAAGGTGAAACCGGTAATTTAAACCAATAACCGGTATTATCACCGGCAAAAAAAATCATTTTTTAATTTTTTTTTTTTTGATAATTTCTTGCCTTTAAATTCTGCTTAAGATTTTTTCTTCCGTTTTTCGTTTATTCGACCGTTTAAAACCTAGAAATTGGACCGGTGCGCTCCCTTAATCATACTAATATGATCCAATGTCAAAAAAAAATTTTCTTCCGAAACGGCAAAATTTTTGACACAAAGGCAAACTGTGACTACTTATTGTTTGACTTTACAGGTTAAAAACCCTGAGAAAGCCTCTAATGGCCACAAAAATGAGTCACCAAAAACCTTTTTTGACTGAATTGAAATTTAAGCCTATTTAACCCCCTCACACCCTTGACTATCTAAAGGCAAAACAAATTTCGGAGACCAAAACGGCGCAGAAATAAACATCGTCACAACCTACAATTCATATATGTCATAGAGTTTGCAATTTTATTTCCAAAAATATTGTTGAAAATTTTATACGATGAGCCTGTTTCGAAAGTTATTTCTTCCTACTTTTTTTTAGGATTTTCGTCAAAACTTCTTAAAAAAACTAATTGTGTGAAACGATACATTAATATCGAAATTCTGAGGAAGCAAGTTTTTAGGAAAGTATTTGGGGATTCTTTTGATATGAGTTTATTTTATCATGCAGTCTCTATACGAAGAATAATTTTTTCACAAGTGATTTTTATGAAACTCAATAATGAAAAAAAAATATTTTCAAAAAATAATTTTGAAGAAATTGAACGGTAATTAACCCAATAGGGACAAAAGACAAATCGATCAAATATAGAACTATAGATGGTACTGATTGTAGCGATGATATGAATATTGTTTGTAAGCGAATCAGATATCATATTTCAAATTAGACCAGCCTTTCAATAGCTAAAGTTACACTCCTAAATTCGTAACTTATATGTCAGTTGTAAAAATGTATGGTTTTTCAAGAAAATACAGGATGAGTGAACCTCTCTCTTTCTCTCGCAGTCTATCTAGTTTACCACAAACTTCGAAATTAAAATGTTACGTGTTGTTCACTTAATTTTATCCTTGATCTCAAATCAGTTGACAAATAATTAATGATATCTTCCCAGTTTTCCCGTGATAAGCGCTCAAAAGTATTGCCTTTAGATAGGCTTTTGGGTGTGAGGCGGCGAAGTTCTCGTTTCTGGGTGTGAGGAGGTTAACTATATTTTTATGAATTTTAAACACCACAGCAGTACTCACAAAAAAAATTGCTACATTTGCACAAAAAAATATTTTGGAAAAAAAATAATGGAAAAAAAATCTGCGCACCCAAGTGCACTTAGATATTTGGCATGGATGTGTAAAATTATCCAATGATCATGAATAACACCATGCCTTAGTTCTGCAGACTTCTGCATTATGTGAAACTGGTAATTTAAAGTTAAAACCGGTAATATTACAATCTAAAATAAAAATGCTCATGTTTTTTCTGCTAAAATTTTAACCTTCAATTTTTTTCTGGTTTTTAAATCCCCTAGGGTTCAAAAGTTAGATCTTTATATTTAATGTATTTTGAACACAAAATAAAGGTTCAACTTACTGAGTATCTTTTTCGACGCATTTTCATCAATAATATTCGTCAACCCTGCTTTTCTCCGATACTCATCAATTCCCGCTTTCCGCCCAATTACCCCTGAACAGCTCGCTGTCCCACAGAGGCATGTCTGGCCGAGTCCAAAGTGAATAAATTGATAATCAAAAGTGATTTCCTCCTCGGGTTCTATATCGCGAATGGCAAAGAACCCGATTCGGATGACTCCGTTGACTGTCCACTTTTGAGTTTCTGCGTTGGGCTCGCAACTGTGGTTAATAAATCTAGAAATTGCACCTTTTCTACAGGCATCTATCGTCGCTTTCGGGCTGAAGTTCGGGTCGACAAAAGCAAAAATATTTTTGTTTATATAACTTTCAAATAAGACGAGACAAATTTTCAAGATATCTTATTATTGTTGCGAATGAAATTATTTAAATATTGAAAGGTTAACTCAAAATTTTCGACCATAAAAATATGAAAAAGCTGCATGTGCTCTGCGACCAGATATAAACAAATGAGGTTCTACAATGTCTAGCCAGCTAAATTTATGGCAAACAATTTTTTTTGGTCAGCCGGTAATTAATGTTCTGAACTGGAAGTTCATAGATTTTAAATTACATATTATAAATTACTAAAACTAATCTCAGCAAGACATAATTAAAACTTATAATATTAGTAAGCCCATTTAGTATTGTTATAATCGGTAAAAAGTGTTAATATATTAACAGAGCCGTGCAAACAAAAAAAATTCTTGCGAATTTAGTCATGAAAAAATATATTTTTTGAAAATTCTTGTCTCAGAAAAACTTTAATGTAATTTCAAGAGACGATTACCGGTTGACCGCAACACTAGTGTACCTTGTTTATGTGATTACGGGGTCATATTACATGTTTCAAAATTAATTTTAATGAAACATGAGCCCGAGTGAGTCATTTTGTAATTTGACCAAATGTGGTAATATTTAGAAATTTGACACTCCAAAATGGGGTTACTTAAAAAACGACGTCACTGCAAAACCGTTTGTTAATATCCGAGGCTGACAAGTAAGGTTAAAGATATTCTACAAGTTATGTCTGTTATAATTTATAACATGTCAAAAATAAAAAAAACATGTTTTAGAGCTCGATATGAAAAGCAAATGTAGTTGTATTCAAAAATGTGATATTTCTAGGTGGAACTGTAGCGTAATTTTTTGTATCAAATTGCTGACCCTAACTTAATTCCATAAAATAATGATGTTTTTGCCCAGTTTTTGAATATTCGTGACTTCGCTTTTTAAAGTCTTTTGCGCTCACGACCTCTCCCATGTACTCAATAATGAAATCTCCATTTTTTATTTTCTCCTTTGATTGAAGACCGTGACCCTTGCCCGCGGCCCAGAAGACGTCCAGAGCGGGATATGCTCGTTTTTGAAAGTTTTTATTTGTACAACGGTCACCACACTTACAAAAGATACAAAAATTAATCTAAAACATGTCAAAATCTCAGTGATTTATCTTGCTGCTTGGAAAGCATAAAGTTTTAATAAATTTAGTGAAAATATAAAAGCGATAATGTTAATGCGCGTTTCAAACGATGCGATTTGTCATTTCAAGTTTTTGAAAGCGATTTTAAAATTGTATATTACATTTGTACTATGTAGTATATATCAAGGTTTTTGGGCTTAATGTTTCGTCTCATCCTATGGTGCGAGAATGGAACCAGTGCCAAAAAATCGGGATCGTAATCGTTATCAGTTTCCCAAGCAGACCGGATGGGAATAAACGCAGAAAATCGCTGATATAGATCAAGACGTGAGACTGAAGTTTTTCCGAAAAATTTTGTCCCAATACGATGTAAAATGTAAACAACTTTAAAAAATCGACGTTTCAAAAATATAGCTAGTTTACTATCTTAGCAAAGACAAACTAAGAGTCTGATAAACACGCGCTCAATTGTAATGAGAAGCTCTAGCCCAGGCGATGCCAATTTTATAGGCTCTGTTTTATTTCGCATGCCCTTATAAAAATTTTAAAGGACATCATAAAACCGAAAATAAAAAATAACATCGGATGAAGGAGGTTTTAGAATCACCTAATCAAAATTTCTAAACAACTGCCTGGCGCTCGTGAAATCGATTAAAAATATGTGAAACCTGAATTTTTCCTTTCGTGAAATTTTTTTGAAATCTCCAAGGTCGTTTTTTTTTTAAAGGAGTACACCCTTCTCATGACGATTACGGGAAAACCGTAAATGCAATCGAGAAACGGTTTTTTTGCATTCAACTGCCAACTAAAAAAGCTCAATGTAGAAATTTTATTAAGTTGATTTGACATCCGGTTTACCGGATATAAACCGGAAAGTTAATTTTTGGTAGGTTCGAATCTCGGTGGGCCCAGATTTTTTTTTTCTAAAATCAGCCGGAAAGTTGAATTTCTATGCTTTTTCGTTCTTATATCACGATTATCTACACATTAACTGCTCTGAACTATAATTTGATTGTGAATTCCCGGAAGAAAAAACGAGATTCGATTTTTTCTCAAAATTTATACCGAAAATGCCTATAAATAGATCTCCGGTACCGGTGAACCGGTTGTCCGATAAAAATTGAAAATTCTCCATTGAGCTTTTTTAGTTGGCAGTTGAATGCAAAAAACCGTTTCTCGATTGCATTACGGTTTTCCCGTAATCGTCATGAGAAGGGTGTACTCCTTTAAAAAAAACGCCCAAGGTCGTTTTCGTTACAAACACAATAAGATCAAAATGTCCGTGGATACCCAATGCTGTACCACACAAACTCCTGTTTGCACATTTCGTGAATTTATTTTTTGTGAATTGTGATAAACGAACACAGGTTTTAATTTATTTTTTTGAACACGTAGCTGAACATTCTAGCTTTGTCACATCACTTTTCATTTTATGTTTACACTTTCGAATCAACTTTACAAAAAAAGTGTTTCCATTTTGGGTACATTATTTCGATTGGGATCGGAAGTCATGTCCAAGCAGTGTGACGCGATTTTCATGTACACCAGTTAATAGATAGCCTATCTAGATAGCGTTAGCACTGGAAATTTTCCGTTTTTAGATAGCTCTAACGGCGTGAAGGTAGCGACGACATGTAGGCGTAAAACGATTAGGCGTACGATTTTTTCTGATATTTTGGGCCATACTATAACTTTTTAATGCACTGCCGAGCCACCATTTTTACCGGTTGTTTAAAAACTATCAGTTTCGCGGAAAAAAAACTATCAAAAATTATCAGTAAAGACCGGAAATCGACGAAACCGGTTCTACAGTGGCACGTAGCCCGAAAAGTTATATATTTCGTATACATAATTGTATGTTCCAGTTCCGATCTTACCGATCATATGGAGGCATCTTTAAAAAACAGGCGTAGTTTTTCTAAATTCCATTCGTTAGAATTAGTCTAGCATCAAAATATTTTGGTATCTGTTCCTTACATCTATTACTACACTCCACCATAGTCGCCCTATTAACACAATTTTCGCCGCAAGCTGGTTCTTCTGAATCTGTGGGCAAATTACAGTCACAGTCCATTTTCCTGAGATTCTTATCAGCTCGTACTAGGTCTTTATTGCACAAATATATACTCTCCTTTATCCTTTCGAATTTTGGTACTGGTGGCGGAGCTTCCGGTTCTTTCGCTACCGGTAGTGGAGGAAATATGACACCATTTTCTAAAATTGGCGCCCTAGCCAAAGGAGGTGGGACCGGGGACGCGGTTTCGACGGGATTTGGTACTGCTGAAAATCTACTAGGACGAGCGCGCATTGGCGGGGGTGGTTTTGTCATCCACAAGGGAGGCAGTTCTGGGGTGAGATTATTTCGCTCATCGTCTTCGTCTGCCGCCTGGTGGAAGCCGAGAGACATATTTACTTCATTTTCATCGTATTCGTCACTAGCAGTAGGGATGGAAATGAATCAAGATAAATTTCAAAAACTCTTTTTGCCGATAATTTTTTTTACCGGTTTTTTGTCTGTCGGAATTTGTTAATTTTTTTATCAAAAGTTGTGGTTTTTCATATCAAAAAGTGAGGATTGTGAAAACTTGCGGTTTTATATCAATAATGAGCAAAAATAAATAAAACAGAAATTTTGGTTTGAAACGAAATGTTTAAACAATTGGATTAGATCAAAACTTCCAGAAAAACATTCGAAAATAACGCGGGGGTCTTTTTGCTTACCAAATTAAAAGAACGTGGTTTTCATGATATAATCAAATCTAATTTGGCTCAATTAGATTTTTGGCGAGCAAAAATACCCTCGCTCTAATTTCAAAAAAGCTGTAGTTTCTCTAAAATTTTGTTTTTATTATTTTTTTCTAATTTTTCATGTAAATTATGTCATAGGACCGGTGCACCGCGGTGTAAAAGTAACCTGAAATACAAACAAAAATTATGAACATATTATTGAGACTCCAGATTTGATTCAAAAATTTAAGTAAAGTTTTATTACTGTCGTGTGTGTCTAAGAGGACAAGCGAATATACACACACGACAGTATTAATAAGGTAACTTTTTTTTTAGGTAGGGCCACCAGATTTACCCTGCCATTTGAGAACGGAACGAGATATTCACAAACGGATTTTTGAAGGGATAAATAAATGACCAAAAATTTTTTTTTTCCAACGGATGTCCGGTGATACCGGAAATTGACCGGTAAAAATTTGAACGTCGGTCTGAGAAAACCCCACGTTCCGTTCTCAAATGGCAGGGTAAAATCTGGTGGCCCTACCTAAAAAAAAAGTTAGTTTTAAAATGTTTCCGAGTGTCAATCCCTAACTATCAGAAATGTCCATTTCCATGTCGTCGTCACTCAGCGGTGGGTGAAAAATTGAATTTAAGGGTGTTCCATTGAACGCGGGTGGGGGAAGTCCGTTCGTTTTCATTTCAGGTTTCATTTTCTCCATAAAAATAGGGAGATCTACATACACCGGAATTTGCACTTTTTCAGGTACTTCCGGTTCAAACTTTGGAAATTTAGGTATTCCGTTAGTCTTAATTTTCTCTGGCGACGGGACCGGCTGGGCTGAGCCATTATCTGGTCGACGGGTTAAAGTTGGCATTTGAGCAGGCACGTCTTCATCGCTTAGTTCAGCTTTGAAATTTGGGGCAGGAATGAGACGGGGCGGGGCAAGAGGGGGCGAACCATTGCACGCTTTTTCGACCGCGGTCTTGACCCAACCACCTTTCCAGGCGATTGGGGCACCGGTTGGACCGGTTAGTGGGGCGAAGTTGATCGAACCGTAGGAGATTGATTTACCACGAGAAAGCTTTTCGGCAAAGTCGTCGTCTTCATCTTTGAAATCGAACACGTCTATGGGAAAGGATAGAAACAAAAAATTGAGCTCATATTTAGGGAAATAAGATAAAACTTTTTTGCCTGACTAAACGAGCCACCACAATGAGCTTGGTCTCAGACTTCCTGCTAAAATACACGTCTAATCAAGTCACTTTTTGATCTGAGAAGATGTGATCTGACTTTCGAAGCCTCTTCGATTTTTGATATCTGATTTGGCACAGTAGTTAACCTCAAAATAATTTTCAGCTATCGATAATTTAATCAATTGCTTCGAAATTTCCACAAAACAATTCCTCATATTTAACTTTCCAATAACGGTATAAGTAACCATAGATAGGACCTATTCGGACCGGCGAAAATTTGAACTTTCAAACAAATGAATTTAATTAAAAACAAAATAAAAATTCTAAGGTAGAATTTTAAAACTAAAAAAATTTAAAAAATAAATTTGAATTTTTCCTTAATCGCCCTGAAATTTGATTTGATTGTAATCGGAAATTTGTTAAATTTAGGAACCATGGATACCGACCTTCAGAGTACAAAATCCTAAATATTTGAATGATACAAACAACGCAGATGTTAGCACCCAATCAAAAATCCTGATTGCGGAATAGGCCGATTTCATTGATCAGGTTGAGAAAGGATCAACCAATCAATGCTCAGATTTCGCATTTTTCAAATAAATTTAAGGATTTGTACTCTGAGGTCGCGGTAATCCAATTAACAAATAAAAAACTTTCCGTAATTTGCTGTTCGGTTTTTTAAAGTCAAAATTCGGCTTTTTTTTGTAAGATTTCTATACCAAAATTTTTCAAACAACCTTTTTTCAATTTTGTTTAATAATGTAGCAAATTTTACTGTGCGTAATTTCCTTAGAAATCTAATTTCCTTATAAATCTAATTTCCTTCAATATAAATAGTTCAAAATAGTTGACTCAAAAAATAGAAATACAAGTCAGGGTGTCCATCATTAATATCGACTAATAGAAATAATGGGTGGGCTGTTCGAAATTTCATGGAGGTTAATAATATATGGGAAAATGGAAAAAAAAATACGAAAAATTTTTTGGTCTCTGTGTTCTGAAACACGCTCGTGCAGGTGGGGGTTAAGGACTCTTTTTTCATATAACTATCGGTTTTACTTTGACCCCTGGTTCTCCCGGTCCGAACCCTAACTAGAGGTCAATTATGTACGCCAGGGGGACTAGAGGGTACAACGGGTTTGTGCTCTCTATTTCCCTCATGTACATAATTGACCAATGGTTACGTTTGGTGATAATTTTGAAGCAACCCGATTAAATTGAAAAAGTTTTTTGCTTTTCTTATGCAATTTTAAAACTAATTTTATTATAAAGATACCGCTGCTTTTATTTTGTTATACGTTACAGGGTCGGTTTGTTTTCTAACCCTTGACTGAAACCGAACTTTTCTTCGTTGGTGAATTTTCCAGCGGTTCAACAAACCCATTTGGTTTCTGTAAATGAATAAGTTAGAACAAAATATTTTTTTTTGCATTTTATTGAATAAAAAGATCTGAGATTCTAACACGACGACTGTTTTATTACACAAAAAGGGACCACGGTCAAATAGAAGAACGCGGTGAAAAATGAAGACTAAGGTCGCTTTTTTAAACAAACAACATTATCGGATATTTTCCACGAGAACTGGACAAGATAGCGAAAAATCGTTTTTTTTAAGTGAATCCGGTCACGTGATGAACGTAAGAAAAAATTTGCATAGTGCAAATTTTCCCATGATTAACATGTAATAAACGTTTGTCGCTATCTTGTCTGGTTCTCTGGGAACATTTACCCCTCAAAGTTCTGGGTTTGAAAGCGACCTCATGCAGAAATAAAATCCTAAAACGCTTTCTTGTCATAATGATAAAATACCGTATAGTATAGTTTTTTCATTCTAGAATGAATTACAAGCAATAAATATTAAAAAATGCATATTTTTTGACAATTACTGATCATTTTTATGCATTTTAAAACTAAAGAAAAATTTATATGCGAGAGATACCTTCACCCATGATTGTTTGTCATATTTAAAAAAAATTCTGCAGCTTGCGTCTTTCTTTTTGCGCACTTTGGTAATCCTGTCTGGCAGACGGGTGCTGACCGGATAAAAAAGCCAGTAACGTAAAGAAAGATATTTGCCTCTATATAAAATAAAAAGAAGGAGAAAAATAATAACTAGCCATTGTCGAAGTCATCTCCAGCTATAACTAAGGTAACTTTTTTTAGGCACGCCCCCCTCTCTAGTTAAACCGTTGAGTTCCACAGGACAACGTTTGTACCAGCATTGGGGTGACTTTGCTAGAGGAAACTTTCGGAATATTTATTTTGACACCGACACCACTTGGAGGAGTAAGAGCATTTTTTTTATCCGCTCAAAAAGGGCAAAATGACGGTTTTTCGCTGATTACCGGTGGAGCTTGAAAATCGAAAAAAAAATTCTGAGGTTAAGTTTGGTTGGCTATACAATGCACAAACCGTTTGTTAATACCTAGTACGGTTTTTGCTGGAGAGCGGGGGGGCGTGCCTAAAATAAAAGTTACCTAAATATACCTTTATAGCCGACCGGATTATGAAAGTGCGCGAAAATAAAGACTCCAGTTGTAAATTCTAATCAGAAATATTTCAAGCTAATCTATTTTAAAAACTATTCTTGGATCAAGGAATTTTATGACAATTTTTCAATTTAAATGATTTTTTCTAACAATATCTCAAAATAATAAAAAATTTGATAAATTAAATACAAAAAAAGTTGTTTATCCCTCAAAAAACTTGACCCACGAATGGTCTGTCCTTACAAAATCAAGCTTATTGCGTTATTCGAAATCAGTAAATTGGACAAAACATGTGGAGGTAATTTTATCATGGGGTTTTTTGCGTTTTCCATGTAATTTGGAAAAATGAAATTTCCATGATAAATATACCGCAGCCGACACAAAATTAGATTAGAGGGTCCTATTTCAAAAAACTTTCAATAATTATTGTTCAAGGTCTGTTTTTTCAGATACCTGATATTTCACGGTGAAATAGTTCGGAACTGGAAGATACGGTGATCGTATTACGATCATTTTAAAATTTTAGGTCATAATATATCTTTTAGGTCATAATAGATCTACGTGACACTGCAGAGCTGTTTTTTCAATTCCCGGTATGTACCGGACATTTACTTTAAATTTGGACGTCCAAAACCAATTGTCAAACAAAAACATCAAAAATTACAGGTAAAACATGGAAAATCGAAAAACGGCTCTACATTGCCACGAAACTTAAAAAGTGTTAATATGGGCCAAAATTTCAGAAATATCGTATGTACCGGTTCCTAATTATCGCACTGATGTTAGTTATATAAAACCCAAGTTATAATTTTTAAGCAGTTGATTATTAATTAATTAAATGCCTATAAAATGGAAAAAGATAAGGGTGTACTGTATGATATAAGGGTGTATGACACCATCCATTTAATTCCTGATTATTCCGTTGTGTCTCTTCGTCTATCTATATGGATGAGGTTGCAGAAAACTAATTTTCGGGTTGCCTATTTTATTCTATACCCTCAGATAATATGACACCATAATAGTTTTTAAGGTGTCATATTATATAATGATGTACCCCTATACAAAAATTATCTAGAATCACCCTAAAAAGGGCCTCGGGCTCAAGTGCATTACGTTTATAGTGGTCAAAAATCGGTACAGAAGTATTGTTTTTCATGAAATTATAGTAGATATAGTTTCAAACGACGCAAAATTTTTAAATTTGCTTTAAAAAGTCTCAGTTTGACTAAAATTTGAAGAAAATTGGTAGATATTTGGTGTATATTTACGACATATGATATTTCCTATAGGATTTTTCATTTCCCAAATTTTTTCTTCAAATTCAGAAAATTTTCATGTATACCGTATACGCATTTTTATAGCAAAAGATAGGGATAAAAAAGTCGATCAAAAATTTATACTCGATTTTTAATCCTAGCGTAACTCGTTTTAAATATAAATGAAACCCGTTCTACTTTCATTTCAGGCGGCGGTATCTTTAGCATGGAAAAATATTTTGCATAACTTTGTACTGTCGTATTTGTCTAAAATTTCAAAACGTCCGCTAATGCATATATTGGTTCGAAAATTGAAGTTAGAGAGCTGTAATTATAAGCCAGATTGCCACCATAAAAAGCCGAATCTACTATTGAAATTTGAACATGATAAAAACAAACTTGGCAAAAGTTTAAAATTGGATTGTGACAAATTTATAAAAAATAAGCCCTAAATTATTATGGTTTTTGAAATCTCGTCAAAAACACAAAAACCTCCGATTGGAGGGGTACCGTAGAACGGCCGATTATGTACAACGGCTCTATTGTACAACGGCCCTGATGTACAACGGCCCTGGTGTCCAACGGCCCTGGTGTACAACGGCCCTGATGTGCAACGGCGCTGATGTACAACAGCCCTGTTGTACAACGGCTCTGAATTTTGAAATTAAACCCTACCTATTCGGCCTACCTAATCGGCCGTTCTACGGTACCCCCCCCCCGCTTGGACAAATACGACAGAAATTAAAAAAAAATACATGCTAAAGATACCTTCACCGTTATTTCAATCTTGATTTCTTCGAAAAACAATACTACTGTAAAAAGTGTCTCAAAATATCGTAACCCGTTCACTGTTGGGCGCTATCGAGCATTTTTTAGAATTGAGTTCTTTAATGTTTAATGAGCTCGGATCGATAGGGCATGTCGCCGATTGATAATTTACACCAGAAGGTGCTCCTACCTTAGATTGAAAATTTTCCAATTCTTTTTTAATCTGCTCCTCCTCGTTTAGCTCCTTTTTAAAGGTTGCGCCACCTGGCAGTCGGATAAGTTTTGCAATTTCGGCTAGGGAGCTGGATGGGAGGGATGCGGTAGACTAAAATTTAAAGTTTTAGCGAGTTTGAACGAAGAAAAAAGGGGGAATTACCGTTCGGGAGGTGACTCTATCGCGGCGGGGTGAGCGTTCAGAATTTCGAGAGTTTTTAGAATACCGGCGGTTTCGGGATGAGCTGAATTTTAGAAGTTAAAATATTCGATTTTTTTATATTTATTTTTTTAATTTTTAATCTGAATTTCTGGTGTTCGCTCAATATGATGTTAAATTTTCATTAATTAATTAACACTTGTTAAATACCGGTAATCAAAAATTCTACAGTGCAAAACCCAGTGAAAAGTTATTTTATGAGTCATAATTTATGACCCAAAATATCCGAAAGATCGTATATGCGGCATATAATATGCCTATTGTGCCTGACCTCAAAGGCCGTTTTGACCTATCTGAGATAGGCTATCTTAAAACGGACCTTAGCAGATAAAAATGCTTTTAAACCAACTAACAGCCTTTTTAAAATAATTAAATACCTTCTAGAACGCCTACGCGCTGGACTTGACCGCTTTGGTGACCTCGACCTTCTCGATTCTTTCCTATCATCATTTCGTCTACTTATTACCCGATCTCGTTTTCGATCTTTTGACCTCTCTGTGGATTTCGATCGCGATTTCTTAGAAGGTCGCCGTTTTCGTGCCGAGGATGATGATCTCGACGAGGATTTAGGTTGACGGCGACGATCACGGGAGCGAGAAACAGACCGTTTACGTTTTGGCGAGGAATTTGAGTATTTCCGCTTCTTTTTCTTGTCTCGGGAACGAGATCGATCGCTAGAAACAAATTTGAAGATTCAAAAAACATCCAGTAGGGTTAGTTAAATCCAAGATGATCCTCGTCACAATAAAAAAATCTTCTTTGGGAAGATTCGCTTCAAAACATGAAATGCGTTATTTTTACTTTAATAAACATAGACCAGAAAATTAACACCAACTCAACTAAAAATGGAAAATTTGTTCGTCTGATTCTTTGACACACATATGACTCATATGATATGAGAAATTGAGTCGGTTGTAATTTTACTGTCGAGAAAGAGGTAACTATGACGTAATTCTTGTTTTAAGCGAATCTCAAAAAAAGAAAAAATTATTTCTGACGGCCATCATATCTTTAATCGAGGAAGAACGAGCATCCTGAGTCAAAGGCGGCGAATTAATCCGGTTTTTGAAAACGACTCATCTGATTAAGTTTTTAGATAGCTCAAACTGAGCACAAATATCTAGTGAATAATAACATAAAAAAGAATTGGTCCGAATTTTTCTGAGATTACTGAAATTGTTTAATTATAAGTTTTTGTTAAAAAATTGGAAACAATGGTCTGATTCGGACCATTTTTTTGGTTATATATTTTTCTCTAAATATTTGTGCTCAGTTTGAGCTATCTAAAAAATTAATCAGATTAGTCGTTTTCAAAAGCCAAATTAATTCAGATTAATTCGCCGCCTTTGACTCAAAATGCTTGTTCTTCCTCGATTAAAGATATACAGAGACCCATTGTACAGAGACCCAAAAACGCCTAAAAAGCAGTTTATTAAAATCTGGAGCTTTCTTGAGTCACGGCGGTATATCGATCAATATACGTAAAAAACCATTTGCATCTCCAAAATAAAGCAAAGTTATTTTGATTTAATTTTTGACGTGTTTATTTGATCTCATCGTTTTTGTTATGTATCGTCGTTAATTTAATTTAGGATTATGACTGAAAATCTAAGGTATCTTTATAATTATTACCTATTTGTTGAACGATGGCGTTTCTTTACTGGGGAGTGTTTCTTATCACTGGAATAATCTTTTTTGTGTTTTTTCTTTTTATCCTTCTTATCTCGCTGAAAAATTAACAATTTGAAATTCAAGCACTAAAATTGTAGTCTCAGAGACACTAAGCGGTTATTATTTTTTGACTGAATACAGGGGTGCGTTTTAAAATTAACGAGTTACCCACTGTATGCAAAAACGAAAAACACGGAAAGTTGACACTCAATTTAATTCCAAAATTCCCCATTAACTTTAAATATGAATTCTGATAAGCTGGAAAATTTTGGATATCCCTATTCGCCTTCGTTAATCAATACAGCCCTTGGCTCAAAGGCTTTAAAAAAGCGGGTTTACATTTTTAACTTTTGTCCTATCCGTTCTAGAACTCATTCGTTAATTTTTGATCAATTTGACTCAAATAAAATTAAGAATAGTTTTTTTTGAAAATAGACTTTTGAAATCGATAACATCCGCCAATAAAAGCAAAATCTTACTTTTCGCTCTCTAGAATGTTCTGTATCCGAGTCTGAAGAATCGTTCTTTTCCGATTTCTTGTGTTTTTTCGATTCTACTTTTCTTTTCTCTTTTTCGTCATTTTCGTTCCTTTTCGAATCCGGCGACGATCCGGATGAGTCATTCATCGACACTGCCATAAGCACATTACTGAATTATCAAAAAATTGAAATATTCGATTTTTTATTATATCATTTTTTAATATGAAATTATGGTATTCGCTCAATATGTTGTTAATATCTCATTTAATTTAAATATTGAATGACTACAATTTCTCTTTTTCGAAAAAAACCTTTATAAAATTTCCAAAAATGGCGCACGAGAGCTTAAATCTTAATTATTTAATAATTTCCATACTTTTAATTACTGTGAGATTTGGCCCAGCAGACAGAATTGAAAATACGGTTTCTCCGCTACATCTTTATTATCACTGAATATTCCCGTTTTGTCCGGTTAGAATAACGTTTTTTCGGATTTTCAGAAAAATGAGTAGGTTTTGTTCACTTTGCCGAAACACACAGTACAAAGTTTTTTACTTTTAAACAGATCGTATTACTTGGCTACTCATTGGCGTAACATCCCCCAATTAGATAACATTAAGCGTTGCTTTAAATCTCATCCTATGTCGCGAGATTTTATAAAACACACATCAGCCACAGTATCCTGCTTTATGCCCTCTGGCGCCATTTTATTGTTTTTCAGGTTATTTTGAAAACTTTTCAAAAAACTGAAGTTAATTTCGAATGAAAATTTAAAAAATTCTTAGATCTTTAATTTTAGCAGCAAAATTATGCATTTTTTCTCTTATAACGTTCGTGTTATTTTTTGAATTATTTTCTCTTATTTTTCGTCTGAATAATAATCCCTGTCAAATTCACCAGATGTTCTAAAATCGAGATTTTCGACCAAAATATACCAAAAATCGCATATTAAAAAGCTAAAAAAAATATCACAATCATTTTTTTCACAGAGCCGTTTCGATAGTACACCCTCAGTACCCAATTTCTCTTATTTTTATTTTGATAGTGTGAAAATAGAGTAAAAATAATTTGTGAGAAGGGTTAGAGTTTCAAATCAATTTTGATTGGACGCCCTGGATAACGCGGCGCCACGATTGGATGCTCAACAAATATAATCAATAAGCGCAATTTATACATTCAAAAAATAGTTCGAAAGTTTTCTCGTAGAAACGATAATTATGAGGTTGAACAAAAATTTAGTCTAAAAGGGGGTTGTATGTTTCAATTGTTTGTATTTATTACAGGGGGACGCCCAATATCGCCGAAAGCTTTTTCTAAAAAATTTGATGACATCGGGCATTCTCGGCGAATATTGAGACAGAGATAATTTTTTTCGTTCAAAAATGAAAAACGCATGGACGTTCGAAATGACGTCATAATTTGAAAAGTTTTTAAATTTTATAAAGAGTTTCACAATAGGTTGAAATTAAGTAAAATACCAAAATGTGTAAAATTACGTACTCCATCAAACACAATTAAATTCAAAAAAATAGATTTTGGAAATGAAACCTGAAAGATAACGTCATTCATGACGCACTCAAAGTAATTTGACAAATTACAGTAATAAAAAGTTCAAACGCCCACGCAATTTTGGCGATATTGGCTCTTTCGACGATATGGGCAATGGCAGGAATTTAGATTTAAATCGTGAAATTGCGTAGGTTTTTTCGGCGATATAGGGCCTCCCCCTGTACATCATATTATGTGATTCACATATTTTTCAACATAAGTAGGAACCATTCCGGGAAAAGTGCCCTGAAATACTGTTCTTATGGTCCCAATAATTTCGAATCGGTTAAAAATCTCGAAAAAAAAGTTTTACCAAAATTTCAACTTCCGCTTTTCGGTATATCCGGTTTTGAAAATTTTCATAATTGGATAGGGCAAAAAATTCTAGAATCAAATTTATGAAACTTTTTTCTGATATGTATCTTAAAACGTCAGTTGGAAAAACTTTAACTTCAGACGAAAACTTTTCTATGGATAAAACTCCTACAAACATTTTGACGCTATGTCTTCCCATTTTTGGGTCAATTTCGACTTGACTTTATGAAAAACACAATAAAAAATATTTCGATAGACAGCATGTCACATTTTTCTCCCATTCTTAGTTTTTGCAGAAGCTAACCTCCTTCAATCAAAACGTTTAAATTTGGCAAACACCTACTTGATTTTAAATTAAAACGTTTTGATTGGTGAAAGTTAGCTTGAGCAAAAACTAAGAATGGGAGCAAAAATGTGACATGCTGTAAATGAGATATTTTCTCACCAGGTGTCAAATTGTATTGCTTTTTATAAGAGTCGGTGTCTAGTGTACCCATTTGGGTACGCTAAGCACGCCCGTGCTTTCCGTACCCAAATTGGTCTGAATAAACAATATGTTGTGAAAAACGCATCGTCATGGTTATGCGTCATTAGGGTGGTTTAGGAATTTCACCGAATGCACTGAAGCACAGTAATAGGCATAACTTATGCCGCATAAGTAGAGTCAGTACCAGGAGACTCATCTGCAAAACTAACACCCTTAGCCCGGATTCTANGAGGACAAAAAAAGTCGATTGGCCAATTTGGGTACGGAAAGCACGCTCCCTTTTATAATCAAGAAAATTTGAGCAGGTATTCGAGCCGGTCCAAAGCGACTTGAACTGGTCTAAATACCAGTTTTCGCAATTTATTTTAAGGGATTGTAATATATTTGACATCTCACCCTAGATTTCAAAAATCGTTTGATTGACGGAGATACTTTTTGGCCTTCTAGACTGAAATAAAGAAATATGATGCCGTAAAAATTAAATTAACATACCGGTAAATTGAGCGGTGAAAAGTCGATTTTTACCGTTTATTGTTGATTTAAATGCCGTATCAAAGTTTTTACACTTATGACAAAACGCGGAAAAAAATTTTACATGAAATTTGATGCTGTCGTAATTTCTCGCTGACCTCAAAATATCAGTACCCTCAGACGATTATTTAGAGGCAATTTTTCTCAATATAGCCTCAGGAATTCTTTCTAGAAATAACAGACAATACCAGAATTCCTCGTTTCGTTGGACATAAAACTTCACTTGAAATGTTAACTAGTGGTTAGTCTGAGGGGATTTTGAGATAAAGTTCCTCGAAATAATGGTATAATTTATAATGCAGGTGGGCCTGATATTTGAAGGTCTTGAAAAGAAAATCAGCTAAAATTTTCGAAAAGATGTTTTTTCAACGTCTGGTTGGTTATGAATTTGGGTTATTTTGCCATAAAAATGGCTGTAACGTTTAAGGGGAAGTGTCGGTTTTTTTCAGCCTCTAGAAAATTTTGAACATAATACGGTTATGATAAATGACCCAGAATCTCCAGTGGCATATTTTTTTTTTTTTTTTTTTTTTTTTTTTTTTTTTTTTTTTTTTTTTTTTTTTTTTTTTTTCCAATACAACTTAGAACAAATCGTAGAATTTTTCAAAAATTCGAATATTTTTTTTGCTTTAAACCCCGCATAAACGGTATTCACACCCTAATCGATATGAACATTTTATCTGGTGAATATGACCACCGAAAACGATGCTGACATTAAATATGATCTGGAATGTCTTAATCCGAATTCTAGAAATTTCTTCATTTTTAAGTCCAAAAAGTTAACCTAATGTACATTGACGCTGATTGGTTTAAGCAAATCTTTGATTTAGCTATAGCCACTTTGATCAGTGAAGATCTCCAGCTTGCAATTGGTGGTACGTTTGTGTTCGATGCGACAACTTTTTGTTCCGAAATTTTCCATTTCCGGTTACTATAGTCAATTTCTAGAATCTTAGGGAAATTCAAAAATCCGAGCCCACCATTATTGACGGAGAATTTCATTCATATATCTGAGGAAAAAAACGGTCTTACTGACATGCCGTCAGAAGTATCACTGGAAGACCGAAATGTGAAAATCGGCGTTTCAATAAGCTGATTCTAGAAAATCAACGAGCCGAAATTCAAAAAAAACGGCCAACAATTGAACCTCACTCTTCGTACTGTTAATATTTCCAGGGACGCTTTGTATGTGGGTCTACATAAGAAATCGATTTCTGAAAAAAACGTTTAGTGCTCTAGAATTAGCTCACACTGGTGTGTGACTGTAAAGGTTGCTTTGATATGGTTAATCGTAGACGAAGGCTTAGATCTACAAACGAGTATCGCTCAGAATTTTAAATCCCCTAGTTTGTTGACTTGAGGATGAAAGGTACTCAAAAGCTAACTACCCCTTAATTCAGTAATTTGGGGCGGTAAAAAACAAAAAAGTTGATTTTAAAAAAATCGAAAAAGTTGATGTTTTTTAAAAACCGAAAAAGTTGATGTTTTTTAAAAAACGAAAAAGTAGATTTTTTTTAAAAACGAAAAAGTTCATTTTTTTTAATAACTTTATGAAGCAGTAAAAGTCAAATTAAAAAATAAAACGAATCTACAGTAGTCGGAATTTCCAATGCCACAATCTTATACCCCGAAGCACAGAGAAATTTTTTAGTATTTGTTTGAAACCCCGCAATAAACACTGTTTTGCTCTCGCTCAAAAACGCCCTCATATTAATTTTCGAGCCAAAAGCAAAGACAGAGTAGAGTTGTCCCGATACGGGAATCCCATACCCGATATTCGATAATAAAATAAAAACATACATTCGTAGTCGGCGCCGTCATTAGCGCAGCCATATATATATAAACCTCATTAGCAATAAACTTAACTACATGCTGAAAGGCATTAAGTAGTCCCAATAAAAACCGTGAAACTACAATTCCATCATCCCAATGGTCAAGGGTTCAAACCCAGTCTTCTCCATGTCCGGAACAACTCCGTGGTACCAGCTCCTTTAGGATAAAATCGAAAAAAGTCCGATAGAAATCTCATTTAAGTAACTTAATTTAAGTTATCCAATAGGATGTTCATAAAAATGTCCAATTGAAAACTCGTGGTTATAATCCAATAGGAATTTCTTAAAAACATCCGATTGACGAATGATAGCTTGTCACACTAAGTGAATGTGGCAAGGTTACTCGTCATGAAGGTTTCATGGCTTGGTACCATGTTTTTTGTTCACTAAGAAAAGTTTTTAATATTACGAAACTTGCTAGGGTCGTTTTTTATCAATGGGCCCATTAACAGGGTATCTGCTCTGAGAGAACCAGACTAGATAGCGACAAACGTTTTTTTTGCATCTGAATCTTGACCGGATTTTCGATGGTAAAATTTGCAAAAAATCGTTTTTTCGGTTATCCTTCAGGCAATTTCCACCACCGATTTGCTGTCATGTGAAAAACCTTGAATTCTAAAAAAAATCGTGATTTATTTTTTCCTAAGGTTTTCTTTTAGGAAATGCAAACCTCGAAAAACCGTTTTTCGCTATCTTGTCCAGATCTCTCAGCCGAAATCCAAGTGGACCCAATCAAAAAAAGCAACCTAGCGAAATGCCCAACATAAAAAGTCAAAGGTTTACAGTGCGAAAAATTTTTATATTTCAAATCTTATTCTCATGTCTGATTTTCAACCTGAAAAATTCTTGGCCATCCTATTCCGTACCAGGCCAAAATATCTCCGCGGATCCAATCACGGTTTCAAATTGGGCCCATCCGATCAGCGTACATTTTGAAGCTTGAAATTTCCAAGCTCTCTAGAAATTTGAGTATACTGTGTACATTTTTAGTCGACTTTTTCGCCTATCTTTTGCTATGAAGATGCGTAGACGCAAAAAACTACAGATTTGAAGAAAAATCGTATGCAATAAATCATTTTACGTCGCAAAAATACAAATTTTGGATACATTTTGATAGCATAAACCACCTTGTTTTAATTCAAAAATAGACAAATTAATCGAACAATCAAAAATTTCGTAAATTCGTATTTTACTTGTACTGCTAATTTCCGCCTACGCACTTTTCATAGCAAAAGATAGGCATTTAAAAAAAAGTCGACCAAAAATTTTGTCGACAAAAATGTATACTCTATAGTAATTTGCTTGGTGGCGAACGGTGCCAAAGAATAATCGTGATGGAATGAGTCATCAATGTGGTACAAATTTTTCTAGTTTCTCATTTGTTGGAATCAACCTACATGAACATTGTATAAATTCCATTGGCTAGATCTCAATCAAGCTCAATATTAAAAGCTGTCTGAGTCAAACAGTCTGACATTTATTAATTTTACAGATTTTTAAAAAGATGGAAGAAATTAAAGAGGCATTTCAAGGAAAATTATGGAAAAAAATTGTTAAAGCAAACACTTGTATAGCTCAAAAGTGTGGCAAAGGGTTTGGAAAAAGAAATTATGAAAAAAATCACGCTTCATTTTTAATTGAGGTTTCAATGCTGACGAATGACATTGATGAATTCGCCAGAAATATCGACAAATTCACGCTAGAATCAAAGTAAGTTTTTTTATAAGGATTTTTATTTTGTTCAAAAAGCGTATTTATTCATAAAAAAAGTTTGAATCTCGAAAATAAATAAAATACAATTAATTTCAAAAATTAGTATTAATTCTGAAAATAAATTAAAGTGAATTTTCAATTCTTAAGGTTACCTTTTTGCAATCAAGGTATGACAAAAATCTGTGACAATAACCTGCATTTTTTTTCTGATAAATAATTTTCGTACTTTTTAGGTGACAAAAAATTCACGGATTTAAAAGACTTCAGTAACTGTTTTTCTATTTTGTTCTTCTGAAGTTCAGTTCTGTTTTTTGAAATTTATCTCGAATTATGTCAAATTCCAGATTATTGCTGAAACAAATATTTCTCGGATTATAATCTGAAATACTAGTTCTCAGATTTAGTTATTCTTGTCATTTTTTAAAAAACAGAAAAATTTATAAAGCAAAAAGCTCGGGAAAAGATTATTTTTTTGACCGACTGTCCACGGACATCATAAATTATGAACCAGCCATCAAATTTCGACCCGTCGTTATCCAAAGAGTTCTCCCAGTCTGTTACGGAAGTGTTCACGCAAAAAATAATATTTATATTTTCTAACACAAGTTTTAGTCTTATAAAGAAGGAGAAGCAAACTTTTATGACAGAAAAACCAATCAAAACAGCAACACATGAAATGATCACAAGAAACAGAGGGATAACCACGCATGCATCACCTTCGGTTAGTAAATTTTCAAAAATATAATTCAGGAAACTTTGAAACGCTGATTTTCCAGTTTCATTAAGGGGGTTGCAGCGATGTGGCAGATTGGTACATTTTTTCTGACTGATATATCAGAAGCATATATATGAAAGAAAAAAAAATGTGAAATTTTTTTTTATCTTCGATAAAAGTGTCCATTCTTGCAAACGTTTATATTTTTAATTTCTTAACATTAGGCTGTCATTCGTTGAGACCAAAATAGAGGCTAAGAGAGGTATCAAAAATCCGAGGAAGTCATTTTAGATCATTTTTTACCAAAAAAATTATAAAATATTT
>SCLH01000233.1:0-31617 GCA_004367855.1 Oikopleura vanhoeffeni
TTGTTAAAAATGTTTGTTTTGTGAAAAAATTGTTTTTTTTTGTGAAAAAAATTGTTTTGTTTTGTAAAAAGATTTGTTTGTTTAATGTTTGTTTGTTAAAAATGTTTTTTTTTTGGTAAAAATGTATGTTTTTTGTTAAAACAATGTTTTTTTTGTTTTGAAAAATTACTTTTTTTTGTGAAAAAAAATATTTTGGTTGTTAAAAAAATGTTTTGTTTTGTTAAAAAATGTTTTTTTTTTTAAAATGTGATGTTGTTGTGAAAAAATGTTTTTTTTGTTGAAAAATTGTTTTTTTTTGTGAAAAAAATATTTTGTTTGTTAAAAAATGTTTTTGTTTTGTTAAAAAGTTTCTCCTTTTGTTACAAAATTTTTTTTTTGTTAAAAAATGTTTTATTTTAAAAAATGATTTTTTTTGTTAAAAAATAATTTTCCTTTTTAAAATGATTTTTTTTGTTAAATATTAAAAATTTTTTTGTTAAAATGTTTTGTTGAAATTTTGTAAGAAGTTTTTTGTTAAAAAATGTTTTCCCGTACTCGTCATGGGAAAACAGATTTTGTGGTTTTTCGAAGCACAAATATCTTCAAGACTACACATTGTGGAACTCAGTATTTAAATACAATGTAATATTTGAACAAAAATTTTACATACAGAATTATAATTAAAGATCACTGATTGCTCGACCAATCAGGAAAGACCTTCAGAATAGAGCCATTTTTGTTGCGAAAAGCCTATTTCTCCGTGAGTTTTGACGCTAGGAATTTTTGTATCTTTTATAAACCACAAAATACGTATGCAGGTCTGTTACTATCGTCATTCAAATTTTGAAATAAATTCGCTCGAGAATAGCCAAAAAACGTTTTATTGAGCTGATTTTGAGAGTCTCGCGCAAAAGCCAATTTCTCCCAGGATTTTTTAGTAACGCATTTCAAACATGTATAAATCAAAAGTCAGTGAGTTCTTGTTTACAAAGCTGTTACTATCGAAACCTAAATTTCGATGATTTTTTGCCTTCCAAAAATGTACTTCTAATTCCTGAAAATCAATAAATGTAGATTTATATGCTTAAAATCAAGACAAGATATTTCCAAACTGATTAAAAAATTCTTTCCTGACGCAGTATTGGGTTAAAAATACCACCAGCTTATTTTAGATTATCAATATTTTCAAACAAAAATATATGAATAAAAATTATGATTGTTTCTTTGTATGAGCCTCAATTCATGAAGGGTCCCCCGTTAAGTCGTGGTGTTACCTTTAAAAATATTTTCTAGAATTTAAATTAAATAATAAAGAATAACGGACTTTGGTCATGCATGACCAAAAATTAACGCTGAAAGTTAAAACTTCAAACTGTAATATCAAATTCATCTGATGAAGACCTACGAGCTGAATATTATGACAAATCGCGAAAAGAATATTTTTTAGATCGACATAGGAAAACTTTCGAAGCAGTTGTAGGTAATTTATTTTTCCTGTATCATTATTTGGGCTCATTAACACGACAGAGCTGTCTAGTTACGGTCGGAATTTATATGAATATTTATTTTTATAATCATTCTTATATCATTGAAATTATATCTTAGTTTGAGGGGGTGGTGTAAGTGATTTTTGGGATTTCAGTGGCTTCGTACGGTTAGACAAATGCAAACTGGACATTTTTGAAACCTAAATTAGAAAGATCTATCTTTGATTTCGCGATTCCGTTAGACAGTTTAGTACCGCTTCCACCGACCATCTGGTTAACCGCGGTTAAACACGAGTCCCTCAGCGTTTTCCAAAGAAACAAGGATCTTAGAGCTTATATCGGAAAGTTTTTAGATTTTGTGAGAATCCGGAAAATTGTCTGAATTTCAGTGAATAGGAGCCGTTTTTTTCGATTTTTGCCACAGGGGTCAGCAATCTGGTTGAATTTGCCGGAAAAAGGTGTTTTTTCGCCGTTTTTATAAAAGGCTTTTTCTGTGCGAATGCAAGAAACGTGATTTTCGGAATGTTACAAGCCTAAAGGGTGGTGAACATCGTTTAAGAAGTATTTTTTCGAATTTCGACCTAATTGACTGTCAATCGACATAAAAGTGCGCGAAATCGACAATTTTGAATATGAAAGTGAGAATAAAAAAATTTAAATGCCACGAAAAGATTTCTTAGGTACGGTTTGCTGGAAACGATATAAGCAACTATGTTCTGATTTTGAACACAGCGAATTTTAGTTAAAAATTTAACTTTTTCATCAAAATTATTTTTTGATCTCTAGCACCGTTTTTGTTCAAATTAGACAATAATTGCTAATATCGTTTTCAGCAAACCGTACTCAAGGAATCTTTTGGTGGCATTTTAATTTTCTTATTCTCACTTTCATATTCAAAATTGTCGATTTCGCGCACTTTTTTGTCGATTTACAGCCAAGCAGGTCCAAATTCGGAAAAGTATTTTCTTAACAATGTTAACCACCCCTTGGGCTTGTTACATTCCGAAAATGACATTTCTTGCATTTCCACAGAAAAAGCCTTTCATCAAAACCTCTAAAACACCCTTTTTCGGCACATTCAACCAGATTGCTGACCCCTGAGGCAAAAATTTAAAAAAAAGCTCGTATTTACTAAAATTCAGACAATTTTCCAGATCCTCCCCAAATCTAAAAACTTTCCGATTTAAGATCTATGAGTCATAGACTATGACCGTTGTTTCTTTGAAAAAAGCTGAGGGACTCGTGTTTAACCGCGGTTAACCAGATGATTAGTGTAAGTGGTACTAATCTGTCTAATGGAATCGCGAGATCAAAGAAATATCTTCTTAATGTATGTTTTAAAAATGTCCAGTCTGCATTTGTCCGACCGTACGAAGCCTCTGTAATCCCAAAAATCACTATCACCACCCCCTTAAAGTAAAAATAATTTCAAAAGTCGCAAAAATTTCAGATTATTATTTCAATTATGTCACTTCTGATGGCTCTTTGCTTCGTCCTGACGATATACCATTGGATATTTTTATAGAAGAACTGAAGCATTATAGACTGCCGCGGTAAGACTTAATTTATTTGGAATTTGAATCTCCGGTCGATATTTCTTAAATAATTAAATTGAGTTGAATAAAAATTAAGAAAATGTTTATTCAACAATGATATCATCTGTATTTTTGCATTGAAACAGGTCGGTTTATATCCTTTTTCGAACGGAACTCCATCTCAAAAACGCTTACTATCTCTATAGCGCGTGTTCGAATCCCACTAATGTTGCCTTAGTGATTATCTTGAATATGATTATAGGCAAGGGTCTTAATAATGGAACCGCTAAATGTTATCAATGTGTAATTACCCAAGCAATCACTAAGACAATCACTTAGACAACATCAGTGGGATTCGAACACGCGCTATAGAGATAGTAAGCTTTTTTGAGATGGAGTTCCGTTCGGAAAAGGAAATCAAAATCAAGGAGTTCCGTTCGGAATATCATCAAAATGAATCCATAAATTTTTATTTTTGCGACTGAAGATTTTTTGATGGACACGTTTTCTGCGCCGAGTTGAAAACAATTACAGACTAAACCTTTGATCAATCATTAATTTTGAACTTAAAATGACCAAAAGTTACGAAAAAAGTTTTATGAGGATTTTTAATCAACTTAAAAAAGTGATTTAAATTTATTTTATTTTTCAAATTCTCGGGTTATGAAAAATAATATGCAGAAATAAGGAATTGTTCTCACACATTCATCTAATTGTTTCGCGTACGCATTTTTAATAGCAACAGAAATTTATCAAAAATTTATGGTTCAACTCTTATCAATATTCAAATAAAATTTCATTTAGCGAAGCATTAGTCGATTACTTAAAAACAGAAGGAATTGAATGCGAAGAAAGAATTGGGCCTGAGAGATTAAAACCTCTTAAACATAAAATATGGACATTTTTAGAGAGCCCTAGGAATGAGTTCAAAAGGCCAGTTCATCGATTTAAGCCAGTGTTTAACATATAATTAATCCCAGTTTTTAATCAAGATTTTGAAAGACATTAATTATTTTATTTATCGTCATGGACAAGGTCATTCTGGATCATGGACAATTACCGAATTTTGTCAAGTAAGGTTACAAAATTAATCATGAAAAACTGGTATGTTAAACATTGATGTTTGTCCCATGATATTTTTCCACTAACAAGACTTTTTTGAAGAAATTAAAAACATGTAAAAAATAATTCTTCAGAAGTCAAAATTTTATTTATGATAAATATAAAAATAATTTTCTACGGCCCATCTTTTACAGTGTTAAATTTCAATTAAAAAACTTAATACATCGTTTTTATTAACTTTCATCTTTGAATTTTGGCCTCAATGGCATTATTTTCATAGTGAGTCAGTTTTTGTAGCATTAAATTAAGTTATCTCCAATAAAAACTCATAGAATATATGGATTTGAAAGTGAAAGTTTTTGTCATCATATTTCAAAAAAATCGAAATTTCCGATCTTCGGCAAATGACAATTATCTCATTAATTATTACTGATTTATTATTCCATATTTTTTTACCACTCACCACCATGGTGCACCATCTGGTGGACTGTATAGCACTATTTTCACTTCTCATACAGGCATTATATAGCCGATTTATATGCTTTTTACCGATACGCCGGTAATAAAAAGAAATGAAAAAAATTGGCAATCGGATACAAAAATAACAATTCCTGACCGCTTCCTAATCATTCAATTAAGGGTTGTCATGTTCGACAACGTGTACTGTTCCTAGTATGAAAAAATGGAATTGATCAAAAAAAGACATTTTTGATAAGCTTGTAGAATAAATATAAAATTTAGAAAAAATAATAAAAAATTCGGTTCAACACGGTTAAATCTGAATTCATCATATCAGGTCATCTATTGCTGCTCGCAATCTTCATTACTTTAATACAATCATTGTTTTAATATCTGTATTTATTTTTTGCATAGGAATGGGCTCATTCATATTTTGAATTCCAAATAACGTTATAACCAAATTGATAAAAAAAAATTTAACGAATACAGGGGAAGGCCCAATATCTTTTTATCACACTTCTCTTACTTTCTTGTCCCTACTACTTAAAAGTACAGTATGTTTGCTAAGCAGGGGCGAGAAAGTAACAAAAGTGGGATGAAGGGATATATGATATATCTCTTTATCATATCCCTTTATCACCTTTTGGTTAGAATGCGTAGCCACAACGTTAAAATCACACGTTAAAAGGAGTAGTGGCTACGCATTCTAACCAAAAGGTGATAAAGGGATATATCCCCATATCTCTGAAATAATTTAAGAAAAAATTGCCGATATTGGGAATTTTCGGCTATATTTAGGGTTTCTGCGATATAAAGACAGAAATATTTTGTTGTTAAAAAAGTAGAAACACGTTGGCGTTCAAAAAGTCGTCATAATTAAAAAAGTTTTTCAATTTTATAAACAGTTTTACAATACGTTCAAATTAATAAAAAAAAAATGTGCAGAATTCTGTACTCCATCAAACGCAATCAAATAAGCAAAATTTAGCTCTAAATTATTAAATTGCGAGATTGGCAAATTCAAGTCTCCTGTATTTGTTTCAAATTTCACCCTCGTGAATTTTCAGCCCCTATCAGAAACTTTGCCAGTTTTAGTAGAAACGAGGCGATGTTCAATTCTCAGTGTTTGTAATGGAGAAGAAATAGCGAAACTCAAGTTGATTAAATTGATTACGTAAGTTAACAAAAATTTCTTCATCGCAGATTTGAAAAATCGAAATTATTCAAAATTTTCTAGGACTCCTTACTTATTCATCTCACTTGAAAAATTATGCTGTTATCGAGTTTTCAGCATTAAAACGCCCTTTTAAATATGACAAACAGATTAGAACGATTTGCACAAATATTTAAGAAAATTATTGTTTTAGAGAAGAAATTTAGAAATTTTTTGAAAAGTCAAGATAGATAAAGTCGTGTTCTTGAAGATCTCGAGGTTTCAATGTTATGAAACTTATGCCAATTCAAAGCAAGAGACGCCATTTTTGGGTCAAAATCATATCATTTGGGCTAAAATTGTTGAAAAATGGCGATTTCAAATTTGGTCTTTATCCCTTAATTGACTCGGATATCTCATCATATTCATAAATGAAAACATTGAATTATTCTTATATTTTAAGTGATTTATCATTTGCATTCGATGTTCTGTCTTCATTATATTTTGGATTTGAGCTTTTTATTCGGTTCACATGCTGCCAGAACAAGTCCGTTTTTTTGCTGGATTCATTTAATATCGTGGATATGCTAGTGGGGTGTTTTAAAACCACTTTCAAAAAAAGGGTTTTTGACATACAGCGTTTGTCAGTGTATAATTGACACCCTCTCAAAAGATTTGGTCATTTTCTTAATTTATGCACTCAGTAGACTATTAACAATTCAGCAACATGGACCTGGACGACATTATCTAATTGCAATAATGCACAAGTCTGGGATACAGCAACACAAAGTTCTCCGAACGTAACATTGATCATGAGCCATGACACCGATATAAAATTAACCAATATCAAATGTTAAAAATCTGTATTGATTGTGTTGCCTCATTTTCTGAAAGTTTTTCGGACGTTTTAAAAATTGAAATTTTAAAGGTTTAATTTTCATGAATTCAGTTATTCACACAAGATGTTCCGAAAAATGCTCTCAAAGCAAAATATTTTTTAGAGTGGAGGTTTCAAGCCAGCTCAATCTTCCAATAATCATTTTTTAACCTTTTTGTAACAAGTTGAACCTTCACGAATCATGAAAATTTTTTCTCATCCTTGCAACCCTTGATTTACATACTATACGAGTCAAATAATTTGAAATTGGCCTTCAAATTAAGCCAATAGCGCTGCCTCATGAAAGTCACGTGTTTTCAAAAATTTCAGCTGTGTTTTACGCAAAAACAAAAGTCTATTATTTTTGGCGTTTCAAACTATTTGACTCAAATAGTAATTAAATCATGGTTGATCATATCGTCGGATAGCCTTAACCACGAAAGATTCTGCAAGACTTTAACACTGCAACAAAAGATGAGCAAATTAAACACATTTTTGATTTTTAAGTTCTTTATGTCGAATCGCCCAAAAACGACAAATTATAATGAAAATAAAATGTTTATTAAAATAATAATTAATCACTTCACGTTTCGATTTTTAATACCATGGTTCAAAAATAAGAAAAAAACGTTCTAAAGAAATAATACGACTTGAACTTCAGCAGATCTAGAATATTTGAAATATTTGAATTAATTGTTTTTTTTTTAATTTTCTTTCTGCCGCCAATTTTTGAAACAAGTTCGAAGAAATTTTCGTAAAATGTTTATATCCCTCAAAATACAAGATTATTATGCGTGGCTCGCCTGCTTAAATTGGTTCGTCACAGTCGTGGACTCAGGCTGGTCTCGGCAAAATTTCAAAGTTATTAATGTGAAACAATATCACTGATGTTGTTGATTGTTCAGAACAACAATTTGTTCTTTATTCAACTTAGATTTCGGAATAGTCTACAGTAGACTGTCTACTTTAAAAAACGGGACCATTTTACAAAATTTAAGTTTTTTTCACTTGATTTGCTTCAGGGGGTTGTGAGTGCTCATCATGAAAAAAATGCAAGCAATTCAAAGTGGCTTTAATTTATTAAATGAATTTTTTTCGAAATTAACAATAAATTTGGGCAGTCTACTTTTAACAGTTTGATAAAACACAAAACATTACCTAAATTGTTGAAGGTCAACTTGACCTGGTCAAGAAATGCAATGTTTGTTTATCAGCGTTAGAGTTTATCAGCGTTAGAGATATACCCGGCAGATGGGAGTCAATATAATTCACGAAAGTAATAAGTTAGTTTTTTTTTGAGCTTATTATCGTTAGCTCAACCAAAATAAACGTATTCAAGCTCATTAACATATTTTTTTTATCTATTTTACGAAAGATTTGAGCTCGAGTTTTCATCTTTGAAATCGTAAAAATTTGAAAAAAAATCAAAGCAATATGAAAATTTTTCCGCATTTTTTGGACAAAATTTTTTCCGGTTTGTTTATTCAAATCTGTGGGTAAACACAAAAAATAGCCAATTTAACTTTTTTCAAAGATGCCTACATATTTTCTGACCACCGTTTGAAAACCATAAAATCTTTATTTTTAATTTTTTGTCGACTTTTCTGAAAATATAATGAAAATTTTCCGCAAATCAAGTCCAAAATTTTTTTTAAGTGGTTTTTTGAATTCTCAATAAAAAATCACGCAAAATCACTTATTAAATTTTTTGGTATATCCCTTTATCACTTTTTTGTTAGAATGCGTAGCCACTACTCCTTTTAACGTGTGATTTTAACGTTGTGGCTACGCATTCTAACCAAAAAGTGATGAAGGGATATATTTATTCTCCGTATGTCAACAAATGGGATGGTCGCGCAATTATCATTTCTAAACTATTGATGAAATTTACAACATTTGGCTGTACAACCGGTGAGCGCCTAAAATTCCAAATATAATGTCGGGTGTAAAAGGCGTCATTTTTTCGATAGTCAAGACATTTTTTTATATCAAAACGCAATTAAAAGTCTATTTTTATCACAAAAAAAGTTTTTCTTCAATTTTTGGCATTTTTGACCATTTTTCATCAGAAAAAACTGTCATATTAATGAAACTTTTAAATGTGCAAAACAGTTCGGAGACTTTTTAACGGAGTTCACCCGAAAATGGCTGAAATTTATTAATATTGTCTCAAAAACAATTTTGACATCAGGTTTAGTTGGAAATGGAGTTTCAATGAAAAGTTGTTTTTAATATTTTAACAGATTCTCAGTTATGTCAGAAATTTTTAAATATAAACGTTTGCAAGAATGGATAATTTTATTGAAGATAGAAAAAATTTGACATTTTTTTCTTTCATATTGATATGTCGCTCTGAAAAACCATTAAACGGCGAGAATTCCCAAACACAATCTCTGTACAAACAAATAATTTTAAAATATGTTGAAAGGCGAATTTTATCACAAATTCAAGAGTTAAAACAAGCTACAATTTATCATAAGTTAAATTTATCTTCTGGTCATGAAAATTATTATTAAAAATTATTTAATTTCCTACCAGTTATTCTCACGGTTATTATTCACATAGACAGCCTGAGTTTATTTTAATTGTCCCTTTTTTTTCGTCCGGTGGGTACAAAAAAAAGTGACAATTGCGGACAAGTTGCCTTTGATACTCGTTCCAGATCCAAAATATTTCAAGTTCAATAAAGTCATATTTTAATAATTTATTATAATTGAAAGAGAATGAGTGGGAACATCACTTTAAAAATTGTTCCCAGAAAGTTGCAACCTCGCAAAAAATTTAAATTAACTGAAGAAGATGTCAACTTAATTACAGAAGTCGAGGTTTTACACTTTTACAAAATTTTTGAACCTTTGAAAGCTCCACATTTATTGTTTATCATCCGATTAAAGCGGGATGAACTTTTTTGAGGCACTTAAGGGAGTACTGGTCGCATTTAAAGACTCGGACACGAAATTTTCCATATAAGTTTTAAATGTTTTTTTCTGAAAATATATGGACAAACAATAACCTTGATCGACTGTCTTTTATTTTCATTTGTCATAAAAAAGTATTTTCCATGCGAATTTGAACCAAATTCAGTGTGATTTTTTTTCAAATTTTGGAAATTTCTGAGAATTGAATCGTCGGTTCCAAAAGAGACGAGATAACAAAAATGCCAAATTGTCGCAACTTTAGAGGGCTTTATGCGCAGGCGGATCCTCAAGGATCGGTAACATACCAGATTTTAGCGTTGTCTGCCGTCAAATCAGGGAGGAGTAGTATTTCCCCGAGCCTCCAAATAAGGCAAAAACATTTTTCTTGGCTTATTTAAGCGCCAGATGAAATTTTTTGAGTAACCTGAACTTAGGGTTCTCTCACGTTTTCTGTGTCATAAACTTTAAAAAGTTATTCTCTTAATCTTCAAAACTCAGGAGGAGCTGGCTTTTTGAAGCTGAAAATGCAGTGCACTTTGAAAGGTCGTTCCTATTGGTCGGCCCATCAGAAGGCTCTTACGACTTTTGCTTTGTAAAGCCAGATAAGTTCATCTATCCCTAAACGAAATACATATGTTCGTGCCTGTTTCTATAACTTCATTGAGGCGACGAGACTGAAAACCCTGCTTTTTTGCCTAAAATGCGGACCCAGTACTCACTTAAGGGGTTGTGGCTGTTAAATCTAGCTTATTGCAAGCAAATAAAATCGACCGGAGTATACAATTTGTGAATCATATGTAAAATTCAACCCTGAGGAATTAGTAGGAAAAATAAATATTTTTTTGTATATTATTTTTGAACAAGAAATGAGAAAAATTTTCAAAATATTTCTAATTATTTTTGATTCAAAATCACTGAACCATGTCAAATGGTTTTTCAAAGAGCATATAAAAATATGTGTTACCACAATAATGTGTTTTTTTTACTTTCGATATGAAAATTGTTCATTTCGGTAATTACGAACACATAAAAAATGGTAACTAGGTGGATTATATTTTCAAACATCCACTTAGTTATTATTTTTAATTGGCTGTAATTACCTAAATGACAATTTGCATTTCGCAAGTAAAAAAAACACATACTGTAGTCGAAAAGTTTAAGTAGCCATTTTGTAGAGTTTTTTTCGTTGATTTGAAACAAATATTGAAAAAAACATTTAAACGAAAAATAAATCATTTTTTCATTATGTTTGGAACATATATCGAAACTTTCTCATAATTTCTCGAATTTGTAAAGTTAAATTCGAACTCAAAATTTTCTTAAAAAGCCATAATGCTAAAATTTGCTAGTTACAAAAGTTGCCTGGATTTAATCATCACTTTGGTGGTATATATTGGGAAGAATAGATCAATCCAGTGAAAATTTTTTCATCAAGAGCTCATATGGGTATCTGTCAAAATGCACCAATGCCCTTCATCTCTACCTGCACGAAGCGTGTTTCAAACACAGAGACCAAAAATACTTTTTGGGGAAGTGTCATTTTGGCAGGCGGAATATCGGAACAGACCCCCGATAGTTCCCCTTATTTTAATTTCCAAGAATTTTGGTGAGTTCTAGAAAATTTCTCATCAGACCGGGAAATGCATTATTGATGCGATTTCTTGTTTAATGCAGTTGAAACAGTACTGTAACAGATAATGATCTACAAGGTAGCAAATTTATTGTTGACAACTGGCCCTAATTCTGAAAAATCAAGTAAATGGAGTTTTGTTATGCTCAAAATCGAAGTTAGTTCTCTAAATGGGCGTTTTAAAAAGACAGTTTCTGGCCACTAGATGGCCAAAACCTTTTTTTTTGTGCCCGGAATCGTTTTTTCCTGGGTCAACAACCCCCGTTAGGTCAAGAAATTTGTATCAACTACTGTAGTTCTCTCGTTTGTTTTACCGGTGCGCTCCCTAACTATGTGTTTGTTCTGAAACACTCTTGTGCAGGTGGGGTTAACGGAGATTTTAAGAAAAACGGGTTTCGGATTGGCACAAATTATTTTTCTGAAATTGTCATTTTTTTTTCGTCGGACAAAAAAAAGTGACAAAAAGTCACATGACACAAATTAGTCATCTGTTATGCCCAAATTCAGCAGTAATTCAATCTCGCTATATTTACAAATTTATTCACTTCAGCAATATTAACAAAATTAAAGTGATTTTAATTTGCTTGCAATGAGCTTAATTTTACACCGACAATCCAGAGAGTTGCACCGACAATTAAGAGAGTTAATCTCAAAATTCTGTCAGCTGCTGAACTTGTAGCCTAACAAATCACTATGATGAAAGCAGTGATTTTTCCATATATTTACTGAAGTGAAATTATTTTTTTTATCAATCGAATTACTTCACCAAAAAAACATTTTCTTTGAATTATTAACTTTTTATTGTGACTCATAAAAGACTGCTTACAACTACGCTGGTACAGTCAAAGTTCGTGTTGTTTGAACTTTTGACCTTGCAAGTTATATTCTCCATTATTTTCGGTGCTTTTCTATACCACACAGAATACGATATTCCAAATACAAAATTCGAATCAATTCCAAATGGTGCATATTGGGCTTTATACACAATGAACACTATGGGTTCGTATACAATTATTGCTGATGAAAAAAGTTTCAGAAATTTTTAAATTATCTTTGTATCTTATTCATACAAAATTTAAGTTTTTAGTGAAGCTCAAATTTGTGAAATAAATTAACAATAATTGATGTACAATTTAGAGGAAAGTGCAATGAAAAAGTTCGGCTCTTATCGAGATTGAAATTTTTTGATCCGAGAGTTTTTTGAATAACTTTGTATTCGCACTTAAATGTGTAAATTTTATTATTAACCAGCTTAAACAGAATATTAGCTGAAAAAAAGCCCCCAACTGCCAATGATGTTTTATAACTAATTTGTGTTTTGAAACACAGATGGAATTAATTAAGAATTATCTCAAACTGATAGCACATAAAATTTTCGAGCGAAATCGTGTTTTTTCAGTTTATTATTTAAAAAAGGTTATTTTGCCATCTAGGAGCCTAAATAAAAAGCGGCTATTGGAATACAATATTTTCTTACCAATTCATCGTTTCAGGTTACTACGATTTTGTACCAGAATCTTTGATGGGGAAACTTGTGGGAACTGTTTGTGCTATTACTGGTCTATTCTGCATATCATTTCCAGTTCCTGTTATTGTTTCAAACTTTGCATTTTTATATCAAAGGGATAGAGCTGGACGACATGCAAAAGCTCTCGAATTGCTCAACACAAATATAGGTATTTAAATATAGTTTCACCTTATTAGGCCCCTGGCAAAAACTGGTATTTAATTCAAATTTGAAAATGTGGGATATCCCTTTAACACCTTTCGCTTAATTTGAGAGATGTAGGCTGAAAAGCGGCTAGGGAGCCAATCCTGACACTCCTCAGACCCCTCATAGCCACTCATGAGGCCGCTTTTCAGCCCACATCTCTCAGATTCAGCGAAAGGTGTTAAAGGGATATAGTTATTGGCCGAAATTATTGGCTGAATTTAATTATTGGCCGAAAGTTTTCAGCGCTGAACCTACTTTTTGCCCTGATACAGAACTGTTGGTCTTTACGTTACTTAAAAAAGGTTCAATCGGGTTGCTATTTTTGAAAATCTTTAATATGATTTAAAAGTAGAAAATATCAAAAAACATTATATTTTGGCAAGTTTGTTCACTTTTAGCGGTAAACTTCGCGACAATTTTATAAATTAAAGAAACAAAAATTTATTTTAGAAACTGAGAAATCTCCTAGAACGACCAGACGATGGACTTATTCGAGCCTACCTGATCTAAATGATATATGATTTTGTCTGTTAATTTTTATAATGAAAGTTATATCAATAATAATTATCTCGTTACTTATTTAACGGATCGTTTTAGGTAAAATTATACTGTCACTGGTAATGAAAGTTGTTAATTTTTGATCGGTAAAAAATGCGCGAAAAAGTACACTTTAACAAACAGGTAAACATAAATTTTCCAACTAACGAAAATTTCAAAATTCTGATAAATTTAATATTTTGGATTGATTCAAAATTGACTTAATTATGAGAATTTTTGAAAGTAAGTGAAAGGGCAACATGGATTTACGTTCAAATTAAAATTCCACTCTCTGTTATGACATTTTTTCCAGAAATAATAAGTTTTGAAATTTCACCTGATGAAATGACGCAGAAAACTCCACGTTAGAATATCCATTTTAAACTTGATGTGTTGCGAAATAAGAAGTGGCAACTGTGCTAATACTCGATGAGAAACAAGAGTTTGCTTTGCAGACGCTCAAAAAATTACTGCCAAAAAAATATTTCTAGGGATTCAATAGTATTGAATTCTTACTGTCAAGTATTTGATCAGACTGTTTGTTACATGATAAAACATTTCTCAGATCTTGAAAATACTCACTTCAACTTTAGCTTTTCTCCCTGGCATACGTGTCCTAATAGACCTGTTGCGAATACTGGGCTAAGTATTATTTTATAGCAACAATAGTTACTCACAATTCGATGTCGAATAAATTACTGTCAAATCAGCGCGTACGATTTTGTGTCAAAAAATGAGACGAATTGACTAAAGTTTGAAATACTTTACGGAATAAAATCACACTTTCAGAAAATATTTTCTGAGAAATCTCGAAAAAAGGTTAATAAGTATTTGTTAAATACAAATAACCTGACTACATTTGTAAGGAAATTCCCTCAAATTTAAAAATCTATTTTGAAGAAAACTATGACAAGTGTATTATTTTGAAATAAAAAAAGGTGCTCGAGTCGCACAAATGAAAATTAAAAAAACCATGAAGAACATTAAAATAACGAATATCAAATGCAGGAAATTTTATTGATAATAAATAATTTTGTATTGAATTGCCGAAGTCAGTGAGAATCATAAGAAATTTAAAAACCGAAGTGAACCATTCGAAGTTCTTCGTGATGTATTCTCGTATTTTTGCTCTTCTTCATATTTCCTGTATTTTTAGCCATTCGGTATGGTGGTGGAACAACTTTATATGGATCTTATTTTTTCAAGCTTTCAAAAAACCTTTTTTTTGTAATTTCAGTTTTCATGTTTATTTCCCAAATTTTAAAAATACGAAACATCTAAGAAAAATGTTTTTAGCAATTAAACATGTTTTTGACAGAATGAGAAAAAAGACTTATTCTTTGCCTATAATTGTCAGCATAAAAAACGACTCCAAGTCCTTACAATTCGTAATTATAAGTCGTTTTTATTGGGTGACTGATTTAACGCTCGATTGGCCTGAATAAAGAGTGCTTGACTCCAACAAATCAGGTGATCAAAACGGCTAACAATTCCTGAATCACACTAGCGAATAATAAGGACACGCAAAACATTATCACTGCCACTGTAATATTTTTTAAAGTTAGTTGATTAATTGAGATTAAATTTGATCCAAAATTTGATCCTTGATTTCCGGTCGATATCCTGGAGTATTTGACAAAGTACCTGGAGTACGGCTGGGAGTTGGGCTACCAGCGACAATAGCCAGGATCAAGAATGAGCCAAATAATTTCATTTGTGCAGGATAGATATACTAAATTGAGGAATAACCGCTTTAGAAAATTTAAAAAATTTCATGAAAGTTTGGATAAATTAATAGGGAGCTATATCCCCTATTCACACTTGTGTTAATATTCCGGCCCTTATTAGTAAACGTAGTATGTTTTTAAGTAGTAGGGCCGGGATATTAACAAAAGTGTTGAATAAGAGATATCGAATTACCAATGGAACTCCATCTCAGAAACGTTAACTATCTCTATAGCGCGTGTCGAATTAGGCTGACCCGGTTGTCTCCTAAAGGCGAAACTATACATTTCTTTGGAAAAGTATTCGTCCAAAATTTTAAAAACTTTCAATTTCTTCAAATCCAGATTTTCGGCTTCTGATCGGTTCTCAAAAATAGGTTTTGATATGTTTATATTGTAGCGCTAATCAAGGCGATCATTTTTTATATTAGAAAATACCCACTCAGACCCCTAAAAAAAGTTATGGGGAGTCTTTTGACTACTTTTCCTTATAAAATAACAGTTTTTATCAATATTTTTTGTTTAAGAGACATGACATCTCTGAAATGACATCTCTGACATCTATTTCGATAGAAATATTGGACAGCCTAGGTAAGTTCGCAATCGTATTTTAATTAAATTTTTAATCAATTATTCGAAGAATTATCAGTTTAGTTGTCTCAAGAAAAACCGGAACAATGGAAAATAACAAAAATCATAAATTGATTAGATCTCTGTTATTGATTATCCTAGCCAATCAGTTCTTCAGAGAAAAAAACCTACATTGAAATTTGACGCATAAAAAATTTATCAGAAAGAGAAAAATATTATAGAATTACTTCAAAAACCACGGTTTTCTGATTTCGTGTGTTTTTGACGTGCCAATTTCTAGGTATACCGCGGCCAGCCTAGTCCGAATCCAACTAATGTTGTCTTAGTGATTGTCTTGAGTATGATTTTTGGCAAGGATGCTTGATATTAGGACCGCTAAATCGGTGTGTATTGATCGGTGTGTAATCACTCAAACCATCACTAAGAAAATCACTTAGACAACATCAGTGAGATTCGAACACGCGCTATTGAGATAGTAAACGTTTTTGAGATGGAGTTCCGTTGTGAAAAAGATATTCTCTTGCTAACCAAAGTCACTGTCTATAGTATAAACGACGTCTATACCGTTTGATATTTAATTTTAGGTAGCGCCTCTAAGAATCAAACTGTAATTTTGTTCAATAATCAATAATAAAAAAAATTTATGATCACAAAAGTTTATGAACAAAAAGTATTCGCATGAGTGTTAAAATCAAAAATGTTAATGATTTGGAGTCCAAACAATGGACACCATATTTCTTGAAAGTAACATTTGAAAAATTTCATTATGATCTGCCTCATAATGAATCATATTATGATATGAGTCATATGAGGGAATATCTTGCTAAACTTTAACCATGTGATTTGAGGCCTTGGTCCAAGGCTTATCTAACAATTGATTCAGAAAACAATATTGAATCGGAATTAAAAGATAAGAATTTATTGTCATTTTTATTTATTGATGAATTTATTATTTTTGTTAGAACTAAAATTCGGATAGCTTTTAATTTTATTAAGAAAACCCTAGAAAAAAATTCAAATCGGTTTTTTATCTCTGAATCTTACTTTTGTAGTTTTAATGAAAAATGTTTGAAAAACTCTCCAATTTAAAGGGTGAAAAGTTCAAACGTCGAAGATCCAGAAAACTACTTCAGAGTTGCTTATCTTGAAGTCTTCAAGATGAGCAACTCTGAAGTAGTTTTCCGGATCTTCGACGTTTGAACTTTTCACCCTTTAAATATTTCTTCCCAACAAAAATGCAACGGTTTTCACCAGATCATCTTCAAGTTGAAGATGCTCTGGTGAAAACCGTTGCATTTTTGTTGGGAAGAAATATTCGTAAAGTGGCTCCTTTAAATTCGACGATTCCAAAAAAATTTCAACAGTGAAAAAATGTATCGATTATATCCTATTCCGAGTACTGTAGATCAAAATTGCCTAGGTAAAAATACAAACCAATTGTGTGTTCAATTCAGGGATTTGATTGGTTAGTTGGCCCGTCTCACTCTCGTTTGTATTTGGTTTGTATTTTTACCTTGTAATTTTTACCTTGTAATTGGTTTGTATTTTTACCTAGGCATTTTTGATCTACTGTACTCGGAATAGGATATTGCCTTGAAGAGGATTCATTAATTTACAAAAAAAATTGATATCCATTTTTGACGTTCTTAATTTCTTATTTGAAATCAATTGAAGGGTCTCCAACTTATATTTGGAATTTAAATACAGGGGGGCTTCATATCATATGTGCCATATCGGCGATATGATATCGCCGAATTTGCCAATATGGCCGATTAAACCCTCCGCAATTTCACGATTTTCGCTAAATTTAAGGGAGTACTGGTCGCATTTAGAGACTCGGACATGAAATTTTCTTAGATTATCTTTTAGATAATGATTTTTTCGTGAAAATTGGACAAAATAAGTTGATAAAGAGTGTTTTAATTTCATTTGGTCATGAAAAAAAGTAGTTTTATCGCGGATTTGAAAAATATTTCATTTATTTTTTTCTGATTTTGGAATTTCTGGAATTTGAATCGCGGTTCAAAAAACGATTACAAAAACTGCAAATTGTGGAACTTGGGGTTTTTGCGCGTATCTTAATAATCGTATACATACAGTATTTAGGGTTCTTGCCTCGTCAAAATCCAGGAAGGAGTCAGTATTTTCCCGACGGCAACTCAAAATTAAGGCACAAAAACAGTTTTTTGCTCATTAAAGCGCCAGATGAATTTTTTTGAGTTAAACGAAAATTGGGTTCTGCCCACGTTCTCTGTGGTCAATAAAAGCCTATAAAAGTATTCTCATCTTCAAAAATAGGGAGGATAGGCTTTGAAGTGAAAAATAGCCACTTTGAAAGGTCGTTCCTGATTGGTCGGCCATCAGAGGCCTTCGATGCTTTGTGAAAGCAAGATAATGTTCAAATATCCCTAAACGAAATACATATTTCGTGCGTTCCTATAATCCTTGAGGCGACGCTGAAAAACCCTGTTTTGGCCTTTAAATGCGACCAGTACCT
The DNA here is from genome assembly GCA_004367855.1 of Oikopleura vanhoeffeni. Taxonomy (NCBI): domain Eukaryota; kingdom Metazoa; phylum Chordata; class Appendicularia; order Copelata; family Oikopleuridae; genus Oikopleura; species Oikopleura vanhoeffeni. The sequence continues at coordinate 18,164 of SCLH01000233.1, forward strand.
CCTTAAGGAGTTCCAACGGCATTTTTAACCATGAGAAAAAGTAATTTTATCAGCAATATCATTATTTTAATTTTTTATACAATAAATAATTTTGAAATTGCCTATCTAATGACATATTTTTATTTTCCAGAGATAATTAGAACCCACTAAATTGGGTATTGGTTGCACCGCCTTTTATTTGTAAGCGAGAGTGCGCGAAACAAAAGGTGGCGGTGAAATGACTCGGTTATTGATTTGTTCACAGAATCAGATAAAATTGTTTATTTTACAGAATTAGGTCAGAATTGTATTCCACTCTAATTATTGTTCACACGAACAATTTATACTTTTTAGTTAAAGTACAGGATTCATTATTTTACTCCTAATTTTCAGAATTTCTTGCAAATTTTCCTCAATTTGAACTTGAACTCCTCTAGAAAATAAACGAGTAAAGATAAATCAAAAATCGGACTAAATTAATTATGCGTGAATGCTTATCAGACTTGGTGAAACCGAAAAATTAAACTTATGATTAGTTATCTCAACGAACTTTTAGCGTAACACCTGTAAAAATATCGAGTTTTTCCAAATTCTTGAGTTTGAAAGTTTTTTTGGATCTGACTTAATTAAAAGATGCTCATAAGTGTCAGAAATATTGTTTATAACTAAAAATATTTTGTTATGTTTAGTTAGCTCAAACGAATTTGTCGCAAATCTGAAATTCCGTTTTTCAATCGGTTTTTTGCGTAGGTTAAAATATTGTTATGCACTCCTCACAGAAAAAAAATAAAGCAGAGGAGATTTTGTTTATCAGTCGTCAAAATATCAAGTCTGTAACAATATCCGTTTCCCCGTAGTAATCATGTTAAAATAAACGCACGATGGGGAACCTCCTTAAGCAAGTGCCAATATCGCCGAAATTGGTTTAGGTTTTAATAATAAATTACTTCGAGTGCATCTTAAGGGGGTGGGTAAAAGCAAATTAGATATTTGTTGAAGCGGCTCTCCTGATACAAACTGAGAATAGGAAAGGTTCATTTGCGATTGGATTTTCGAGAAACGAGTGGGTCATTCGTAAGATAACCAAAAAAAAATTCGATCGCACAAAAAAACTAGAAAAGTGCCAAAATCAAATCTTTAAAAAAAGTGTATGTTTGGCGTCCGTCTATTAACCGATTTTCATGATTTTTTTTCAATAATCTGTTATTTTCATTATCTAAAAACTCTCAAGAGCGAATTTGAAATTTCCAGCTGAAACTCGAAATATGATTTTTTTTGGTTATTGTCCAAAATTAAAAGTTCTTTAATTTTTTCGAAATTAGGCTCAAAAGAAAGCCAGTGAAAAACAGCCGAGAAATTTCGCTTACGTCAAGACGATATATTTTGATTGAAGCACTTTTCTTTTCGGAAATTTTCTTTCGAAAATGACCAAAAAATCATATTCTCGCCCTTGCGAGTCTTTAGATAATGACAATAAAAGATTATTGAAGAAAATCATGAAAATCGGTTAATAGATGAAGCCAAACATAATTTTTTAAGAATTGATTTTCGGACTTTTCAAGTGCCTGTAGCAGGAATCGGCATGATAAATAAAAAAACCGTATTGAATCGGATCGGATCGAGGAGGGGTGAAATTAAAACTGTATTGGATCGAATCGTATCGAAGGGGGTAAAATTTTAACTGTTTTTGATCGGATCGTATCGAAGGGGGGCAAAATTTTAACTGTTTTGGATGGGATCGTATCGGAGGGTGGTAAAATTTGTAGAGCTCTGTGGAGCTCATTTGTGCTATCAAATTTTTTTTTTGTTTTTTTCAGAATGACCCACTGAACTTGTTTCTCGAAATCAATCGCAAAATGAACCTTTTCTCATTCTCAGTTTGTCCAGGAGAGCAGATTAAAAATATCTAATTTGCTTAGACGTCATGAGTCATGACTCATGACGTCATATTTCTAGAAAAAAAATTTCTTATTCGAATTAAATTTGATTGCGTTTGGTGAAGTCCGTAATTCTGCACATTTTGTGTTTCACTTCATTTGAACGTATTGAGAAACTTTTCAACTTATGACGTCATCTCGAACACAAACGGGTTTTTATTTTTGAACGGAAAATTTTTTTTGTTGTCCTTATATCGCCGAAAGCGCCAATATTGCCGAATATAGTCAAATTTTCTTGGAAAAAACTCTTGGTGATATCGCCCCCTGTATAAGCATTATTAAAATCGAGCTTTTGAGGGCTCTTAAGATACATTTTCATGTTCCAATGTCTTAATCAACGCATATTATTACCGATTAAAAAGGGCCCGAAAAGCATTTAAATAGACAGACGGGTTCGATCGAGATATGCGATTAGGATGATTCCTATTTGGTTAGTGGCCCCCAAAAAACTTTGTCAAATTTTTGGTATTTTCAAAATTTTTGCTTAGGAAGTAGATTGTTAAATTCTGGTTTGGTCTAGTACATTATGTACGTTAAGTAGTAGCAATGTACTAGACCAAACCATAATTTAACAATTAACTTCCTAAGGGGATATGCCAGAAAATAGCTTGAATCCAAAAAAAACGATTAAGGAACCCTCGAGACAAAAAGATAGCTGCCCAACTCATTGAACGGCCCTTTGACAGCAAGCTAGAACATGATGAAGGCAAAAAATATATGTCAAGGGGGTACGGGCTGTATGGCTCACAAAAATAATTTGCGGAAATTTTTAAACTAGACTAAATTTGCCAAAATTTTTTTTTAATTTTTTCCGTTATTTGTTTACTTAATCGCCTTGTATGATATTTGTACGATCACCAGTGAAAATATGAAATCTTTTTCCCGCCTTTAATTTCACCTTTAATAATTTTTTCTTAGAACTGACTTCAAAGACAAAAATTATGGTGTACTTTTTTCTCTAGATTTTTCTTAGCTGGAAAATAATATCTGCAAATGGTTAACCTTCACGCGCAAATATTTCTTCCAAAAATAAAATATATAGTGACTTATATATCCGCCGTATTTTGTGATATAATTTAAGTCAAAAATAAAACTACTGTCCCCAGTATCCTGGCGGCCAGAATCTGGCCCCACACAAAATATATCTGCAAACTCTAGATTCCAAATCTGTGGAGTCTTGAAACTTACTTTTCATGTTCCTTAAAAATCTTAAAGATGCTAACGCGAAACGTAGTTTAAATAAAATATATTATAATTTAAGTCAGATTATGTGACACATCAAAATTGCCAAAATTTTGTTTAATTTACCGGATCTCTACTACGTTTTACACTCTCTAAAAATTGTAGTCAAAATGTAGCTTATATTTTGTTATCTAGCACCAAAATACGGATTTCGGAAAAATATGGCAATAATGCTCTACGCCAGTACCGTAGCTGAAATGTGTTACACGTTTTGTATTACCCCTCATACAGGAACGATCATTTTTGCTTACTAGCGGTCACTTAACCCCCACCTGCATTTCTGTGTTTGAAAACACAGCGACCAAAAATATTTTGGGAAAGTATCATTTTAACCGGCAGAATATGCGAACAGACCCCCGAAAGTTCCCCTTATTTTTAATTTCAAGAATTTTGGCATTATCAATTTTTAAGCATGGCACCACTTGGAGCTGTAATTGGCGGTCAAAGTTTTGAATTGACGATTTGAGAAGGTTCAAATCGCGCGCAAAAATGTCATTTAGTACAAATTGTCGCCCATGAAATTCTCTCTAAGATAGACAAATGAAAAATTTCCGGAAGATAAGAACTGAATCAAATACTTTAAAATAAACATTATTCGCCTTTGCATTTTCAATGGTTTAATTTTACCTTCAAATTACTAAAATGTTTTCTTCAAACTTATCTAACAGAAGTTTATTCTGTTCTAACCGAAAATTCGTTGCGGTCACGCTCTTGCGGTTTTGAATTATAAGAAAATCCATATTTATCTTCTTTTTGTCAAGTTTGAATACTAGTGTGTTTTAAAACACTCATATGCAGGTGGGTAATATAATATTTCAAACAGGTGGGTGTTAAGGAGGTTGTTGGTGCTGAATGCTGGAAATATGCAATATTAATTGACTTAAATTAGATAGATATGAATAAATAATAATTTAATTAAGATTAATTTAATTATTTAAAATTAATAAACAGCATATACTAAAATATATGCTAAAAATATTATTAATACAGAATGAATTTTATGTTTTGTCGGTGTTTCACGCATCACTCAATTTAAAGTGTAATTTATAGCTAATTTATAAGATAATAAGGAGTGATGCGTGAAACACCGACAAAAAATAAAATTCAACCTGTATAATTAAATATTTTTTTATTACATGATAAATTTTTCGAGATAATTAGCAACATACTGCGGAAGCAAAGAACCTCGACTGTTCAAAAACTTTCATTTGCCATTGTTATCTGCCATAACCAACCGGTTAATCAACATCAACCGATTTACTGTTTTATAATTCTAACTGATATTGCGGGTTCAGTTCAAATTTTGGAGCTCAAACAAAATCACGAACGAATATTAAATACTCCTAATCGAGACATTGTAGACTCATTTTTTAAATAATTCTAGTGCTTAAATCACCTGCACATACTGTTTTTTTGAGGGAATCAAATTGGCCAGCTTGATTGGCCAGACAATTGGCCAGCTTGATATTTAAAGCGTTTTTTTTTATTTGGACAAGGTAGCGCGCCTTAGCTTGATTTGAAAAAAACTCGATATTTGAGTTTTGCCTTTTCCAGAATCGTTGCATTTTTATAATATCATTTTTGAAATCTCCTTGGTCGTTTTAGTCATTAACACCGTACTAATTAGTTTTTTCGTTCATTGTTTAATAAAATCACATCCGATTTTAAAATTTTCGAATTTTTTCTCTCGGAAATTTTTTTTCAAATATTTTAGAAAATAATTGACTTTGGAGATCTCAGTTAACTATTTATTATTGTATTATTTGTTCTGGATCAAAATATAAGATAGAGACCCTACAACCTTCTTAACTAAACACAACTCAGAAGAATATTTCAGAATAACATCTTTTGGCATATATAAACCATTTCATACATATTGAGTTTACATTTCAATTGGGTTTTCAGCAGTCCAAAAAAAATATACGGCAACTCGTCTTCCTTCGCTTTGATTGATTTGACCCTATACTTAGTCCAGCAAAAGCAATAAGAAATTGGAAACTCCACCAGTCACTTTGAACTGAAAATGATGAATTCAAAACCGTTCTAGCCTGTACTTGTACAATTTAATTTCGTGTGCTTCTTGTACATACACAACATTCAAAGACATGTTTTCACTCTGCATTAAGTTTTGCTGATATTTTATTTTTGAGAACTTTGTTGCACTTATGCAAATTTCATAACAAGATCTGAGATTAATAAGGTTTCGCGAAAACTGGGCTGAGAAGACAATTGTGTTGTCCAGCGTCATTCCTATTTTGCGTCTTGTAAAGGAATCATGAAAGTAAATATTCACTTTTCAAATACATTGACAAATAAGTCTCTTAGCAAAGTCAAGCACCAGCAAATAGCATCCGTGCAAATCTAACAAGTTGGTACCAGAAGTAGGATCTAACAGTTTGGTACCAGTAGTGGAACTTTCTGAAGCATTTTTCGTCGAAAAAAATAAATTCATTTTTAAAGAACATAAAATAAAAGAAATATAAAAAAATAAATTTATAATTTGTTTGCCAAAAATATTCCTTATTTGTCATTTCGACTGGAAGAGGTCATGCTTATCAGTTCAAGCTCAAATTAAATATAAAAAATTTCCCGATTTCTGAATTGTTCAGATGAAAAATTTCAAAAATGTAATTAAATTAAGCCTTGAAATTCGGATATATAATTGTTATACAAGAACTAAAAGAGTTGATCACTCTTAAGAGAATAACGAAAATTTGTCACCGAAAATTAAATAGAATCAGACAACGCTAAAAATTGCGGATGCGGGCAACTGTACTCGGTTTTTACTTTTCGCGTCGAAATAATTTGAGCACGAGGGGGGGCGAGGCGAGGGAGTTTTTTGTGCGAGAGCAAAGCAGTGATTTTACTGGGGCTCATTTAATCGCATCTGGCTTCAATTAAGGTGAATCATTTCCGGAAAAATCCTGGGAGATGTTTCGTAAACTTTTGCTTCATGGGAGATTTTGTACACATAACTTTACATATGCTGATATTTCTTAGCTAGAATTCGAAATTTTGATTACTGAAATGTCTCCTAGGAGGTTCTGAGCAATTTTTTGGTATAAGGCAAAATTTTATATTCAAAAGTACAAAAATGGAACTTTAAATATCCGCATTTGGCGGATGAGACATTAATTGGTGGGGAGTTTTCAAACTCCCATATTGGAAGATGTAACTTATGGCCAGCGTGACAATAGCAGACTTTTCCACACTCGTGAAGACGCTCCTCCCTTTCCACTACTACCCAGAAATACAAGAAAGAAGAAATTTGGCAAGCTGCTCAAATGATAAATTGGCGTTTGTAAAGCAAATTTTTGCTAATTTCCAAAGATCGCAAAATACGGTGAAAGTTGAGCGTCCTGGCAAAAAACATTTTAAAATGAATAAAAATTTGGACTCTGATGTTGAAAATTGGGAAGTCGAGGCAAATTCCGGAAATTTCACACATTCTGCATACTGTCGGAACCAATGTCCGATTGAAGATCGAATATTCGATTTTTGACATTATGAACAGCCGAAATGCAACAGAGATCAGAAAAGAAAAAAACGTAAATATACGCATTTTTCAGAAGAAACCGCCTTTCAAAAAGCCTTTAGGCATGTACACACTCGGCGGGTATGCATTCTAACAAATGCGAAATTGATAGATATATCTGATCGAGCGCGATAATGAACAACAATCGGCGCTGTATCATCAAGAGAAAACTTTTATCGATGATCCCTACAGCTTGCCTTTCAAATGAACGCCAGACGTCCGAAAACCGTCCACCGCCAAGAAAAACTCGAGGAACTTATGAGATTACAAAATCTTTCTCTTGATGAGCAAGTTTCAAGCCGTTCTACAGCATATCAATTGGAACTTTGAAACAAATACAAGTTCAATTTTCATTCTTCGAAAATCCCGATCAACTAATCTTCCGCGATTCTGATTCGGTTAATTAATCTTTTCATCTTTGTATTTTTCATTTGAACTTCTGTAAAAAATACTATTTTCTAAATTACTATTTTACTAATACTAAAATACTATTTTGCTAAATGTAGTTTCAGATTCTGAGTAATTATCTCCTATTATTTTCTGCCTACTCTTAATTCAAAACGCCGCAATAAACACTCTTTCTCTCCGCACAAAAACGCCCTCAAAAATATTTCGAGCGAAAAGTAAAAACCGAGTACAGTGACGTACCCAAAAATTGCGACTCTGATACTTCGAAGATGAAAAAGATAATGCCAAAATTTGCGAGCATGAGAAGCCCAAAAACACTTTGAAAACTGACACAAATAACGTTGAAAATCGGGAATCTGGAATTATCATAAATGAAGCGAAAAAAATAAAAATAAGCTTCAATTTTGCCAAATGATTTAAATGTTTTTACAAAATGCTTGTCGCAAACGATAAATTTTGATATCATTCTGACCAACATACATGTGCACAAATGTGAAATTGAATGTGCCTGGATCTGTAGTTATGATTTAGCAATACAGTTGTTTATCTCAATATCCTTTCTGATCGACGATTTTTTTAAAGTGAACCTCACATCAGTAGGCCATTCGGGGACGTAGATTCCTGTCAAGCGTTCAAACGGCGCAGAAATACTTATTTTTAAAACTTTCAATATAAATGTGTTTTCAATTTTATTTCATACGACTACCCCTTCAAAAGATATTTCTTCATATTTTGTTTTGAGATTTTTGCAAAAATTTTGTGAACGATTTTGATTTCTGTTTCGATAATCTTAACATAAAACGAATCAGATAACATTATGTTTAAACATCATTGATTGATCAAAGTCTGCAAAATTGAACCAAAATGCAAGCTGGTATATGATAAAATCAATATCGGGCCAATTAATCAACCCTACGGCCAATTGAAATTAATCATACAAGTTTCAGTAATTGATTATTATGATTAAATCAATCAGAAATTAGTTGAATTCCTAACAATTTATGATGCGTTAATTTTTGGGCAAAGATATATGAATACTCGTTTTTTAAACCATTAAGATAAGCTGTTTGAATCAAAGATCAAATTTAAAATTTATGGGGTTTTAAAGAAAAACGTGAGATTAAACAATTATTTTTCATCGTATTTATCAAGTAAACAGAACTCAATTTTCAAAATTGTATACATTTAAAAACTAAGTCAATCCCTGATCTCACGTCATAAAAATGATAAATATCCTATCAATTTTATTTATCCCGAAATAATTGCTTAAGGGTGTTGGTGCCGCAGATTGTGGCAGTTTACGAAGCTATTTTTTGATAAACTAGCAGAGCTGATATCCAAAAAACTTTTGAATCTTAAAGAACAACTCTTCACGGTGATTTGTAATTTAATACTAATCTGATACAATCCCACCTACGCTTACACGTACGCTTTCAAAAAGCCTCCTAAAAAATACTCAATACGCATTCTCTACTTCAATTTTCACCATTTTTTATTATTCTTATGTGTCAGGCTCCAAAGAAGCCTGACACATAATGAAAAAGCGCCCTTTCATCGGAATTTTCCTTTTGACGGCCAAAAAACGAAAAAAAATTCTTGATTAATTTATGATTTGAATTGTTGAAAGTGCGCCTTATTTGTTTTTTTTGGACGCTACCACATATAGAAAAATTGCAACCAACAATCACTCAAGAGTTAAATAACGCAAAAATTATTTGAAGCAGATTGTCTAATCAAAAAAATTTCTTTTCGTTTTCACATTTGAATCCTAAAAATCTAAATAAATAGTGAGACGAGTTACATGGCCTCCAAAATACGCCGACACAAATTAAAAAAAAACTTTAAGATTGATTGCTTCAACAAGTCCTTGTGCTTTTCAAATGCAGTATGAAGACAAAATGTAATCTCTTTAGACTGGTGCAGGAGATAGTTTTTTCCTGAGGCTCAAATTGACCGACAATTCAGAGACATTCTCTCCTTTTGTTTTTTTTCGCCAAAAGCCTGAACAAACATAAATAATGAAAACAATGGTAAATGTAACGAGAAAATGCGTATTTACGATTTTTAGGAGGCTTTCTAAAAAGCGTAGGTGTCGCGTAAGGTGAGATTGTTCAGATTATGTGAATCACTAATCACGTGAAAGCAGTTGTTCCTTCAAGATCAAAAAGTTTTGGATGCTACGCATCTTGCTAGTTTATCCAAATAGCTTCGTTAACTGGTGTCAGAATCGAAGCGCAGACCAGCACACCTTAAGGAGGCATTTTAACGTCGCATTATTTGGAGGGTGTTTTCAGTGAGCTGACTGTCGCCACAAGTACATAAGTCGTTGAACCAAAGCCTTCTTAGAAGAGTCTTATTGCTAAGAATTTTAAGAAAAATCTTGCATACGACAAAATTGGGAATAAGTAGAACGACATGGCTTCGGTCGCAATAATCAGAACGTCGCGTTACAAAAGAAAGTGAACGAAATGGGTATCTATGTTAAAGGAGTATCGCCTTCTGGTTTCTAAGGTAACAAAACTGATTATGAAATTATACTTAAATAACGCGGCACAGTTAAGTTTTCGGGATTCTGCAAACCAAATCGAAGAAATTTTTGGGTCAAAACCTCAATCGTCGTGTAATCTGCTCACGATCTGTGCGTTAATTTAAGATCAAAATACATTGTTTTACTTTGAAAAACATAAGGAGGAGATACAAATTATTAAAGTAAAATTTTCGGTCACCTTTGTAAGAACGGTTTCTATTGTACCATCCATCCGTTAAGTTCCTATTTTTTTAAAATATATCAGAAGAGGACACATCTCTGAGAAGAGGTTTATTTGGTCCCACGATTTGTACTTGCGACAATCAGCTTTAAAAAACCTAAATGCAACGACCACCTACTTACAATTGCGTCCTCAGAAATAGCGTTAAGGTTCTAGGAAATTCAAAGCGTTCGTGTTGAAGGTTGAGAAAAACTGAAGATAGTGAGGTGGAAGAGTGTCAAAGTAGAAAATCAAAAACCAATCCTTATTATCTATCTCATTTAGGAAAAACTTGAAAAGCGTTGAAACGCTGACACAGTCTGAAATATATGAAATAAAAAAACAATAAAAATGTATAACCAAAAATCTTAAATGCATGAAATTTATTGATAGTGAAGAGATGATTTATTGAACTGGTCCCATGTTCTTCGACTCACCTCCAACGATTCAGTTGTGGTCTTGCTGATCTTCCTGTCTGGTAGCCAGGATTACCTCCAACGAGCCTGGTCGATTCACTTCTTGGTTGAACAATCTGGTATGTGTTTCCCTCCGATAATTGGCGCTTTCAACATCGAATGGCTGGTTTCCTGGTCCCATGTAGCCGGACTTACCTCCAAACATTGCTGGTCGATTCACGTTTTGGTTAACATACCTAGGGTATGTGTTTCCTCCGATAATTGGCGCTTTCACACAATAAGATGCTGGTTCCTGTCCCATGTTAGACAGGAATAACCTCCAACGCTTCTGGTCGATTCAACGCATTGGGTTGAACTATCCTGGGATATGATGTTTCCTGATAATTGGCGCTTCAACAATAGATGGAGCCAAGTTCGTTTGACAAGTTGGACTAGCAGCGGGCAAGAAGCCAGATAAGGAAAGACCACAAGTTTCATTCTGCCAGGATGGTCTTCCAAACTGAATTCAAGACAATACGCGTTAAATAAATAACAGTTAGGTCAGCCTTCAAATCTTCTGAAATTTTTTATCCTAAATTTTTTAATACGGACGAAAATTAACTGTTAAATTTGTATCAGATTAATATTTTATAAGCCTTTTTAGCGTGAACAGACGAAAATTTTGTCTGAAAACGAAAAAGAAAGTTAAGCAAACATGGGCTCACAAAATGCTATTGTATTCTTTATGAAAACTTATCTTTCAACACTAAGGGATGACTTATTCAGTTAAAAACTATATAAAATTCATTAATTAAAGACCAAATCGAAAACCGAAATTTGAAGTTTTTAAAATATGGTTTCGAAAAACCTAGTAAGTTTATGAATTTTTTCTTACCTTCTGGAATCTTACCAAGTGGTCTGTAATGAATTCAAAGGTCCTAAAACTCTTGAATTTATTTTGGCGGAAAAGTTCCCAACGTGGAAGATCCGGAAACATTCAGATTTTGCAAAACTTTTCCCGGAGGGTTTTGGCGAAGTCCGAGGTTATACTCCAAAAAGCTAATTGGGCTAGTTACTGACGTTTAAAGATGATCTTGTGAACCGTTGCATTTTTGTGAAAAGTACTATTCTTGTTCAGTTAAGCACCTTAACCGCCTAGAAGCTGAAATCTTTAAGCGCCTCGACTTTGACGTTTTATACTGCTATAACACACATACGAATTTTTTTGATTTTCGAAGCAGCAAGTACTTTAGCCCTGTGCGCTTCGCGACCACTTAACCTACATACTCAAGCGCTGGCCATATCTTGCGAAGTGACTTGCGATCCTTCTAATTTTTCATAGTTAATTTTTTCCGAAACATTTTTTTTAAAATGAATCGGTGCGTTTGAAATTCTTTATCTTTTGCTTATTAATCTTTCTTATCTTTTGTATTTCTTGAGATAAAGCCATGTGTCGACCCGAAATAGGGCCAGCTGTATAGGTTATTCTCGACCTTCTTTTGAATTTTTTTCTGAGTTTGACACCGGGGTTCATTTCAGGGATGGGGATCATTTCTTCCTTCATTAGCCGAATTCCAAAAATCAAATTCACTGTAACGAAATAGCATTTTAAATTAATAAAACTCTCATTCCCCTAGCAAAATCGAATAAATGCGAAATTTTTAATGAAAACCGTTTGTGGAAATCTGTCATGTATACATTTTGTTAAGCCTGAATCTCTTACGTACTGAGCTTATGTTCAAAAAAATAATTTAAGGGCGCGACTTTCCATATTCGAAGTTTTTTTAACTTCGTCCTAAAGCTTAATTCACAAATTTTTCTCATTGGCCCGAATTTCCGAGGAAAATTCTGAGCTCTGAAATTGGCGGTGGCGCGAAGTAACCAAAGGTTTATTTTAAAAATAAAATACTAATAGTTTGAAAATTATTTTTCCACTGGTGATAACATAAAATCGCTTTACACATAAGAAAATATAATCTAAGTAATCTAGAATGAATATCTGAAATATTTAGAAAAAAATGCAAAAATTTCCAAATTTTTTTAATTTGCTAAAAAAAATCTTCTCGTTTCCAATTTTATTAAATTTTTTGAATGTAATGTGTAGCATTCACGAAAGCTATCTTCTCAGTTATAGTCGCACAATTTTCACAAAGCCGATTTTTTTCAATTTATGCAAAAATGTCGTAAATGTCTCATAAACTGAAATTCTGAAATTTTTGTTTCCCATAATTCTTCCGTCAATTTTTGATACCAAACAAGGCAAAAGATATGCTAATGAGTGCTTTATCATAATTCATCATAAAACTTGCTAAAACAATTGTAGCATATAAAATTTAAAAATTAAAATGAAATATTCGAAAAAATCCAAAAACTACCAATTTTTTAATTGCTCGAAAAAATCAACCTCGCCGCATTCTTTTTGTTACAACTTTTAAAAGTGTCATGTGTGCGAATTTACGAGAGCTATCCTTTTAGTTATAAGTCCCGCACAATTTCACAAGCGATTTTTACAACAATTTAGGCCAAATGTTTTATTTCTCACAAACTTTGAATTTCAAAATTTTTTGTTTCCAAATAATTCTTCGTCAATTTTTGATATCAAAACAAGGCAAAATATGCATTATGAGCGCTTTATATATTCAAATCATATAAACTTGCTAAAAACCATTGAGATATAAATTTTCAAAATTTAAATGAAATATTCGAAAACAAAGCACAAACCTACCATTTTTTTTTAAATTGGCTTCAAAAAAATCAACCTCGGCGCATTCTTTTTGTAAACTTTATTCCCTGTCCATGTGTTGCGCATTTCGAGAGCTATCTTTTAAGTTATAGTCCCGCACAATTTCCCCCTACAAGCCGATTTTTTTCACAATTTATGTCGAAAAGTCGTAATTTCTCAAAAAATGGCAATTTTTGAAAATTTTTAACTGCGAATGTCTCCCAAAATATTAGCGAAAAAAATAATAATATAGTTACGGAACTTGAGTTCTCAGGAACACTCCCGAAATCACTGTTTTATCAGTTTTTGAGTAAGTCGATTTCGAACCAATGAGAAGCCGATTTTGAAATTTTTGGCATTTCTTTCTTGGTCTCTGAAAATTCTTGAGACAAATTGTACTTTTTCATTTTTTCCATAAATACGTAGAATTCCAATGCTGAAAAACTGTAAAATACACACTAATCCAGGGCACCCAAAAATTCAAATATA
>SCLH01000233.1:31638-67519 GCA_004367855.1 Oikopleura vanhoeffeni
GAATAGCGTTTAAGGTTCTATGGAAATTTCAAAGCGTTCGTGTTTGAAAAGGTTGAGAAAAACTGAAGAATAGTGAGGTGAAGAGTGTCAAAGTAGAAAATCAAAAAACCAATCTTATTATCTAATCTCATTTAGGCAAAAACTTGAAAAGCAGTTGAAACGCTGACACAGTCTGGAAATATTATGAATAAAATAAACAATAAAAATGTAATTAACCGAAAAATCTTAAATGNTTAAATGTTAAATTTGTATCAGATAATATTTTATAAGCCATTTTTAGCGTGAAACAGACGAAAATTTGTCTGAAAACGAAAAAGAAAAAGTTAAGCAAACTGGGCTCACAAATCGCTATTGTATTCTTTATGAAACTTATCTGTTCAACATTAAGGATGACTTATCAGTTAAAAAACTATATAAAATTACATTAATTAAAGACACAAAATCGAAAACCGAAATTTGAATTTTTAAAAATATGTTTCGAAAAACCCTAGTAAGTTTTAATGAATTTTTTCTATCTCTGAATCTTACCAGTGTTGTAATGATTTCAAATGTCTGAAAACTCTTGAATTTATTGGGGGAAAAGTTCCAACGTGGAAGATCCGGAAACATACTTCAGATTTGCAAACCTTTTTTCCGAGGTTTTGGCGAAGTCGAGGTTAATACTCAAAAAGCTATTGGCTAGGATTCTTGACGGTTTAAAGATGATCTGGTGAACACCGTTGCATTTTTGTTGAAAGTACTATTTTGTTCAGTTAGCACTTTAACCCTAGGAAGCTGAAATTTTAAGGCTCGACTTTGACCGTTTTTACTGTTATAACAACACATACGAATTTTTTTGATTTTGAAGCAGAAGGTACTTTAGCCTTGTGAGCTCCGGACCACTTAACCTACATACTCAGCGCTGGCCATATCTTGCGAAAGTGACTTGCGATCTCTATTTTTAATAAGTTAATTTTTTCCGAAAACATTTTTATTTAAATGATCGGTGCTTTTGAAATTCTTTATCTTTTGGCTTATTTATCTTTTTCTCTATCTTTTTAGTCTTGAGATAAAGCCATGTTGTCGACCCGAAATCAGGGCTAGCTGTTACAGGTTATTTCTCGACCTTCTTGGATTTTTTATCTTGAGTTGACAACGGGGTATTTCAGGGATGGGGATCATTTCTCTTCATATAGCCGAATTCCAAAAATCAATATTTCTGTACGAAAATATGCATTTTTAAATTATAAAATTCTCATTCCGCCTACGCAAAATCGAATAAACTGCGAAATTTTTTATGGAAACCGTTCTGTGGAATTTCTTTATGTTCAAAAATATAAATTTAGGGCGCGCCGACTTTCATATTCCGAAGTTTTTTAACTTCGTCCTAAAGCATTAATTTCTACAAATTTCTTCTCATTGGCCCGATTTCGAGGAAATTTTGAGCTCTTGATTGGCGTTGGCCGCGAAAGGTAACCAAAGGTTTATTTTAAAATAAAAATACTAATTAGTTTTGAAATTATTTTTCAACTGGTGGATGAACATAAATCGCTTAACACATTAAAGAAAATATAATCTAAGTTTAGAATGAATATCTAAAATTATTTAGGAAAAAATTGCAAAAATTTCATTTTTTTTAATTTGCTTAAAAAAATCTTCCTCGTCCCAATTTTATTATATAATTTTTTTGAATGTAATGTGTACGCATTCACGAAAGCTATCTTTCAGTTATAGTCGCACAATTTTTCACAAGCCGATTTTTTCAAATTTATGCAAAAATGTCGTAAAATTTCTCATAAACTTGAATTTTCTGAAAATTTTTGTTTCCATAATTTCTTCGTCAATTTTTGATACAAAACAAGGCCAAAAATATGCATAATGAGTGCTTTATCATATTCAATCATTAAATTGCTAAAAAACATTGTAGATCATAAAATTTTTAAAATTAAAATGATATTTTTCGAAAAAAATGCCAAAAACTACCATTTTTTTAATATTGCTTCGAAAAATCAACCTTCGCGCATTCTTTTTGTTAAAACTTTTTAATATGTCAGTGTTGGTGCGCCATTTACGAGAGCTATCTTTTAGTTATAGTCGCACAATTTCCACAAGCCGATTTTTACACAATTTATGCCAAAATGTTGTAAATTTCTCCACAACTTGAATTTTCAAAAGATTTTTGTTTCCCATAATTTCTTCGTCAATTTTTGATATAAAACAAGGCAAAAATATGCATTTGAGCGCTTTATCATATCAATCAATAATAAATTGCTAAAAAACATTGTAGATCCATTAAAATTTAAATTTTAAATGAATATTTCGAAAAAAATGCCACAAACTACCATTTTTTTTAATTTGCTTCAAAAAATCAACTCGGCGCATTCTTTTGTTAAAACTTTTTTCAATGTCATGTGTGCGCATTTACGAAGCTATCTTTTAGTTATGTCGCACAATTTCTACAAGCCGATTTTTTTCACAATTTAGTCAAAATGTCGTAAATTTCTCAAAAAATGGCAATTTTTGAAATTTTAACTGCCGATCTCTCCAATATATTAGGCAGAAAAATTATAATATAGTTTATCGGAATCTTTGAGATTCACGGAGGAACACTCCCGAATCACTGTTTCTCAGTTGAGGTAAGTCGATTTTCGACCAATGAGAAGCCCGGATTTTTTGAAATTTTTGGACATTTTTTCTTGGTCTCTGAAAAATTCTGAACAATTGTACTTTTCATTTTCCATAAATATCGTAGAATTCCAATGCTGAAAAACCTGTAACACCCTAATTCAGGGCCCCAAAAAAATTCAAATTAGATTTGAACCTTGAAAAAAAATGGATTTTATGAACTTTGTCACCGTGATTTTAGGATTTATTTTTATGTGTCAAAAATGAAAATAAAATTCTTATAAAATCAAAATTTTTTCTTTCTTTTTTTACACACATTCAAAATTTTTTTCCGATTTTCTCTCGAAAAAGGTAATTTCTTGCAAAAATATATATGATTAAAGTTATTTTTGTGCAAAACAACAACTCATGTGGCCCTCAACCAATATATTGAACATTGGTACTGTTTACTTTTGAACACCTGGTAAAATCGGACACAAATGATGCGTCGCAACGGTTCCCTTTACTAAATTTCTTTGTTATTTTTTTGTCGCACAAACTTGATAAAAGTACTTATGACGTTGTTATTAGAAGCCAAAAAATATCACGAAAGGTCTGTTACGGTGGCAAATTATCGGGCGGTTATTTCTAATATTTATATGACAAACGAATTTCCTGACCATTTTTCTTCAATTGAAGGTTTGAGTCAAATATTTTCTATTTACGATATTGTCTCAAAAAAAAATTTCGTAAAAAACCGAAAAAATATAATTTTAATTTTTTTTCTATCGAATAATTGTTGAAGCTATTGACTAAATAGTTTATATTTTTGCTGACGTTAACTTTGATAAAAATATAATTTTTTAAAGTCAGGTAGCCAGATTTGGCCACCGCTGAGTACGTCTCTGTTCATAACTTCTGAGTATGTGGGTTAAGTAGCTCGATAAAATTTCAACTCACTGAAATCGGATGAAAAAAAGGCTTGGAAATAAGTGAGTTGAATCCAACATGGAGTTTTCCAAGAGGAATTCAAAAATGACAATGTAAATTTTTTAGGACAACTCGTTCGAAAATTATTTCATCTTACTTTTTTTTTGGCAATTTCGCTAAAAAAATTAAAATGAGTGCTGCTTAAAGTTGATAACAGTAAAGCACTGATGCGAAAGTCGGCTTACGTCAAGTCGATATTTTGAAGTTTAAGTAGTCAAATTTGAGCAAATGTTATTTTTTAACTTCATTTTTTAAAAAATATCGGAAAAAATCGAAAGAATACGAAAATTTCGAAAATTGTTTTTTGATGATTGGGTTCTTAGTACACTAAATTATCACTTCGTATCAATTTGGAGCATATTTAATGCGTCTAAGGCCTTTATTAAATCAGAGTCGTATACGGTATACCCCCTTAAATAATAAATCTGAAAAGTCAAAATCGGTATCGATTTTGATGACTATTTTTATAGAGAATTTTTGTGTGATTATTTTCATAGCTAAGATTTTTTCATTACTAAAATTAAAAATTTAAAAAGAAATTCTGTCAAACTTTCGGGGGTCATCGTATGTAAACAAAATTTTCAGGGTTGATTTCCTGATGAACCAATTATCAACTATGGATGAATTATAAACTGAGATTGCAAAAGGGAGACAAAAACCGGTCAAACCTTTATTTTTCATACGGTCACTTGATGTTATTTCGAGTAAAACGTCATAAGAAATCCAATATCCAGTGATTTTATTGATCAGCGTCTTAAAGCTATGACGCCCGATAAAAAAGGCCGTATAGGCATCATTTTCAAAATAATCAAGCATCTGTTTGATCTTTTCTGCAGGTTTTTGATTTGTTTTTTTCAGCCAGTGGCCCACTGGCAGTTTGCGTTCAAATTAGAAATATTCATAATCAGAAAATTTGCCAATTTCCATATACGGTCGGAAAATGTTTTTCATTAAACAAACGAGGACTCTCAAAGTTTTTTTGATACTATTTTGCTCAAAATAAAAATGACGTTTGCTGCAATTTAACCAGTAAACCTTCGAAAAATTTGCCTAACGTAAGCTTACTTTCTGATTATTGTTTCCGTGGCTTTCATTTAAGTCTAATTTCGAAAAAATAAAAGCATATTTTGTTTAAAAATTGTTAAAATCACTCACGAACAAATTATAAAAGTTCTGATGATGTAAATTTATTTTTTATGTTTTTAAAAGATGCTTTCAAAATTTAATAACCCAGTTTTTTAGATTTCATCTATCGATTATCAACTTTAAGCAGCACCCATTTTAATTTTTTTAGCAAAATTGCCAAAAAAAAGTAACATGAAATAATTATCGAACGAGTTGTCCTAAAAAATTTACATGTCATTTTGTATTCCTCTTGGCAAACTCCATGTTGGATTCAACTCACTTATTTCCAAGCCTTTTTTTCATCCGATTTCAGTGAGTTGAAATTTTATCGACCTACTTAAGTGGTTCAGAGCTCTCAAGGCTGAAGTACCTTTTGCTTTTAAATAAAAAAAATCGTATGTGTTGTTATATAGTAAAAACGGTCAAAGTCGAGCCTTAAAATTTGAGCCTTCAAGGGTTAAAATGCTAACTGAACAAAATAGTACTTTCGACAAAAATGCAACGGTGTTCACCAGATCATCTTCAAACCGTCAAGAATCCTAGTCAATGGCTTTTTGAGTATTTACCTCGACTTCGCCAAAACCTCGGAAAAAAAGATTTGCAAATCTGAAGTATGTTTCCGGATCTTCCACGTTGGAACTTTTCCCCCAATAAATTCTAGAATTTTCAGACATTTGAAATCATTACAACACTGGTAAGATTCAGAGATAGAAAAAATTTATTAAAACTTACTAGGGTTTTTCGCAATATATTTTTAAAAATTCTAATTTCGGTTTTCGATTTTGTTTTTTTAACCCTTGTGAGCATATAAAAAAAAGATCCGCCAAGGCACCAGAGCCACAATTGTGCTCTTACTTAATGTGTTCACAGAAAGCCTTAAGGCAGTATGGAATTTTTAAAGTTAATGTCTGCGTTAGGAAGTTGAAAGATCATATTTTTGCATTCGACATTTCATATTCTAGAATTTAATTTGAGTTCTAGAAAAACTGGTGAGAAAAGCAAGGTGTACCATATCAAGTGATATACGGTCACAGTTGTCTCAACAATTTTTATCTCTGTCGAAAACAATGCACAAAATCTGGCCTACGTCATAGTTTTGTCTGCTTTGACTTATATTTCATTAATCAAAAGTAATTTTTAAAATAAGTCAAAAATTTTGATTGAAAAATCACGATTTTTGATGAAAAATTGTTTATTTTTCCCTATAAAGCAGATAATGGCATTTTTCTATTATTTTCGAGTAAAATATGGTAATGAAGGTACTAACTGTGGACAATGTTGATTGGTTAAATTCACTTTTATAATAACCTAAATTTTTTCATGGGATACTTGAAGTTTGAAAATTTGATATTTCACTTCCTAAAAAAAAATGTCTGCCTCTAGATTACCATAATTTTTATTTCAACTGCTTTATGCATGCCACAAAACACTTTCCTAAAAACTGGCTAATCTGAGATTTGATTTGTATGTCCAGTTCCGAATAATTTTTACGGAAGTGAAACATAGGCTTAAAATCCTGATAAATTCAACTCTCCGTAATGCCGGAACAAAACATTCGAAGAAAAATTCAATTATTTTTCTTGAACCGAATCTAAATTCTTTTATAAGTATTTGAACACAAAAGATTCCTCGATCCAGTTTTTTGTCTTTTTTCGATGATTTTAGGTATGCTGGAGCCACAATTGTGGCTCTTGCTCACAAGGAGTTAAAACTAATCAATTATGTTCATATTGTTTAATAAGCTATAATAAACTGATCCAATGCTTAATGACACTTACACACGATATAAGTTCATAAAGAATTACAAAGCCATCCTTGTAGAGACAACAGTTATGCCTTAACTTTCTTTTATCAACACAAACTTTTCGTTCTGGTTGTCACTGCTAAATGAATGGACTTATAAAATATTATCTGACTACAAAATCCTTAACATTTAATTTCGTGCGTTATGAAAAAATTAGGATAACAAAAACTTCGGACGCAATTGAGAGCCTGACCCTTAACTTCCGTTTTTATGCCTCACCGCGTATAATTCCTTGAATTCAGTTTAATCTGAAACACATCTGCAGAAATGAAACTTTTTGTTCTTTCCTTGTACTTGCCTCTTGGCCGCTAGCAGTCCAACTGTAAACAGGAACTGAATTTCTCCAATCTATTGTTGAACGCCAATTATCGGTAAAACACATACCCAGAGATATGATCAACGCAAGCAGTGAATCGACAAGAGAAAACCGTGTGGAGGGTCGAATCTCCGCTAACGATGGGCACCAGGAAACCAGCCAGTCTTGTGTTGAAGCGGTGCGCAACCTTATCCGAGGCACACCCATACCCCACAAAGGATGTATGTGATACAACGGCGAGACGTAAAATCGAACCGAGCAGTCGTATGGAGAGTAGAGTCCTGCGCCGACATTGCGACCAGAAAACCAGGCGCATACTAAATATGTATGATAGGCGCAATTCGCGAAGCAGAACAACAACATACCGAGAGTATGTGGTGGGCAGACGCAAGAGCTCGATCGACCAGCAATCAGTTGCCCAGGTTAATCCTGCTAACATGGGGGAGCCACACCGAAAAACAGCCAAAGAGCCGACAAACGTTTGATATCGGTGTGGGCAAGAGATGAACGAGAACAAATGACGGGAGCCATGTAATAAAAAATCATCTCGTCTAACAAAACTTGATCGAATCAAAATAATAATCATTGGCAATTTATAGAATTTTTCAGCGCTATCAAATTACAGTAAAACTTTTATTGTTTATATTTATTCATTATATTTACCAGACTGGCAGCAGTTTCAACCTAGCATATTTCAAGTCCTTTCGACTAAATGAAGATTAAGAATAGATAAGTTGGTTTTTTGATTTTACCTTTTGACACTCTTCACCTCACTAATTCTTCAGTTTATTTCTCAACCTGTTTCCAAAACACGTAAGACGCTTGGCAGTTTATCCAGTAGAACCGGAAACGCTATACTGAGAACGCGACAATTTTAAGAGGATAGTCGTTGCATCTCTTAAAGGTATCTTTTAGAGAGCTGACTTGTCGGCGAACCCACAAATACAAAATCGGACCGCCGCACAATAACACAACCGCTACTTCGCTCCATGAAGAGTCTCTCTGAATATATTTAAAAAATAGGAACTACGGATGCGATCGTCCAATCAGAACCGTTCACTACAAAAGAAATTGACGAAAATTTTATTTAACAAATTGTATCTCCTCCGTATGTATTTTTCAAAGTTGACAAAAAGCACCTGATTTATTGACTTAAATTCCAACCAGCACAAACTTGCAGCGCTTCACCAGTGAATCTATTGGAACCAAAATATCGTTCGATGTGTGCTCTGAGACCTCACCCCGTAAACTATACACGTCCCGCCGGTTAGCAGAATTTAAGATGAATAAATAATTCCATTCTTGTACCTTAAACAAACCAGTTAAGGCGATACATTTTAACATAATAATTTCCGTCGGACTGATACTTGCTAACGCAGGCCGAGCGTTCTGATTAAGCCCACAGAGCCCAAACCATCATCGTGAACCAGCTTCCAACGTATTATTTCGTATGCAAGATTTTTGCCCATTTAAGAAAAGTATATCAGAAAAAGAAGGTAAAGACATCTCGATACCATGCGTTTTGGTTCAACATTTGTGACTCTCCGTGTATACCGAAACCAAAACGAGAATCAGCAGAACACCAATAAATTGAAAAAAACACACACCTCCAAAGATGGGCCGACAGAAGAAAACAGAGGAAAACACTCACTTAAAGGGATGATGGCTGCCTCCACAGTGAGTGTATGACAGGTCATAACGAAAGGACTGAAGATTTTTGGAAATGAAGCTAGCGAAGATGACCAAAAGAGGTAACCCTCCTCAAAAACTTTTGCCATTTGAAGAACAAACGCTTCACGGTGGTGAATGTGCTGATTTCAACAGTATCTGGTCGTGACAATTCCCAGCCGCTACGCCGAACACCTACGCTTTACAAGAATGCTCGTCCTTAAAGAAATCACCTAAATAGTCGCTATAATATTTTGCATCCGTGCAAGAATTTTACCATTTATCATTATCTTATTTTTGATCGGCTTTTGAGCGAAAAAAAAAAAACCACATAAAAGAAAAAATAGGTGTTGAATTGGTCAATTTGAGGCTCAGGGCATAGAAACTATCTCCAAAAAAAATCCACAGTTTTGAAGAAGATACATGCTCCTGTTGGTCTTCATAACATACATCTGAAAAGCACAAGACTCGTCTCGAACAAATCAATCATACGATTTCTTTACTCAACGACTTTCTGGATTCGGAGGCGGCAAAAACGAGGCGATATCTTGGGAAGCCATGGCAACTCTCTCTCTAGTCTTTATTTAGATTTCTGTCAATAATGAGAACCGAAAATTAATTTGACAAAATGCTTTCAAGAAGAATTTTCAGTCGAGTGAAACGGTGCGTAGAGTTTCAGAAACACGTTATTAGGGGAGTTTTCCTTTAATTTGTAATTTTAGGGGTGATGAAGACGTCAAAAAAACGACAAAGATTTAGGGCGTGTTGACTTATACAAACATGTCCAATCATAAGATTAATCAATACTTTTTTAATAGTCAGTGCAAATTTGTTTTCTGCGGCGCCCAAAGACAAAATTCGATGAGTGCGACTGCAGATTGGGTTGCATGTATGTTGTCCGCTTTTACTGTGGAGCCTACCCTCCAAAATAATGATAACTGGTGAGTCGAAAACTTGAAAAGGAGAGAAATGCGGTAGTTGCTCTCTCTGTAAGAGAAGGTGCTTTATCAAAAATCGTGCTTAAGGTGTGAATTAGTACCAGATTCGAGGAGAAAGGCATACTGTTAAATATGAACAACATCACCCTAAGCCCAAGCGCGACCGCAGTGCGGGAGGCCCGCCAGCAAAAAGGCCAACGGTCGGACGGGCGTGACGAGTTGGTTTCTTCAAAATGCTAGAGAAGTTCTCGCGCCATTAGCCTTACATAGTTTATCCAACACACTACACTTCGATACCGTGTCACAATCTGCGACACACCGACACATCTAGGAGCCAAATATATTTCGTGAAGATATGAAACAAACACCATTGAGTATACTATTTAAGTCATCAATTATGAGATGAGATCAAGGATAGAAACACTCCTAAGTTTTAAGGTAGTAACATTTTGAAAATTTTATGTCTGTGTACCGTGCCTACTGTCGGAATAATATTACGAACGAGTGGAACATACCCAAGTTTAATATCACAGTTCTTCCTCGAAAACCTCCCATAATTTGATCTTTGATTTGAACAGCTGTTCTCTTGTTACAAAGACGACTATTCGTCTATTAGTTTGACCGTATCTCTTGAGAAGACAACATGGTGCTTCATATATGTCTGCAACCAAGCCAAACATTTGAGTGATTCTGCTACTAACCACTGGTCCCAAATTCCTTCTCGCACTAGAGCTGGTGTTAACCGAATATCCATTTCCAATATAGAAAACAAAACCGTGAATGATTAACCATGACGTTCCCTACGGCGATCAGTAGAGTGAAAATGCCTCATAGACAATTTAGCATATTTTGAAGTGAAATTTCAAAAGTTTCATTTAGGTACTCCATGATAAGAAAGGAGAAGAACCATTGCCATTTATCGATAAACATTTATTAATCATCTACACATGATGCACACAACGTAGGCATACTATTTATTAAGAGAATTATAAAAATATAATAGAGTCAGAAAGATCGATATTGATTGCTTTTATTGTGGAAAATTAGCCAACGATTCTACTCAATCGAGAATTTAGTACATTTTTTCATCATTTTTTAGTAAACTTTTTTAAAAATAACTTTGATAATGATATTAAGGGCTTCCGGTCCCTTTTTACTAGTTTTTGAAGCCAATTTTTTCCAATTTATTTCTTGTGCTTGTTGAAAAACAAAGCCTATCCAGATCAACCCCTTCCTCTAGATAGGCTCAACCTGAGCACAAATTTCTTAGATGAAAAAATAAATAAAAAAATTAGTGCATTGGATCAATTTGTCTTCATCTTTTTTCTTAGATTACTTGAATATTGTGGTTAGAATTACTAAGTTTTTCTTGAAAAATTCCGACAGTAGGGTAACAATCGGATCGAATTCGACCATTTTTTGAAGTTTCAAAGTGAGGGGAAAAAATTAAAACGCTTATAAATTGTTAGCCCTCTGTTGACGCAATGAATGCTAAAGGACACTTACAACTCGACGCCCAAACATATGAGTCGTTAGCAAAGCGAATTAAATAAAAAAATTTTGGCGAATCGAGCAAAAAAGGACAGGAGCCCCCGTTATCGATATAGATTCTAATCGCCGGAATATCTCCGTTGTGACGTATCAGCCTAGCTGTGACATAAAAGGATGAACAGCTCTGAGTCGAGCTACAAAATATGCAATCAGACCTATTTCACTAACAAAGCGGTGCAGATACTTGTGCCACTCTCCCTTAACACACAGTGACGAAGTAAAATTTGTCCAAGAAAGACTACGCATGAGCCACCGACCACGAGTATCAACATTGATTATGTGCGTACACCTTGGTTTCCCACTACCATGATTTTTTGAAGAATTAAAAATCAAAATGCTAGAATTTGAAATAATGAGCAAAAATATATTTTCAACTTTCCTATTGTGCAGAGAAAAGTAAACTTGAGAGCTATGACCGACTTACCTTGCGCTTTTTTCTGGATAAAACGAGAGCGTGTCCAAAAGTAGAGCACGCAAATATCGGCTCTGGTGCCTTGGCGGGAACTTGTGTATACTTCATCCTGAGTCGCAGCGGGTTAACCGTTCTGTGCGAAAAAAGCAGGCCCTTGCGTTGTGTGCGCACCCTATTTTCCTTTGCCTCTGCTCCTTTCGTCACTTATAGTTTGAACCTCTTGGTAATAAGTTTTTTACACCGCAAATTAACGGTCGTGTTTTAATTCACTTAGCACCGCTTGCAACCAAAGATTATACCGTGCCACATTTTTTTTTAGAGTAAATTTTAAGAGTACAAGACACCTCCTAATGTTTCAAGTGTCTGACGAGATAACGATGTCTCAGTAGATTTTACGATTGAATCGTCCAAGGCCTATTACCTCTTTCACAAAAAACCGATATAAACGAGGGGAGGAGTCAGTGTGTGTGAGAAATCAACGACCAGGCTGGTCACCCTGTAGCTCAAACATAACCACTGATTAATCAAGTAAGCCAGGGAGGCTCAAACGGCATGGAAAAGAGTGCACTGATTTTTTCACCATGCGAATAGCAAATGACTCAAAAAATACAGATGAGCTAGGGATTCGGGTCTAAAATAAAGCGGGATGGTGATCATAGCAGTTAGTGTATTCCGGACAAATTCAAAATCAAGGTTGTGAGTCCTACGTGCCTGGTTGAAATTGAAAGTACATAACTGATGAGTCTGAGAGAGAAATCGTCGTGTTTAAAAAAAATGGCGGTTAGCACCTCACCTAACAATTAAAATTGTGAGCAGTGGTAGATACCTTTATGCAAAATAAGAGTGTTTATTATTATAACAACGGCGAGATTATATATGGCAGATAACAAATATAGGTTGAAGATAATTTAACGGTCGGATGTTATCCAACATTCGCGTGTTATGAATGCAAAAAGTACAATCCATAGCTTACATTTGAGACTTGAATATTTATTATTTGTTGATAACTTAATGTTACATTAAGTCTGCGCCAGAGAGGGCGGACTTAATTCATTAAAGTACACAACAATCAAGTACAAAGAATCGATGAAGGCATTATTTGCTTATTTGCCGCCATTAGGATAAAATAGTAACGACTGGAGGAAAGAAAAGAAAAATGAGAAAATGGGCAAACACGAAGCAAGAAAAAAGAAGGACAGGGGCGGGAGGCTAAGACCGCCTGTGAGAAAATCGACCAGGCGACAGCCCCCCAGCAAGCATAAGAACAGTGAATGATACACGAATATAGTCAAGGAGAACGAACATTAACCCACCCAAAAAGATGAGACGCTGAAAGAGATTCTGGAGAGAAGAGAGTGACTTAAATCAGCCAAACGAGACCAAAGATAGGCCCTATGTTGCGTAAGTCGTGGGAAAGGCCATCAATTTCAATGAATAAAAATAGAAATTTTTGATGTAACGTACAACCCAAAAGAGAGGTGCTTTATGCGTGATTTAATATACAAGCGAAAAAAAAATAAGCTTTA
This sequence comes from Oikopleura vanhoeffeni, assembly GCA_004367855.1. Taxonomy (NCBI): domain Eukaryota; kingdom Metazoa; phylum Chordata; class Appendicularia; order Copelata; family Oikopleuridae; genus Oikopleura; species Oikopleura vanhoeffeni. The sequence continues at coordinate 44,552 of SCLH01000233.1, forward strand.
TAATATATAAGGCTCATTGAATATTTTTCTAGGTTAAACTTACAAAAAAGAAAAGGTCCCTTTTTTCCAGTCATAACAGTAGTTGAGAAAAAACATAAGATATAGTTTAAGGGGTAGGTTGTCGTAATCTGGTACCTTTCAATCCACGCCTCAGAACAAATCTAGGCAGTTGTGAAAATTCTGAGGATACTTCGTTTGTAGATCTAGCTTCGGTCTTACCGACATTACACATGCCTCAAAGTCAATTCTAATATTACTCTACGACGCGACACAACTGTGTGAGTCTTATCGTAGCAAGGCACTAAACGGGATTTTTTTTCTCGTCTCCCTTCATTCCGCTTTTTTAGAGACCCACATACAAAAGCAAACGTCTCAAAGAATCTACACAGAAGTAGCGAATTAAAAAATGGGAGAACAAAACAAGCTCCCCCATGGAAGGAATTTTTCGATCTTTGACTTTTTTTTCACCTAGGAACTCCTCATCATTTAGCAACGTGCCGATTTTGCCTAGTTCTTTTTTCGACCTCTCAAAAAAACTCTGGTGATCGTTCTCTTTAGGGACAACATGTTGACAAATGAAGCCCCATTTATATATTATAGCGGACTTGAAGGTTGTGTGGGGATAAAGTGTGCACTATAATGCTAGAGGTAAAATGTGGAATGAGGAGAGGAATTTTTGAAAGTAAAACTCTCATCGAACTTCCCGAAAAGTTGAATGAGGAAAGTGAACCCTACGGAAATGAGTCCGGAGAACAAAATTTCGCTCTGATTGCACAAAAAGTACCACCACATATGAAGCTGAGATTTTCATCATGATTCACAAAAGTAATGGCGCATNGTGAATCGACCAGCAATCGTTGGAGGTAATCCTGCTACATGGGGACCAGGAAATCAGCCAAGACCACAACGTGATATCGTTGGAGGTGATCGAAGAACATGGGGACCAGTTCAATAAATCATCTCTTCTATCACTTATCAATAAAATTTCATGCATTTAAGATTTTTCGGTTAATTACATTTTTATTGTTTATTTTATTCATAATATTTCCAGACTGTGTCAGCGTTTCAACTGCTTTTCAAGTTTTTGCCTAAATGAGATTAGATAATAAGATTGGTTTTTTGATTTTCTACTTTGACACTCTTCACCTCACTATTCTTCAGTTTTTCTCAACCTTTTCAAACACGAACGCTTTGAAATTTCCATAGAACCTTAAACGCTATTCTGAGACGCAATTTTAGTAAGGTGGCATTGCATTTTAAGGGTTTTTAAGAGCTGATTGTCGCACAAGTACAAATCGTGGGACCAAATATAACCTCTCTCAGAGAGGTCTCTCTGATATATTTAAAAAAATAGGAACTTACGGATGGATCGGCCAATCAGAACCGTTCTTACAAAAGTGACGAAAATTTTATTTAAAAATGTATCTCCTCCTATGTTTTTCAAAGTAAAACAATGATTTATGACTTAAATTAACCGCACAGATCTGTGAGCAGATTACCAAGTTGAGGTTTGACAAAATTCTTCGATTTGGTTTGAGAATCACCGAAAACTTAACTGTGCGGTTAATTTAAGCTAATAAATCTTTTTTACCTTGACAAACCAGGAAGGCGATACATTTTAATATAATATATTTCGTCACTTTTGTAACGACGGTTCTGATTGGACAGCCTGTCACTTCAATTTTTTCGTATGCAAGATTTTTCTTTAAATATATAAAGAGACTCTCTAAGTTGGTCAACGATTTGTACTTGTGCGACAATCAGCCATTGAAAAACCCTCAAAATGCGACGACAACCTCCTTAAGGGTGTGGCTGTCGCTGATTTGACAGTTAACGAAGCTATTTTTGGATAAACTAGCAAGACTGCGGTAATCCCAAAAACTTTTGCATCTTGAAGAAAACTCTTCACGGTGAATTGTGATTCACAGTAATCTGATACAATCCACCTACGCCGACACCTACGCTTTTAAAAAGCCTCCTAAAAATCGCTAAATACGCATTTTTCTCCGTCGATTTTTACCATCTTTCATTATTTATTTTTCAAGGCTTTTTGGCGAATAAAAAAACAAAAAGGAAAATGTTTGAATTGGTAATTTGGGAGGCTCAGGGCAAAAACTATCTCCTCCACCAGTTAAGAAGATACAGTTTTGTCTCATACTGCATCTGAAAGCACAAGACTTGTTTGACAATCAATCATAGAGTTTTTTTCAAATTTTGATTCGGCGTATCTTGGAGGCCATGTCAACTTTTCATTTTTATTTAGATTTCTGTCAAAATTGAGAAACCGAAAAAAAATTTGACAAAATGCTTCAAAATAATTTTTCCGTAATTTCAAACACTTTTAAGGATTTTGGTTTAATTTGTAATTTGGTAGCGTCAAAAGAAAACAAATTAGCGTACTTTCAATTTAAATCATAAATTAATCAATACTTTTTTTAGTTTTTCGGCCGCCAAAAGCAAAATTTCGATGAAAGGGCGCTTTTGCATTATGTGTCAGGCTTTTCTGGAGCCTGACACATCAAAATAATATAAAATGGTGAAAATTGAAGGAGAAAATGCGTATTGAGTGTTTTTAGGAGGCTTTTAAAAAGCGTAGGTGGGATTGTACCAGATTACTGTTAAATTACAAATCACCGTGAAGAGTTGTTCTTCAAAATGCGAAAGTTTTTGGGACATTAGCTCTGCTAGTTTATCCAAAAATACCTTCGTAAACTGTCACAATCTGCGACACCCACACCCTTAAGCAATTATTTCGGGATAAACAAAATTGATATGATATTTAATATCTTTATGAAGTGAGATCAAGGATAGACTTAGTTTTAAAATGTAACATTTTTGAAAATTTTGTTCTGTCTACTTGATAAATACGACGGAAAATAGAAGTTTAATTTCACGTTTTTCCTCGAAACCCCATAAATTTGATCTTTGATTTGAACAGCTTTTCTCAATTGTTTACAAAACGAGTATTCGTCTTTATTTAAGTTCTTGAAAAATGGTAATTTGTCGACAAAATTTGAGTGATTCTGCTACTACACTGGTACAAAATTCCTTTTTCAACTAGACTGGTTACAGAATTCCATTTTCAAATTGAAAAAACCTGTAGAACCAGAAGTTCCTACGGGTGAAAAATCTTGGGATAGACAATTTTATTTTGAAGTGAAATTTCAAAATTTTCAATTTAAGTACTCCATGAAAAAATTATTTATGATAAACATTTATTTAATCAATCTAAAATTGTCCACACTTGATTACTTTATTAAATTATAAATAATAATCAAAGGTGTATTGATCTGCTTTTATTTGGAAAATTAGCCATTTTTCATAGAGATTTGTGATTTTTTCATCATTTTTTTAATTTTTTTAAAAATAACTTTTGATTAATGATATTAAGGGGGCTCCTAGTCCCTTTTTACTAGTTTTTGAGCCAATTTTTTATTTATTTCGGCTTTTAAAAACAACCTATCCGATAACATTCTTAGATAGCTCAAACTGAGCACAAATTTCTTGTGAAAAATAAAATAAAAAAATTAGTTCATTGGATCAATTTGTTTCATCTTTTTTCTTAGATTACTGAAATTGTTAGATTACTAATTTTTCTTGAAAAAATTGGTAACAATCGTCGAATTCGGACCAATTTTTTAAATTCAATTATTAACGTTATATTTGTGCTATGTTTAAGCTATCTAAAGATTCAATCGGATGAGTCGTTAGCAAAAGCGGAATTAAATAAAAAATTTTGGCGAAAATCTAGCAAAAAAGGACCAGGAGCCCCCGTAATCGATATAGATCTAATCGGATAATTGTGTGACATAGCCTATGTGACATAGTCTAGTCACATATGGCATCAGCCTATGTCACATAGGGCAGATACTTGTGCATTCTTACCCGTAAAAATAAAATTTGTGAAGACTACGATGAGCACGTATCACGTGATATGCTACACCTTGGTTTCCCAACTATATTTTTAAGAATTAAAAATCAAAATTCTAGAATTTGAAATAATTGATGCAAAAATATAACTTTTCAACTTCCTATTGCAAAAGTAATTGGAGCTTGAACTACCTTGCGCTTTCTGTAAACAACGTCCAAAGTAGAGCCGATATATCGGCTCTGGTGCCTTGGCGGAACTTTTTTTCTGTGATTCCAGGGGTTAACCTTCTTGGAAAAAAGCACTTCTGTGTGCCTCCCTTTTTCCTTTGCTCTGCTCCTTTCTCACTTATAAGTTTGAACCTCTTGGTAATACGTTTTTTACACCGCAAAAATTAACTTTCGTGTTTTAATTCCTAGGCACCGCTTGCAAAAAATTTGACGTGACATTTTTTTTGTAGATAATTTTAGAGTCAAGACACCTCCAATGTTTCAAGTGTTGTCTCTAGAGTTTTCTTTCTACAAAGGCCTTTAATTTTCACAAAATAAACGATCAGTGTGAGAAATCAACCAATCACCTTACTCCCTGATTAATCGGTGGCAGTAAGCGGGACGTGCACTATTTTTTTACCTAAAATACTCAAAATCAATGAGCTAATTCGGTAAAATAATTGATCATACAGTATCCTGACAAATCAAATCAAGTTACACACATTGCCTGTTTTAAATTGAATCTTGTAAAAAATCATATTTTTAGTGGGTTACAAATATTACAATTAATGTACAGTTAAATCTTTTCAATAAAGTTTTATTATTATCGAAACCGGTTTGTTATGGCAGATAACAATATAGCGTGAAAGATATTTAACGGTCGATGTTATCAACATTCGCTTTATGATTGCAAAAGTACAATAATGCTTAATGAACTTTATTTATTTTTGTGTACTATAATGTATTAAGTCGCCCCAGAGGGCGGACTAACGTTATCATTAAGTACACAAAAATAAATAAAGATCATTAAAGCATTATTTTGCTTTTGCGCATTATATAGTAACGGCCTGAAAGTGTACACATAATAAACGAACATTTATGAACGCTGAAATGTGAAAGAAGGGAGTGCTAATGCAAGCCAAAACGGCCAGTGGCCCATTCTGAAAAGACTTGGAAAAAGGCATCATTCAATTGAATAAAAATAGAGAAATTTTATAGACAAAAAAAAATATTTCTATTTAATTACAATAAAAAAATACTTTTTTCTCATTGAATATTTTTCTATTAAATTAGCAAAAAAATACTTTTTTTTCCATTAAATTAGTGAAAAAAAAATATTTTAGGGGTAGGTGCGTATCTGGTACCTTCAATCACGCCTCAGAACAAATTCTCAGGCAGTTGTGAAAATTCTGAGGATAGGCTCGTTTGTAGATCTAACCTCGTCTAACGATTACAACATCTCAAAGTCAATCTTTGTTACATCACACCACCAGGTGGTGAGTCTATTCTAAGAGCACTAAACGGTTTTTTTTTAATTATCTTCTTTTAGACCCCACATACAAAGCGTCTCAAAAATCTTACACAAAGTTAGCGAATATGAGAACAAAAAAAGTGATGATGAAGGAAATATTTTTCGAGTTTTTGACTTTTTCTTTCTAGAACTACACTAAGAACGCCGATTTTGCCAGTTTTTTCGACTTCAAACTCTATCTTTCTTTTAGACGAATTTTACAATGAAGCCATTTTTTCGACTAAGTAGAATAAATTAATGCGGTAAAAGTGATGAGAAAGGAATTTTTTAATAAAATTCTAGAATTCTGAAAATTGAAGAAAGTGAACCGAAATGAAAAGTCCGAAAAAAAATTTTCGTCTGATTTGGACAAAAGTACCACGAAAGTTGAAGCTGAGATTTTCATGATCAAAAAGTGGCCTAACAGCTAATCCAATTTTAACCAATCACGCGTCAACGATAATTAGTTGAACATTTTTGCTTGAAAAATAATTGAAATTCTAGAATTCGATTAAGACATTTCCATAATTTATGTCATGCATCGTTTCGGTTGTTCAATTCACCAATAAAATGTTCATATCATGGTGGAAATACCGGCTTTTATGCGGGTTCAAAGCAAAAAAAATATTTCGAATTTTTGAAAATTCTAGATTTTGGTCTAGTTGTTTTGAAGAAAATATTGCTTACACGAGATTCTTGGGCAACGTTAGTCATAACCGATATTGCCATTTATCATAAATTGATTCTAGTAAGGGGCTCAAAAATTAGACACCTACCCCCCCTTAAGTCAAAAATATACTTAATGGAATTAAGCCTTGATTTAAGTTTTAAATCATTAACGTATCGTGCAAAAAAAACCGTCCTTAATGATGTTAAGTAGAAAATGATAACCTCCATTAAGAGTTACTGTAAGTAACAAAATTGTTTTTATCATAAATCAATATAAAGTTATAAGCTTTTAAAAAGCCAAATATTAAATTTGAAGACCATAGAAACTCCATAAGAAGTGAAGATTATTGAGAAGTGATTCGTAGGAACTTGAGGACTCACTTGAACTATAGAGAGACGAACTTTTTTTTTACTAATTCAATTGAAGTTTCATGCACTTATTATTGTCATTTTTGATTGCAGAGTACTTATTTTATCTTATCGGTTGTTAAGGATTATTGTTAAACAAATTTATTTGTTCTAAAGTTTCTAACTTGCCTAAAAATATAGTCATAATGTTTTGTCCATTAATACAACTTTTAGATATGTAACTTTAACGAAGACATCATTTCGAAATAGAAAACCTTTCTTCTTCTTGGTTGTATTTTTGCATGGTAAAAGAATTTATCGAAAGACATTAAAACCTTTAATAGGTTTTTGAAGAATAATTCGATCAGTTTGAAAAGCTTGTTCTCGTTTCATACTATGCCGAAAAATTCGAAACCAATGTTTAAGTATTGAGCGAANAAAAATGTTCATATCATGGTGGAATACCGGTTTTATGCGGGTTAAAGCAAAAAAATATTCGAATTTTGAAAATTCTAGATTTTGTTCTAGATTGTTTTGAAGAAAATGATTGCTACCACGAGATTCCTTGGGTCAACGTTAGTCATAACCGATATTCATTTATCATAAATTGATTCTATAAGGGGCTCAAAAAATTACGACACCTACCCCCTTAAGTCCAAAAATACTTAATGGAAATTAAGCCTTGATTTAAGTTTTAAATATCATTAAGTTCTCAAAAAAAACCGTCCTTAATGATGTTTAAGTAGAAAATGATTAACCTCCATTAAGAGTTACTGTATAATGTAACAAAATTGTTTTTATCATAAATCAATATAAAGTTATAAGCTTTTAAAAAGCCAAATATTAAATTTGAAGACCATAGAAACTCCATAAGAAAGTGAGATTATTGAAAGTGATCGTAGAACTTGAGGACTACAGTAGTCCGACTACTTGAATATAGAATAACTTTTTTTTTTCTAATTAATTAAGTTTCATGCACTTATTATTTGTCATTTTTGATTGCAGAGTACTTATTTTATCTTATCGGTTGTTAAGGATTATTGTTAAACAAATTTATTTGTTCTAAAGTTTCTAACTTGCCTTAAAAATATGTCATAATTTTTTGTCCATTAATACACTTTTAGATATGTAACTTTAACGAAGACATCATTTCGAAATAGAAAACCTTTCTTCTTCTTGGTTGTATTTTTCAATGAGTAAAGAATTTATCGAAAAGACATTAAACCTTTAATAGGTTTTTGAAGAATAATTCGATCAGTTGAAAAGCTTGTTCTCGTTTCATACTATGCCGAAAATTCGAAAACCACAATGTTTTAAGTATTTGAGCGAGGACCGCCCCTAAAGCTTACAGAAAAAACAAATACACTACTGAAATATTCAGTATGATGTCTTTTATGACAGACTGTATCATCGTTCTCAACAGCCCTTCAAATATTTGACCAGATGAATTTAACAAATATGATGAAAGTTTTCTTAAAATCTGAAGTATGATTCCGGATCTTCCACGTTGGAACTTTTTCCTTATATATTCTAGAGTTTTTTTTATTAAAGTACACTCAGAATTACAACGGTAAGCTTGAAAAGAGATTGTAAAATAAAAAATGGTAAAATTATTGCAATATTATGTTAATCGTATATTTGTTTAAATATCATATAGGTAATAACCAAAACCATGAAACTGACCAAAATCAGTCATCGCGTTGAAATGATTACTATTCAAATTTTTTTTTATATTTTCGAAAGTTACATTTCAGATATAATTTTGAAGCGGAGATTTTCCAATATTGAAGTTGGTAAAATAAAAAAACATTTCTTAGTTTCTTACGTCAAAATTTGAATTTTCGTATTGGACATTGTCAAGCCTCTCAAGGGCAGTTTGAAAATAAAGATATTTTTTTTAGATCATTTCAGGTTATATTATGAATAATAAAATGAGCAATCATTTATTGACAAAAAGTCATTAATAATGACATTTTTTCATTCCGCCCACGTATTTTAAGAATATTGGATTAAGCTCAAAATTTACAAGTTATCGATTTGAAAAAATTAAATTACTAACAGTGTGTCTCAACACCAATTTCAAGCCAATTCGAAAAATGATATGAAATAGTTGCCAGAAATTGTGTTAAATTATCATTTAAATTCCTATCGTATGTTTAGTAAAATCCTGCAAACATGAAACTTTTTTGTTCATTCGTTCTTTTCGCCGTTGCCGCTGCTCGAACTTGTTCCCCATCCGTCCAGGATCGACCAATCATTGGAGGAAATTCTTATCCAGGAGAAGTATCTCATTTTCGTCCAAAATTTAAAGTTAACAATATCCCCCTTTCACACTTTGCTTAAGATTTGGGCCCTGCTACTAAAGACACACTACATTTACTACACAGGGCCCAAATCTTAAGCAAAATGTGAAAGAGGGAATATCTTCAATCAAAAATTTTCGCTTGATTTACTCAAAAAGCCTTTTTCCGGGGTTTAAGATATACATTAAGTTGAATTTTTTAAATGAAAATCAAATTATTTTTTCTACATCTAATGGTCTGATCAATGAAAATTTTATGATATGATCACTACAAAAATTTTATTGCTAACATTTTTTATGGATGAACAGTAGTTATATAACTTTTTTGCAATTAAAAAATTGATTTGTTTTACAACGTTTCGAATATATTTTTATTCATCATCAGGTATTAATGAAAAACAGAACAAAAATTTCGTACAATCTGGAAAGCCCGTTTTGTACCAATTTGTGTTTTCGTGTCAACTTTTCCGTCTAAATTTTCGTTTTGTTTTTCATTAATACCTGATGATGAATAAAAATATATTCGAAACGTTGTAAAACAAATCAATTTTTTAATTGCAAAAAAGGTATATAAAATTGTGTCTCACAAACAAATACAGAACAGTAGTTACTTCCAAATAGTAACCTCTCAAAAATTAATATTTAATCTCATCTTATATATTTATAGTTAGTCTTTTTTGAGAAGTTTATGTAATTTCACTGAAATAGTTATTCAAAATTTAAAGAACTTTTGAAGATTCTAATGTTTTATTTCTTTAAACTTTGTAATTTCTATTCCAAATTCCTTTTTTGGTAATTTTCGCTACTTTTTTCCACCAAATAGTTGGTTTCTATATTTACTCAAATGAAAACCTTTTTGATTATTTGAGGCGTAACTTTTTAAAAATAACTCCTGTAGTTTGCACGGCCACGCAATTTCAGCGTCAAAAAAATTTCCTAAAAAAATGATTAACCTCATCTAGGATACGTCGAAGTCGAAGACCAGCCAATAATCGGAGGTGACACCTATCCAGGATATGTCAAGGTTGAAGACCAGCCAATTATCGGCGGTAACACCTATCCAGGATACGTTCAGGTCGAAGATCACCCAATTATTGGAGGTAACACCTATCCAGGATATGTAGAACCAAGCGTAGTTGTCCAGCCAGAAATTATCGATGGAGGTGATTCAGTATTTGGTTAAAATAATTTAGCGTAAATTGAACAATAAAAGATATGTATATAAACTTCGAAAGTTCGCTCTAAAAAAGTCGGTCACTTTAGATAATATTCCATCAAACTTTTCAAAATTACATTTTTCAAATCCAATCAGTACAGTTTGTGACATACTATAATTTTGGGAAAAACCTCTAAGTCCTACCTCAAATTTCCCCCCGAAAAATTAGACATACAGTATGACTTAGAGATTTTTCCCAAAATTATAAAAGATTATCAGTAATTGATCTGAATCATTCTTTTTTTCGCACTTTTTTTAAAGATACTGTGATTAATTTCCAATTCAAATTTGAGCGAGAATTTTTGAGTATCGGTAAAATGTAATGATAGATGAAAAATATACCAAATTTACTTTTGAAAAAATAGACTTTTGATCAGAATTATTTTCTGTTAAACTTTCATTTCAGCTTTTATTTAACCAATTAAAGTTCTCCCACCACAATACCGAACAGGTAAAACTGGAAAGAACAAGGAGGGAAAAAACAAGAAAGGCGAAAACAAGGGAGGAAAAAACAAAGATAACAAAACCAAGGATGGCAAAAATAAAGGAGGCAAAAAAGGAGGAAACAAGAAGGGAAACAAGAAAAATTAATAGTTTCTGAATTAATTGCTTTTTAACCAGACCAACCATTGAAATAAGAAAATTATTTCATATTAATAAAACTTCCTGCATACTTTTTTCGATTATTTGAAATTTGATTTTTTGCAAAGCAGAATTGAAACAATATCCCTGAAAAGATTATGAGCCACAGAGTGTGTTCAATCTTGCGTCATCAAATTTTAATAACGATGAACTTAAAATACCCAACCCTGCTCGACGTGGTCAAAAATAATCAATCATCTTAGGTGAACTGATTTTCGAATTTTCTTCGAAAGTGATGTAGAGCAGAAAAAGCTACTGGCAGATTGATAAAATTCAGTTTTTAAATTTTTATTTGAATAGTATTTTTATTTATATTGCTGTATTCAGCATGTTCGAGGAAATGTACTTGTACCTCTCACATAATGTATGATCATTTACGCTCGTGATGTTTTTTGCTTTCAGGTACCGTGTAAACTTGAAAATTTAAAACAACTTTCATGATAAAAACTTGAATAAGGACTATAACATTACATTCAATTCAAATTTTTTTTCACCTTTTCAACAAAATTATCCGGTCAAATTCTTGTTAATAAAGTCGAGAAACACCTTTTAAGTTATTTACATTGCGAATACAGCAGGGTGCAGCGTATAGTTAGATTCCACGCAAAAACTAACGTAAGCCTCCGCAAAAACCTACGCATTTGAAAAATAAATTTATTCGTTCCTTGCGTGCGGTGTATATGCAAAAGATAGGGCTTTTTTTCAAACGTTTCTAGGCAAAAAATAGGCGTTTTTCACCAGATTTTCAGACCAAGATTCTCCTGTGACAATAAAAAATACATTTTTTTAAAAACACGTTCAGATTCACCAATGAAGTGTCGGTATTTCAGCATGTTAAAAAACATGTTTTCAAGTCTCACAGACAAGTATCACAGACAAGTATAACAGATGTTTAATACAATTTGTGTATTTATCAACATAAGCAACTTCCTGAGGCATAAATTCATTTGTGAGCCATTCTTGATGGTGGTTTTGGCCAAATAACGCTAAAAAATATTTTTTTCGAATTAACTATGAAATCTTAAATCAAGCTCAAAATTAGAATTTTATCAATAATTATTTCTGTAAGTTTTGTGGTATTCAAATGCCTCCCTAGAAATTTGAACAAGTAAATATAAAGCTGACTTATTTATTTCATTTTGTCGGTAAAAATCTTAAAAAAATAAACTTACTGAGAAATTTTCGAGTCGCAAAACTAAACTTATGAACACAAATTTATTTTTATTTCAGATATTTCTCATTTTTTATGATGTTCCGAAGCAAATTCAAACAATTTGAAAATTCTATTCAGAGTTGATTTCTGCTTCAATTTTTTCTCTTCATCGGTCAATATTTCTTTCGAATTTTCAATTAATGGTTTCGAAATTTCTTCCACAAAATCAAATAAAGGAAAATCGATTTCAAACTCATGATTCAAATGATTTTCCTCATTGCAGTCGGTTTTATCGTTATAGGCACTAGTAAAATATCAATCTTAAGGGAGTGGGTGACGATATCTGAAGGTCTCCAAACAGACTTTATCATCAACCTATTTTGTAGAGAATTTTCCGAGGAGTATTTTGAGTCAAAATTTTTGACTTATATCTTTTTTTTGAATTTGAAGATTTTTTCACAAAAAATCCGGTTTAGGAGGGCTGAAATTTAAGCGGAAATTTTATGTGATTTCAAATTATCAGTTCCAAATTTCGATCTAAACTTTTATCTCGCATATTAATTTTGTGAATAAACTCATAATGAGTTACTCATTTGACTCTATATACTACTCGAAAAAATTATTAAAATTCAATTTTTCATCGTTTTTTGTGAAAAATATTTTCTTAATTTTGAAAAAATAGAGAAATTAACAAGCATTTACAAAATTTACATTTACAAAATTTACATTTACAAAATTTACATTTACAAAATTTTCAAAAAATGGCTCCATCAGATTTAAAGCCAGCCTATGTGAACACGTTGCAGGCTGGAACTTGCAGCATGAATCAAAAAAATTCAATGAAAAATGTAGTACTAGAAAGCTTTTTAGTGAGCCTCCCAAATTGGCTGATTTGACCACTAGAGGCACAAAATTAAAAAAAACCTCTGCATTAGATTTCCGTATTCATAATTTGAGACTGACTGTCAAATCACAGAAAGAAATGATATCAAACGAAAGAGGAGATAGCTTTTTAGTGTTTTTTGGGAGGCCTACTAAAAGTCATTTTCTGAGCGTAGGTTAAAATTTTCGGACCAACTGTAACAATAGTAGTACTCACATCATTCCAAAAAAGTGTACTACATATTAAAAAAAGAATTAAATAATTTCCTTATCCAGGTTTCTCAAAAACCGCCCTTGAAAAAAATTAAAAAATAGCCCAATGATCGTCACCCACTCCCTTAAATGTTGTGTGTTCGAGTTTAGAATGAAACTTTTTTCACCCAAAAGATTGAAAATTTCCCAAAATAGAAAATTTTGATGAAAGATGTAGTTACATGCGTTGATACTGAAACAAAAAAAAATTGGTTTCAATTTTGTTTTCGAAATTTTGAACAGCTTCGGATTAACTGGTGGTATATCAATTTCCATCAACCTTCTTTTAGGCAATTTTTGTTGTTTAAATATATTTTCTTTTGTTTTTGCTTCATTCACAACAAAATTAAATGATTTAGAAAATTTTAAATTATTGTTTTTGACAAGAAAGTAAAACGGAAAATCAAGGGCTGTAATTTGTAACAGAGAAAATGAAAAAGGAGTAGAATTTTGCATAAGATCTTCGAAATATGCTCAAAAACGTATTTGGCTATCTTTGTGCAAAATAATAATTAATTTTTACCATCATAAAATGACGTTTGATACGTAGTTTGTGATTAAAAAATATAAAATAGTATTCCTTATTTTAAAGATACGGAGAAGTTGACTTTCGAAGCTGGAAAATTATTATTTCTAAACACTCATATCTGATTCGTCGAGAAGTCAGTAATGTTAAATTATAATTCAGGATTCGAGATTTTCGATTGAATACAAAACTTTTGAAATTTTTTCGGCTGCATAATGTGTAGTATTTTAAATATTTGGCTCGAAAAACAAAAAAATCCTTATTTTTCATATCAACTGCCACCAAAAAAAGTTCTTATGAATATTTCACCTTCAACTGAATCCTTTGTTTTTAATTTATATCCTTTTAACAGATTCAAAGTGATTAATGGTCGTTTTTTGACCTGCACATTATTTTTGAGTCATATGATTTTACCAACGAATCCGCAAACTTCATCTTAAAAACGTTTACTATCTCTATAGCGCGTGTTCGAATCCCACTCATGTTGCCTCAGTTATTTTCTTGAGTGTGATTATAGGCAATAGTGCTTGATATTGAGAGCGCTAAATTTGATCGATGTGTAATCACTCAAACAATCACTAAGACGATCACTTAGACAAAATTAATGGAATTCGAACTCGCGCTATAGAGATAGTAAACTTTTTTGAGATGGAGTTCCGTTTGTAAAAAGATATTGATTGTATTTGATACAATATTAAAAGTCCAAAAATTATTAATTTGCGGATTGTCTGTCCGGTAGTTTCTACAAAAATTTGGATTTTTCGTTATAAATTTGTCAAAATTTTTCAAAGTCAAAACATTTCTCAAAAAAAACCTCGGCAAATTTAAACGAAAAATCCTAATTTTTAGTAAAAACTACAGGACAGACAATCCGCAAATTTATTATATTTTTAATATGAATCAAATATGATGTGCACGTCAAAAATGACCCAAAATCACTTTAAATCCGCTAAAGGGATATACCGAAAGTGTTTTAGTTTTTGGGGTTTTCCCCGAGGAGATTTACGCCTAACCAATCAGAGCGCGACTTGGCTAGTTTATTTAAGGGGCGTTTCAATTTCCCCGGGGAAAACCCCAAAAGCTAAAACACATTCTGTATAAAAATAATTAACTTTCTAGTAAACATTTATTCTTAACAACGAACACTCACTAATTGAATGGATTGAAATCACGGTGATTTTCGATGATTGCATGACTGATCGCAAATAATCCAAGGAAAATAAATATTTCGAATCTGAAATATTTGTTTTTGTAAATTATATTTCTAAAGTTGACCTTCGTCATGTTCAAAACACCTGATAGTGAGTCAACAATGTTTATGTTTTTCTAGCGAGGGAAACTATAGAATTTAATTCATCATTTACATTTAAGTAGGAACGATATTTTTCGAATTTTTGTTTGTCTAGCATGAGGGTTAAAATTTGTATTGAATTCATTCCAAAATTCAAAGCAAAATGCTTTAGCCAAATGCGTAGACCATTACCTCAACCGTTCTGCGTTTTTGAACACTATTGGTGAAATGTCAACAAATTTTCGCAGATTTTGTCGGGCGTACTTTAATTTACATTTTGATCAGCTTGAATTATACAGAGTTTTCACCGCTAGCGAAAGCATCACATACGGTTTAGTTTTTTTTTCCGAGCAAAAATAGGTGCCATAAATCTAAAGGTTTTGGAATACTCGGTGACGCTGTTTGTCGGTGCTCAATGTTTTTTTCACTTATAGAAAAAATTATACATTTTTTTTATCGTTAGTTCACCGTGGTGTTGCACCTGAAATGAAGGTGCCCAAAATTAAAATAATTTCAGCGCCTCTAAATACCCTTATTCTCATTTTGCGTTTATATGCGAAGTTTTTATCAAATAGCTGATTTTTGCATGGCCCTTTTTATGTGTATGTATAAAGTTTTATTTTGTGTTGGTTCATTGAATCGAATAAAAAATTAACCTCATTTAAATGTTTGCTATAAAATATTATTTTTAAAGTTTTCGCTTATTTTATACCTAGGCGTAGTCCGCTTGTCGGACAGCCATTCATTGTAATATTATTGAAATATGCACTAAGAAATCATTTGACGTTATCAATGTAGCATCACCAGAATAAACTGGCAATCGAAAAAATAAGCCTTATTAAAAGACGAACGAGAATAAAAATTGAAGCACGATACTAAAATTAGTTCGAGATCGAAGAAAAACTCTTTTTTGAGCACGAATTGACAGCCGAATTTGGAGACGAGCTTCAAAGAAATTTCGAAAGTCAAAATGGGTACCAATTATACATGTTCATCTTGTAAACAGAAATTTTTGGTGTTTGAAGCAGAGATCGGCATATGAAAAAGTGAAACTGGATCGTATCGTATCTAGGGGGAGGAGGTGATCCAAAAACTAGATCGTATCGTATCGTATCTAAGGGGAGCAAAATAAAAACTGGATCGTATCGTATCTAGAGGGTGTAAAAAAAACTGGATTCTTTCGTATCGTATCTAGCGGGGGGGGTGAAATAAAAAGTTGATCGGATCGTATCGTATCTAGAGGGAGTGATTTGAAAACTGGATCGTATCGTATCTAGGAGGTCGAAATTAAAAATGGATCGTATCCTATCGTATCTAGAGAAGTTGAATCAAAAACTGGATTGGATCGTATCGTATCGCAAAGAAACCGATACGATACGATCCAATTATGCCGATCCCTGGTTTGAAGACCAACTATGAGATGTACCAGTTAGTCAAAATCGATGGGTAAAGTTTAAAAATCGGTACCGGAAGTGAAATTATTTAGAATTTATACTTTCAAGATGCTTGATAAGCTCTGAAATGGGAATTTCGGATGTTTGTGATTACATTTTCGACTCTGTGTTGTCTTCTGGCATCAGCGCCGTCTATCGTTATATTTTGACCTACTGAATCAGTAATACTGATACATCTGATTATCTGATTTCGCAACAACGAAAATCAATATAAAAAGATGGACAAAATGTTTTGTCTAGAAAGAAAATTAAATTCTCTAAGATGCGCAGTTAAATCGTTACTAATTTTTGAATTAAAAAATCATTTAACAAGGAAAATAAATTTCTGACGTTTTATTGTTTTCGAGTGGTATATATGTGGAATTGTCGTGCTTTTAAGAGTATACTTCGAGGTATAAATTCTAGAAAGAAAATTCTAGAAAATTCTAGAAAATATCAGTTTCGGTACTCGTGGTTAATTTTTACCTATCGATATGACTCATAGAATCAAATTAATTAATGCTGGAAATGGACCGGATATAAATTTAGCAAAAAAAATCCAGGTTACTTTTTAGATTTTTTTGTTAATACAGTAGATATTCTAAAAATAAGTTTAAGTTCAATTTCAAACTCATTGCATTGCTTCGAAAGTATCACCAAACGATTTGTGACTCATAGTCTATGACTCTAGGAAATCGTTTGGTGATACTTTCGAAGCAATGCAATGAGTTTGAAATTGAACTTAAAATTATTTTCAGAATATCTACTCATACTCTATGAGTCATCGAGCCAGAAAATGTACCTCAGTGAAGGACTGATTTCACCAAGTCGCACCTTCTAGCAAGACTGCCGATTTTCGCAAAAAGGTGAGACCACAACCCATCGTTTTTTCTAAGCCGATTTAATTAACTCTCAAATTTTCAAGACGAATTATTTCACAGACCCCACCCTCTTTAAATAATGATCATTTCAACTTGCATTCCAAATATAAACGACAGGAGCATAGAATGCTTTTGCTTGCATGATTAGGTTTATCGAAAATGATGCCTATGTGTCATATTTTATCACTACGTCACCAGAATATAAATTCTGTTATTTCATCGTTCACTTTCTCTGTTCGTGACGTAGTGATAAAATAAGACACAAAGGCATCATTTTCGATATAATAAAAATTACCATACACATGCTGATTGGCTTGCGTTCAATATTATTGCGATGATGATGTTCTCGCTTCTTAATTAAATACCTAACATATCCTCGCCGATAAAACATAATTGTTTATTTTTTATGCTCATCCGCGCAAAAAACTTATTTAGTGAAATTGATACTGCACGATGACAGTACAAACAAGTTAGTTTATTGCTCATAGAGACTTAAATGAGGGCCAACAATTTTGTGTACAGGTTGCGAACTGTGTTAAAACTTTGTTAAATTTATTTGACTATTTTTTGAGAACTTATTATTTGGATTCGAACACAATTTGCAATTCCGATCATGCGAATCAATGAAATTTCTCAAGATGTTTCGAGAAGCTAAGTCTCGCAAAAAAATTGGTCACAGATATACAAAATCGCGGCTTTGGTGTACCGTGTTTTTCATTATCATCATAGAACATATTTAAATATTTATTAGGGATCGGCATGAAGAAAAAAAATCGTATTGGATCGGATCGAGGAGGGGTAAAATAAAAACTAGATTGGATTAGATCGTATCGAAGGGGGTGAAATTTTAACCGTATGGGATCGGATCGTATCGAAAGGGGTAAAAATTTAACTGTATTGGATCGTATCGGTACCGATCCGATCGAATCCGATTTTTTTCGATGACCATATCGGTAAATATTCGATTAAATTTTTCAAGAAAAATGAGATTTTAAATTGAATTAGTTGTCACTTTGTTGCGCGGAAGGTCACTTTAAAAAATAAAAGCTATTTCATAAGATAAATTTATTTGATGTTAGATTCGATATGTATAAGAATGTGATCACGATATAGAAATTTTAACTAAACACCTCTCAGTTACAACGACAGATGTGAGGGCCTTTAATCTGCGGTGTGATCCTGAGCGTATGTTTGGGAATTTTTATAACTAATTGTAAATTTCCTTATCGAAAAATCGCGGTTTCAATTAGGGGTAGGTCGAATACCGTCGAAAGTTTTTGCCGAAAAATTCTGCGATATTGGCACATTTGGCAATATAGGAACAGAAATATTTTTTGTTTTAAAAATATTATTCTCCTAGGTGTTTGGAATTTTTATATCCCTTTATCACCTTTTGATGTGAGGAATGGCTACCACAACGTTAAAATCACACGTTAAAAGGAAGTAGTGCTACGCATTCTAACCAAAAGGTTGATAAAGGATATGGCGGTCAAACCATCAAATTTTCAAAATTTGAGGTCTCATCATAAAATTCTCAAATTTGCAGTCAACTTTCTAAAAATTGGCGGCAAACCATAAAATTTCCAATGTCAGCGGTCAATTATAAAAATTTGCGGTCTTATCAGAAAATTGTTGAAATTTGGCGGTCCAATTTTCAAAAATTGCGGTAAACTTCATTCTTGAAAATTACGTATCGACTTCTTCGATACGTATCTATTTTCGATCTGGTTCGAATTTCATACGGATCGACTTCTTCGATATGGTTCGATACGTATCGACTTTTTCGATATGGTTCGATTGGATCGGATCGACTGACCCTTTAATTTTGATCATATTGGATCGGATCGACTGCCCCCAAATTTCAAACATATTGGATCGGATCGACTAACCCCTGAATTTTAATCATATTGGATCGGATCGACTGCCCCTAAATTTTATTCATATTGGATCGGATCGTATCGGAAAAAACCGATACGATCCAATAATTCCAATCTGATCTGATCCAGTTCTTCCGATCCCTGATCCAGTTCCCTGATTATGAATAATTTTCGAAAATAACTGCTGAATTCTAATTTATAGTCAATATCAATAAATTCACATCTGAGTACTTCGTTGATATCGAATTATCGCTTCAGTGTTACATTTAAACTAAAATGTAGAAAAACCATTTGCAGCAGCCCGAAAGGAAATAATAAATCATTCAATGCTGAGGCGGTACAGATTTTTAACGGTAAATGATTTTTAGAATTCACATAAAATTATGAGAGTAATTCAAATAATTTCAAATCGATTGGTTGTAATTTTAAAACTCAATTAATCCATGAAAAAACTTGTTGCGCGGTTTCAAAATAGATGGGCGAAAAAAATTGTGTCATTAAAAGGGTTCTTGGTGCTAACACAGCAATTTGTTAAGTATTTTGACTACTTTTGAACAGTCTATAACTTTTGATTGGAAAACTTAAACATAAAAATTATTAGATTTGAGAAATTATTTCTAAATTCGTACCAAAGCTCGTCGATCTTTACGAAATTGATTTTGGTGGCCTAGAAAATTTCCCCAGCAGCTAATTACTAGTAGAGTCTACATAAAAAGTATTTATATTTTTGAGAAAAAAAAGTGAAACTAAATCCAGAAGAACATTAACGTCGAATAATTGCATAGTTACGTATACGTTTTTCGTAAAACTCAAACAACATTCAGAAAGCCCTCTTCGTAACACGTCTAATAACTCGTTAACTTTATTTGAGAAAAAACAAATTTTTAGTCTAAAAAGATTCGACGCAATTAATGGTAAAAATTAAACGTCGAAAATTTCAAATTTTTCATCTGAATTACTCGTGATCACAAATACCGCGCGCACTCCTATAACAATGAAAACAGCATGTTAATATCAAAACAAACAATTAGAAGCCTTATTTCTGCTAATAATAATGTCAGACCTTTTAAAACATACTTTTCTTGGTGAGTCTTCACCTGAGAATTCAATTTTGCTATTCAAATATTATTTTTGTACATATTAATGTGGTATGCTAATTTTGGTTGAAACTCTAAAAAAAGACTTGAAAGTTGAAATAGAAAATTTTAATTTATCGCTATTGATTTCTTCGAGCTTATTTACTCGATAATTGTATTTGTTTTTACCATTTATCTAACAGAAAAAAATAATTTCTGCATGCAATTCAGCATGCAATTCAGCACCCAGAACCCTCTAAACCATTTTATTTTCGATAATTTTAAAACTTTATTGAAAAGATTTGTTGAAGTACAGCCTAACAAATATGTAATCAGACTTATGCATTATGCTAAAAGCTGCACAAGTTGAAAAGAGATATAGGCTGCAGATTGCATCTTGTCTTATAACGTTCTAAATAATACATTTATATAGAACAGGGCCCGAAATCTTTTTATTTACTTCTGTCCTTATATTCTTAGTTGAGTATTGATTTTCGGGCCTTGTCGATGTATCATTGAGTAGCCAACACCGTATTTTTGAAACAATCGAAGTGTATTAACAAGTTTTAAGTGGCGACTAGTTTAAGACACAGAATACCGTATATAAATGACTGTTGTGTTTTTAGAACCAATTTAAGGCTATCCCTGCTCCTACATTACCTGCAGTTATTGTGTCATAAAATCAAATTCCACCAAATCAATTGTTTATGTTTTGAACGCATAAAACAACCCGAATGACAACAAAAANTTTTTGCGTTTTTTCGATTTTTTTCTTAGTATTTTTCTCAAAATAATGTTCAAAAATGACGTTTGTGTCAATTTTACCGGTAAAATTTCAAAATATTGGGAAATTTTTTCACATGACCTTGAAATATTCATATTTTGAGTTTGGGGTCGAAATTTAAAAAGAACATTTGAGTGAATTTCGAAATATAACCTCGGAGGAGATAGAATTTCCGATGGAAAATGTCAAAAAAACGACGGTCTGTCGCATATTCTAGAAAAAAACAAAGCACTTATCGACAAAAACGCTTCTACAGAAGTTTTGTATACTAATTATGCAGGTTATGTTAAAATTTAGGTTTATTTCAAAATATCACCTCAGAGAAGATAGAATTACAGTTTTGGCTTAGGTCTCCCTGTTTCCCTGATGTGTTTTGACACATGTGTTACGCAAGATGAAGGCTCGTTCTACAAACTGGCTAATCTGAATTATATCCTTGAAGCTCTGTTTGGCTTATATTTAATCGAGAATATGTCAAATAAGGGGCAGGGATACCCTTAATGATAAATATCAGAACCTGATATGATGGAGAATTGATATAAATGTTTTAACAATTTCCCTGAAAACCTCGGCTAAATGCAATCGAAAATAATTAAAATTTCAAAGAAAAAAATTCAAAAATAAACTCGAATTTTTCAATTTCTACCCTATTGGGCTTTTATGATAAAACTGTCAAGTTATAAATTAATTTGTGAATGTCACTTTGGTAATGCAAATAGGAAAATAAATTTGAAATAAATTCACGACGCTGATCATGCTAAACCAGAACCTGGAAATTATTGGGTTTTTTTAATATTTACAAGTGTCAGGATTTTTTATTTGAAGTTCGTTAAGTTTAAAATAACCACACAAATATTCAAAAAAAATTTTAAATTTAACTTTTTTTGCTTTTACAATGAAGGCAATAAAAATGTTCAAATGTCGAATTTTCCCGGTTTTGTTGGTAATTATTGGCATCGATCCGGCAGATTGGTACCTTTTTTCAGAGCGATATATCCCTTAGAAGTAGATTGTTAAATTCTAGTCTGGTCTAGTACAATTATGTACGTTAAGTAGTACCAAGTACTAGACCAAACCATAATTTAACAATCTACTTCCTAAGGGGATATGAAAGAAAAAATGTAAAAATTATTTTTTTATTTTTATCTTCAATAAAAGTGTTCATTCTTGCGAACGTTCATATTTGTTATTTCTGAACATCACTAATTATCTGTGAAAATATAAAAACCCACTATCCACTCTACATCCATTTCCAACTAAACCCGACTATAGAATTTTCTTTAAAGTCGATATTAATAAACTTCAGACATTTTCGGGTGTACTGCGCTAAAAAATCAGGTTTTCATGCTACACATTAGTAAATTTCCTTAATATCAAAGTTTTTTTTCCATGAAAAATGGTCAAAAATGGCCAAAAGTAGAGAAAAACGACTTTTTTGAGATAAAAATTGACCTTCAATTGCGGTTTGATATTAAAAAATGTCCTGACCATCACAAAAAAGGACGCCTATTACACCCGACATTATATTGGAAATTAATTTTAAATTGAGTGCCAAATAGCACTTACCTGTTGTACAGCCAAGTGTTGTAAATTTCATCAAAAGTTTAGAAATGATAATCGCGCGATCATCTCATTAGTTAACGTACGGAAATTTAGTGGATACCAAATCAATTAATATGTGATTATGCTTGATTTTTATGGAGTGTTCAAAAAACCACTAATAAAAAATTTTGGACTTGATTTGCGGAAAATTATCATAATTTTTCTAAGAAAGTCGACAAAAAATGACAAATAAACATATTATGATTTTTCAAACAGCAGTCATAAAGTATGAAGACATGCATGAAACCAGATAGAGTTATTTTTTTTTGCTTTCATTCACAGATGTCAAAAAAATAATCAGAAAATATTTTGGACAAAAAATGCGGAAAATTTCCATAATGCTTTTATTTTTTTTGAAAATTTTACTAATTCAAAATTAAAGATCAAATCTTTCTTATAAAAGAGAAAAATTATTTTTATAAGTTGATGCACCTTCATTCTGGTTCAGCTTTATCGTTGACGATGATAAGCACAAAAACTAAAAAAAAAAAAAAAATTTTGTAAGTTAAATTGACTCCAGTCTTCCGAGTCGATTCCACCCCCTTGAACTTCTTTCTGTAATAGATATTTTCTGTAGATATTACGCAATACCTGTGAAAGCATGAAAATATGGTTGAAGTATTCTTAAGGGGGTGGCATCGATCCGGCAGATTGGTACATTTTTTC
>SCLH01000233.1:67542-84666 GCA_004367855.1 Oikopleura vanhoeffeni
ACTAATAAAAAATTTTGGACTTGATTTGCGGAAAATTTTCATAATTTTTCTAAAAAAGTCGACAAAAAATGAGAAATAAACATATTATGTTTTTTCAAACAGCAGTCAGAAAATATGTAGACATGCATGAAAAAAGTTAAAGTAGCTATTTTTTTAGCTTTTATTCATAGATTTCAAAAAAATGATCAGAAAAAATTTTGGACAAAAAATGCGGAAAATTTTCATAATGCTTTGATTTTTTTTGAAAATTTTAAGAATTCAAAAAATAAAGTTCGGACTCAAATCTTCCCTAAAATAGGCAAAAATTATTTTTATAAGTAGATGCACATTTATTCTGGTTCAGCTAACGATATTAAGCAGAAAAAAGTAAGCCAACTAATTAATTTCGTAAGTTAAATTGACTCCAGTCTGCCGAGTCGATGCCACCCCCTTAAAAGATCTTAAAAGTTTATAATGTTAATTCATGCAGTGCGACAGATTTAGGAAATTGAAGAACTTTAATAAATTTTTTTGGGAATGTTTTGTAAAATGTTGAATGATACAATTTTAGTGATTGTGAATATATTTATTGTTAATAACTCACCTGATACAGGGGAGCCTCATATCCTGTTCAAAATGCGTTAACACAAAATCCGGGGAAAGCGAGATACCAATGTGGTGTAAAAGAAAGATTTTAAGCGATGGGTGAGAGTGAAGACCTCAATTAAATTCATTGGAACAAAAAAGACTTTTAACTGGTAAAATATCCAAATATCCACTGTCACAGCGCTATAATTTTGAGCTGAGGCCAGAAACACAAGATGTAGAAACAATTAAAGTACCTGTTTCAAAACAAACTTCAAATGCCAATAATGCATTTTTACAAAATAACAAACGATTCTTATTTATAGATTTCTAAAATCTCGCATTCAATTGCCTTATTTTAATAAGTTGACCTTTCTTGAAACCTTTAAACATCATTAATTTATTAGCACCGACTTACACCATATTCTGTACATTAATTTATGAATAAAGACCGCTTAATTGTTTTCTAAACGTTTATTCGTATTATTAAATTTTCNTTTCTAGAAAATTTAAATTTGAATTTTTAAGCCCTTGAAACTAGAAATTCAGTAAACCACAATTCGTATTTTGTGTAGAATTATTCAAAGAATCGAAAAAACATAAAGATATCAAGAAAAAAACAATTTTTCTCCAAAAAAAAGACATGTCCCCTTGAAATGCACATTATCCCGATTGCCCCCTTGAAATGCCTATTTTTGGGGATTTTTTTTGCATTTTACGGGGTTAGGGACTGTATCTACGACGTTTCGGATTTATTCCATTATCAAGTATGATTTATACAGTGAAAAAATTAAATAAAAACAAGACTTGGCGAATTCTAGAAGTTCAAAAATATTGTTCAGAAAAACTTTTTTGGACTGAAATAGTTTTTNAAAAAAAGTCCTGTTTAAAAAATAGCAAAGCATTTGTGGTCAGTTTGACAGTTAAGATCTGGCTTCATGGTTCTGATGAAATACGCCTTAGACTCTTCTCGGACAAATTTATTTTTGAAACTTTTGGCAATAATTCGGGAATGGCTGCGAAAGTGATCTAGTTTAAACTTCAAAACTTGCAAAGGCTTAAGAGCCTCGCTGCACTTTGACAGATTTGCACTTTTTCAATTTTTCTAGTCTTGATGGGAAACTTTTTGCCACTTCAACATTTTCGTATAAAAACTTTTTCGAATACAAGTTGTCACTTTTGAGCTTATTTTGTTGAATCTGAATTTCTTCAGATTGACTATTTTTAACTTATAAATCGTCTTTTGAAACAACACTCAAAAAACGCGCGTTTGCTACTTTAGGTGTCCAAATTACAGTTAAATTTATTCCTTTTTCATATTAATTAGAAACCATAAAATACGGTCTTGTCGACCATCGAAAATTAATTTATTTTCAATTTTTACGATTTTTAAGTCAAAATCGAAAGTTTAAATTTCTGAAAAAAGACGAAAAAATCNGTTAAATTGACTCCAGTTCTGCCGCAAGTCGATGCCAGCCCCCTTAAAAGATCTTAACGTTATAATGTTTAATTCATTTGCCCACTGCGACAACTTTAGGAAATTGAGACTTTAATAAATTTTTTGGGAATGTTTTGTAAAATGTTGAATATACAATTTTAGTGATTTGAATATATTTATTGTTAATAACTCACCTGAATACAGGGGAGCCTCATATCCTGTCAACAATGCGTTAACACTAAAATCCGGAAGCGAGATACCAATGTGATGAAAAGAAAACATTTTAAGCGATGGGGTGAGAGTGAAGACCCTCAATAAATTCATTGAACAAAAAAGACTTTTAACTGGTAAAATATCCAAATATCCACTGTCACAGCGCTATAATTTTGAGCTGAGCCAGAAACACAAGATGTAGAAAACAATTAAAGTACCTGTTTCCAAAACCAAACTTTCAAAGCCAAAATGCATTTTTACAAAATAACAAACGATTCTTATTTATAATTCTAAAATCTCGCAATTCAATTGCCTATTTTAATAAGTTGACCTTATTCTTTGAAATCCTTTAAACATCATTAAGTTTATTTAGCACGACTTCACCATATTCTTACATTACAATTAGGAATAAAGACCGCTTAATTGTTTTCTAAACGTTTTTCGTATTATTAAATTTTCTAGAACAATTTAAATTTGATTTTTAGCCCTTGAAACTAGAATTCAGTAAACCACAATTCGTATTTTTGTTTAGAATTATTCAAAGAATCGAAAAACATAAAGATATCAGAAAAAAACAATTTTTCTCCAAAAAAAGACATAGTCCCCTTGAATGCACATGTATCCGATTGCCCCCTTGAAATGCCTATTTTGGGGTTTTTTTTGCATTTACGGGGTTAGGACTGTATCTACGACGTTTCGGATTTATTCCATTATCAACGTATGATTTATACAGTGAAAAAATTAAAAAAAACAGCTGGCGAAATTCTAAGTTCAAAATATTGTTCAGAAAAAACTTTTTTGGACTGAAATAGTTTTTGGAAAAAAAAGTCCTTGTTTAAAAATGCAGCATTGTGGTCAGTTTGAAGTTAAGATCTGGCTTCATGGTTCTGATGAAACGCCTTAGATCTTTCGGACAAATTTATTTTTGAAACTTTGGCCAAATTCGGGATGGCTGCGAAAATTGATCTAGTTTAAACTTTCCAAAAACGTTGCAAAGTTAAGAGCCTCGCTGCACTTTTGACAGATTTCACTGTGTCAATTTTTCTAGTCTTGATGGGAAACTTTTTGCCACTTCAACATTTGCGTAATAAAAACTTTTTCGAATACAAGTTGTCACCTTGAGCTTATTTTGTTTGAATCTGAATTTCTTCAGTTGACTATTTTTACTTATAATCGTTCTTTTGAAACAACATCAAAAACGCGCGTTTTGCTACTTTTGGTGGTCAAATAACAGTTAAAATTAAAATTTATTTCCTTTTATTTATTAATTAGGAACCCTGAAATACGGTCCTGTCGACCATCGAAAATTTTTTATTTTAAATTTATACGATTTTTCAGTCAAAATCGAAAATTTAAATTTTTGAAAAAAGACGAAAAAAATCAAAATTTTAGCACATCGAAAGAAATATTTTTTTTCGTGAGTTAAATCAAATGAATTTGAAATGGTCGACAGGTTGGCTTACCAAATGGGCAAGTCTCGACGAAATAAAATTTTTTTAATACATGATTAAAGAGGGTTAACTATTTCGCGCAAACCGTATTTTCATTAAAAATGTGATTCGAGTATAAACAAGAGCGAAGAAACAAAACTTAGACATTTTTCAATATAGTGAAAGTTGTGATACTCTCATATTTCTAGCTAAGGATCAGTTATAATTATTATTATTATATTTCATAACAAAATTAGGTAATGTCCAATACTAGGGTGCGCAGCGATTATCCCCCGATAGCAAATGAATGTTTATCAACAGTTTGAGTTCAGTCTGTTGGGTTCCCGCTGCGCACCCTATCCATAACAAACACTGATATAAAAAATATGATTTGCGATTTGTGAAATTTTAGTAATTTGATGGAAAAATTTAACCATCGAATAATGTTTATTTTGAAAAATTTATAAAGTTTCAGCTTCCGGAAACTTTTAGTCTGCCTTAGGTAGAAGGTCATGAGCCATAATTTGTACCTAATAAAATTTCTTGCGTGCGATGCGCACTTTCATAACTCGTCAAGTTAAAATTGTGACCGCCATTTACACCACCAGGTGGTGCCGAGTTCGAAAATAAATAATGGAAAACTATTCGCCTCGGAAAGTAACCATTATAAATATATTTGTAAATTATTATATGTTTCCAGTGCTGTTTTAACTGCATAAAACAAAAAATTGCATCCAAATCATGCAATTCCGGTCTGATAAGCAACTTTTAAAACTAACCAAAATTCTTGACATGAAAAATAAGGGAAACTTTCGGAGGTCTATTCCGATATTCCGCCGGCCAAAAAGATACTTCCCAAAAAAAAAATTTTGTCTCTGGGTTTTAAAACACAGAAAAACAGGTGAAGTTTTAGGAAATAACTATATATAATGGTTCATAGTTAAACAAACAGAAAAATGCCGATAACTCTCATTTTTAAGTCTTATTTCTAACCAAAAATTTTAAGCACTGTTTGACCCTATGAGTGTGTTCTATAATACTATTTGTTACTGATATATTAATTATGGGGTCCTCTGGTCATTTTTGCCACTTTTTAAGCCAAAATTTTTATATAATTCGACTTTTGAAAACGACTCATTCGATTAAGTTCATAGATAGCTCAAACTGAGCAGAAATATTTGGAGATATGAAACAAAAACTGATAATTAAATAAATTTAATAATGTCAAAAAAACATAAAAATAATATTATTAGTATAATATTATAAAACTACAATCAGTAAAACTTAAATTATTAGGATGCGTCATGACGTTGACTCCTGTTTCTCCCGGTCCAAATTCCATGAAATTCTAAATTGAAATTTCGAGGCTATCAACTCCCACAATGTCCAACTTGATTATAAAAATTTTCTTTATAAATTCGAATATCTGTTTTTAAAACTCTAACGACAACGTCATTAGCTTTGAACCTCATTTAATACGTGGATGAGATCGAAAAAACATTTATAGATTCATTCTAAATTAATTTTACCAAAGGCTCACTAACACTTCCATCAAATTCTAAATTAAGAAGTATTTGGAGACTAAAAACAAACGCATAATTTTAGAATAGAATCTGTTCGCTTTTTCATATCGTTTGAATACCAAATGTTATTTGATAAGTGTCTATCGAACTAGAAATATCTTTCCTGTTATCTGGATTTTTTTTCTCATATATTTTCGAAAATCAGGAAATTCATTAAAATTTATGCGTTCATGAAAATCATCAAATTAATGAGAATCATTCAATTCTTATCAAAAAAACTTCTGTAGATGAAAGACTATCATAAAAATGTCGTTCATGCATAAATCTTCAATTAAGAATTTTTTTCATTTTTCGAGATCCATAACGTCGAACAAACGCCATTTCATAAGTTTTTGAGTTGAAATGTTTGACTTGAGAGTTTTGAGTATCATTTTTTTGGTAAGTGGGAATGTAACTACTATATAAATTTTAAACTTGCTATGATAATGTGCAAAAATATACTTTATGAGTCAAATTGTTTGAAATGCCAAAAATAATGAGCTTTTGTTTCGAGGCCAATTTGCGCTCGAGTTGGCTTGAGGACGTTAATGCGAGCCAATATAATTCCAATTTATTTGGAGGCGTTTCAAACTATTTGACTCACACAGTAAGAACAAATTATCATACTTTGTGTAATGCGCTTTAAGAAAGTAGCGGTCATACTCTTTTTAGGGTACTTTGAGGTGTAAAATAGCACGACATTGCTAGGAATTACTTAGAAAGCAAAAACTGATTAAAAAATCCCGAAAAAAGTTCGAAATTTTCATTTTTTGAGAATTTTTCTAAGTAATTTTCGACCAGAAAACTCTAAACATCAAAAAGCTTTAAGCAGATTTTTTGATCAGTGAAACTCAAACTTAAATCTGATGGTACCTTCGACTAAATCCGACGACTTTTATTTTCGAGTTTTCACTACGAGTTAACTTAAATGCGATTTTCTAGAATTGAGCAGAAACTTTCGAAATTCTGTTTCCAACAAAAAAACCGGGACATATTTTTCAATCTTTTATCAAATTTATACTGCATTCTGAGATTTTACTTCGGATCCTTAGGCTTTTGAAGAGCGAAAACCTTGAAATAAGGCGGTTTGTGGCAGGTTTGAAAAATACTTTTGCGACACTTAGAAATTTGTTTCCGACAGATAACGAGCATTATTGTTTCTGTGGTTCATGCCAAGTTTGAGTACAATGGTAGAAGAGCTCTAAAAGCCTTTGGGATTTAAAATTTGATTAGGTTGTTCGGGAACTCGCCTCATGCTGATCACCCGGGTCAGCCAAAAATTATTCTGCTTAAGGAGGTAGGTGTCGGTTTTTTTTGAGCCCTTTATAGAAATTAATTTATGATTACATTAATATCGGTTATGACTAAAGTTGACCCAAGGAATCTCATGGTGCAATTATTTTTGTGCCCTAGAACTGCCTAGATGTTCTGAGGCGTGATTGAAAGGTACCAAAAAGCGACACCTACCCCCTTAAGGGAGTACTGGTCGCATTTAAGGCCAAAAACAGGTTTCTAGCGTCCCCTCAATGAAGTACTAGAACAGCACGAACATATGTATTTCAGTTAGATAATGAACATGAATCTTGCTTTCACAAAACAAATCGAAGGCTCTGATTGGCCGACCAATCAAGGAACGACTTTCAAAAGTGGACTATTTTCACTTCAAAAGCCTACTCCTCCTGAGTTTTAGCGGTACAACAATGATTTTTGACTCAAATAAACCGGACAAAACGTGAGCAAAACACCAAGTTGAGTTTTTTTGAAAATTCTTGAATTCGCTCTCAGTATCACCAAAAAACTGTTTTTTGGCCTTATTTTTAGTGCCTCGGAGAAAAATACTACTCCTCCCTAGATTTCAAAGTCACACATTCGAAACCCAGACTAATGTGCAGCTGAAGAGTCCGTGCAAAACACCAAGTTGAGTTTTGTCTGAATTTCTGACTCGATTTTCTAAAAATCGTGTTTTAAATTTCCAAAAATCAAGAAATATCAACTTTTTTCATACAAAATATTTTTGAACTCATCAAAAAGTGCTTTCCTAGCCATGTATCAAAATGAAACGAGTACCAAAATGCTTGTTATTTTCCATATTTTCAGAAAAAACCATTTTAAAACTAGTCGGGAAAATTTCATGTCCGAGTCTTTAAATGCGACCAGTACTCCCTTAATTATTTTTGTAGATTCAGGATAGATCTACCAAAAGGCGATTCTTAAAAGATTCGAAGCAGTTTAGTACTCCGGTAAAGTTGAGTACAAAATTACCATTTTGCGACCGCTACCCCCTTAAAAAGTCACAAAATATCAAACTCGCTTAAAAGGGCTCACTTGTAAGAAGCCTAAGAGCCCGGGATTGAAATGGAATAATTCTTCTCCAACAGTTATAAACCATTATATTTATCGAATAATGAAATCCAAAAAAAAAGATTTATGCCAATCATGTGAAAAAAAGGCCGAGTACAAAACGTCTAGCCACATCTCACAACCAGGGTAGTACCCATTTGGTACTACACAAGGGGGGGGTATTGACGTTGTATATGGTATTTATATAAGCCCGGAGTAGGTGAGTACATGGTAATTATGTACTAGACAAATAATATGAAAATATTGTAAATATAATCGGTGCCGTAGCTCAACTGAATAACAGTAATAGTTTTTTTTTATTGATACTACACAGATACCTACACGACTGTCAGTAAACGGAAGCTAGTGATGCGGCAAAATAGTTCTTTAGGTCGGTGGGTCGGCCTCGTGCTGATCTAATTCTTCACTGATGGATCGCCGAGGGAGGATATCCGTACGAATATCCTGCGCATCACTTGTCTCCTAATTATTTTAACTGAGGAACTAGGCAGGATATTGATGAAATTTTGGATTTTTTTAAAACGAAATACTCTAGTTGGTTATTATATTTTAGGGGTCTATATGAAGATAAATTTCATGAAATAACATTCACATTTTTCACAACACACAATTCTTTATAATACTAGATCGTTTACGCTAGCTATAAAGTTTTTCAAAAGCAATATATTTCCGTGCCGGAAAAACAGGGTACTTCTTGACTAGCAATGATTACAGATATCCACATTTTAAACTTCAGTAAGAGAACCGGTAAATAAATAAAATTTCCTCATTTGTTGCGTAGTAATAAAATACGAATACATAAATAAAAGGGAACATCGAATAAAAAAGCATGGTATTAGCACTTGAAATTCAGAATCACATCTAGGTAAAAGCTTTACCAATAATTTTGACTTTGGAAGTCAGTTCTAAAGTGTTAATTATCAAAGGGGAAATTAAAGCGGGAAAAAATTATAAATAGTTTGAAGGTGATCGTACAAATATCAATTTAGGCGAATTCCAGGTCTTAAAACAGGTGTTAACCTACTATAAGACGTGCTCGAGTTACATTATTTATCAAAAAACAATGCGGATTTTTCTTTTAGCATAGAATTTTTTCCCTAGATTTTTCTTCTCATTCAATATAGATTTAAATAATCGTATTATATATCGAGTGCTCTTTAATTGTATTTTTGAACGAATCGCATAATTCTCTTAATTTTTTTTTACCGAAAATCAATTTTAAGGTAATGATTTCATTCTGCGTGGAAAAGATTCATATCAAAAAAAAATATTATACCTTTTATTTTCATCTTTTATGATTCTGAATGACAAATATTTCAGTAGTTGAATTTAAGCCAACTCAGAACCATCATTTTTCGAAAATTTGAAGAAATTGTAAAACATTTTTCAAAAATCTGAACAAATGTACTTTGTTCATTTTTCAATATCATAGCTATATGATCATAGCTTTCAATGCTCTGAGAACCGAACAGCGAACGGTCATTCGAATCTTTTCTAAAAAAACTTCCACCGACAAATACCGCTGTATTATTCTAAGTATAATTTTATTCAGGTATTTAACAAGACCAAATTGCCAGAATTTGGTCTCAATACTCGGACCTACATTTGTATTTTAAGACCTGTGGATTAATCTCCTAAGATTGTAAGCAAGAGGATTATTTTTTGTTCCGATGTAGTAGAACAATTTTGTAAACACTGTTTAATAGTACTACACGTTTAATACTAGACTTTCGCTCACTGCTTTAGCGTTACTTACACGGGGGTACGTACACCTATTACCATTAGCAAAATCTTACGTTTTGTATTACCCGCAGATACACCACCAAGTGTAGTACCCTGTTATTGAAAATGTGCTACGAGTTTGTACTCGAGGCCTCATACACCCTCCGAGGCCCCGGCTGTAGTACCCATGTTAACGAGAGGTGCTAACGTTTGCTACTACCCCCGAAAAAAAATGTTGATGAAAATATGTTATGCCCTGCGGAAAATCTAATAGCAAGAACAAAATCTTTCACCATGAAAATTATTAAATAATGTTCAAATATTTCATCGCGATTTTTTCATCTTATATCCCACACCGCCGGGTCGTTTCATCAAATATAAAATTATTGAAAAATAATTAAAAAATTAAATTATTTAATATATATTTTCGAGACTGAAAACAATAGCAAAAATCAAGAATAGATTCTGTCCGCTTTTTTCATAAGCTTTTGCGTAACAAATGTCATTTGATTAGTGTGTATGTAACTATATACAGCTTTAATCTAATCGGAATCTATTTTCTCAAACAGCGCCTCCTCACTGCTCCTAACCTCTTTATCGGCGTAATATCTGGCGATCACTCTCGGACCTATACTGTTACAAATTTAAGCAAAACGTTCTTTTTGCAGAATAATAATATTATCTTTAAAAAATTTATAATGAAAATTTTATTTATTTTTGGCTTGTTTGTAAACCAAATTTTCACAGATGACACAGGACAGAGATCCCTTTATACAGATTGTGCAAGAGGCGGAGATCAAGGAGATGAAGATATTGTAAAATATTTGGTCACTCCAGATTTTCCAGGATTATGGAGTGAGCTTGTGACATGCAAGTGGACGTAAGTTGCATATCAAATCATGTAAATAAATTTTTCTATTAGGAATTGGAATTTCTGAATTTTTAAACTTAAACAGTTTTTATGGTTATTTCAAACGAAACCGTATAAATAAAGTGATACTTTTGTTATTTTTTAAGTAACACGTAAACACGTGACTGATATATCAAGACAATGTTGTATTATTAATTTATGAAATTTCTTAATTTTCCGCAAATAAATTCCACGTTTATTCTCGTTATTTTATAATTCACGTTGGGTTTAAATTTTTTTTATTTCAATTTCTTAACAAAAAGCTCATTTTGCAAAAAAAATGACGAACCTTAAATAGGTCTTGATTATTTTGTCTCATAATTAATTAACATGCAGTTACACTTTTTTTTTAGTTCAACAAATTGAATAACTGAATTATTTGTCTGGAGTTATTTTGATACTAATTCGCTTTGCCTGAATAATCAGTTAAAATTGAAAGCCGTAACTCCTGTAATAATGAATTGAAATTCATCTCAATTCTCTATTTTTCAGCTTCAAACTGTGTACTTAGTCAAGATGATAACATTTTAGATCGGATCTATTATCGATCATATTTTTGATGCGAGCTTGATTTTGTTTTTTGATCTGAAAATCCCTTGAAAAAACGCATATCTTCCACAAGATATGATAAATAGCAGATTTCAATAAACTTTTCGATGTCAAAATCCGAATTATTTTTGAAAAGAATATAATTTTTAAATTTTTTTATCTCACGTTTTATTCGAAATATGATAATTCAAAAGTCTATTATTTCTTCAAAAATAATCCTAAGGCGTCCTTGAATTTTCATTTAAACATTTCCGTAGCCGGTCAAATATTACAAACTTGTTGATTGTGTAAACGATGCAAAACTGTTTGTCCGATAAAAAGTGTTGCCAATCCATAAGTGTACACACTTATATTCAGTGTACACAAAATATAAACCTATCCTCAAAGAATTATCAAAAGGGTCAGTTTAACCCGTGATCATTGTTCACGATCCAAAACTATGTTTATTTTTTTGTTGGTGAAGGCCGAAGTTTATGTTGGCACATTTATCTGTTCTACTCTGGTTAAGGGTATGGTGGTTTCTACATTTTCTGCAGTTATTATGTCATTAAATGCACCAAATCGATCGTTTATGTTTAAAAAAAAAATGAATTAGAAAAAAAAATTCCGAATTTTTTCTGTTTTTTTCGAATATTTCCCAGGGATTTTTCTCAGAATAATGTTGAAAAATAACGTTTGTGTTAATTTGATCAGTAAAACTACAAAATATCGGGTTGACGTAAGCCAACTTTGTCTTCAGTGTTACCCTGGCTTTCTTTTGAGCCTTTTTTTGAAAAAATCGAAGCACATTTTTTTCGAAAATTTTTTCACCTGACCTTGAAAATTTTATATTTTGGGTTCAGGGTCAAATTTCACAAAAACGCTTATCAGTATTTTTTGTTTTCGAAATAGTTTTTGCAAAAATTTGAGCTAATTTTCAAATTTAACCTAGAAGTAGATAGATTTTTCGATGAATATTGTCCAAAAAACGGTGGTTTTTTGCAAATTCTAGAAAAAATATAGCACTTATCGACAAAAATGCTCCTCAGAAGTTCTAATATCAATTTAAAAGGTTATGTTGAAATTCAGGTTTATTTCAAAATAAAACCTGAGAAGAGATAGATTTTCCGTTTTGGCTTAGGTATTCCTGTCTCGCTTATGTGTCTGAGAGTGTATGCATGCAAAAAAAATTTGACTCATGTTTTACAAAAGATGAAGGCTAGTTCTACAAACAAACTATTCTGAATATTATCCTTGAAGCCCTGTTTGGCTTATATTTTATCAAGAATATGTCAAATTAGGAACCACCATACCCTTAAGGGTATCCCTGCTCCTACATTTTCTGCAGTAATTATGTCAGAAAAATGCACCAAATCAATTGTTTATGTTTTGAACGCATAAAATAACCAAGATGACAACAAAAAAATTTTCGAAAATTTTGCGTTTTTTCGATTTTTTTCTAAGTATTTTTCTCAAAATTATGTTCAAAAATAACGTTTGTGTCAATTTGACCACTAAAACTTTTAAATATCGGGTTGACATTAGCCAACTTTCTCTTCAGTGTTTCCTAAGCTTTCTTCTGAGCCTACTTTGAAAAAAATCGGAGCACTTTTTTTTCCGGAAAATTTTTCACGTGACCTTGAAAAATTTATATTTTGAGTTTGCGGTCGAAATTAAAAAAAACGCTCCCACAAAAGTTTTATATTGTTTTCAGCTTCCTTGTGCAAAAATTTGAGTGAATTTTGAAATATAACTTCAGACGAAATAAAATTTCCGATGGAAAATGTCAAAAAAACGACGGTCTATCGCATATCCTAGAAAAACTTAAGCACTTATCGACTAAAACGCTTGCACAGAAATTTTGTATACTAATTATGTAGGTTATGTTAAAATTAAGGTTTATTTCAAAATATAACTTCAGAGGAGATAGAATTTAAATTTAGGCTTAGGTCTCCCTGTTTCACTAATGTGTCTGGGAGTGTATTCATGCAAAAAAGTTTTGACACATTTTTTTCGCAGGATGAAGGCTGGTTCTACAAAGTGGCTTATCTGAATAATATCTTTGAAGCCGTGTATGCCTAATATTTTATCGAGAATATGTCAAATTAGGAGCAGGGATACCCTTATGGTGGTGGTCGTTGCAAAATAAGGCTCTAGAAAAAAATTTTCCAATTTTTTTTTATGAAATATAAGACGACTGCGAGTATAGGGGCAGTCTTTTTATCTGCATACATGGTCAGGAAAGCACTTTTTGAGGGTCTCAACAATGTTTTGTATAAAATAAGTTGATTAGGGCCAGAAAAATTAATTTTCTTAAGCCCACACTATTTCTGCACAAATTTGTAAAGTCTAGACTCTGTATATTCACAGTTATCGAAACTTTTGATTTGTAAAAACTGGAGCCTGAAGATGCGTAAGCAAAACGTTGCAGATAATAAATATTAAAATAAGGTGAAATTTATCAATTTTTGGGAAATAAAAACATGATTTATTAGAAACTGAGAAGGAAATTTGGACAAAACTCTCAACGGACTATCCAGCTGCACATTCATATAAGTTTCGAATGTGTGACTTAGAAATCCAGGGAGGAGATACATTTTGATTGAGACCCCTAAAATAAGGTCAAAATACTGTTTTTTGGTGAGTCTGAAGCCAAATCCAAGAAAATTGGACACAACTCTCAATACTGATTTGCACGGACTATTCAGCTGCACATACATATAAGTTTCGAATGTTTACCTTGAATACCCAGGGTGGAGATACAGTTTTGAAAACAAATCCCGTTCAGTTTTGTAAGCACGTTTCTGATTAAACGAGCCATATGTCACTTTCGATATTTTTTAGGATGCAAGATTTTAGTTTAAATATATCAGAAAAAGGTTATATTTGGTTCAACAATTTGTACTTTTGCGTCACTTGTCCATTGAAAACTTCGTTTTT
This sequence comes from Oikopleura vanhoeffeni, assembly GCA_004367855.1. Taxonomy (NCBI): domain Eukaryota; kingdom Metazoa; phylum Chordata; class Appendicularia; order Copelata; family Oikopleuridae; genus Oikopleura; species Oikopleura vanhoeffeni. Next base: position 81,211 of record SCLH01000233.1, read on the forward strand.
TGCCTTTAAATGCGACGACCACCCCCTAAAGGGGGTCTATAGGCCAGCCAGACTTTTTTCGGAGTTCATAATTTTTTATTTCTACATATATATGCGTATTCATCTTCTTATCTTAATTCTTCCTAGTCTCACACAATTTTTTAGCTTCGTCAATTTTGTCCGAGTCAAGACCTCATGGTGGGCGCTAAAAAGTTAACACCTTTTCGAGAGGTATCTGAAACGAAAAAAGCGGAAGGCGAAAAAAAAGAAAATTTTAATTATATTAGAAAAATATGTTTCTGAGGTACTGTAAATAAGCATCAAGTGTGGAAATCTTAACTTTTAAAATTGCAGATTATTTCTGGACCCATAAAAACATATGGTCACGCGTGACCATGCTGTTTAAATCAAGCATATAACCATTCATTGACATATATTTTTTTGGTTGTTAATATAATATAAATAATTTGCTACAGTCCTATAAAAACAATTTGTGAGAAAAAATAATAAAGGCATCAAATGTGAATAAATACTCTCTTTTTTCACGATTCTCACAATTGAGTGCATAAGGGATACAAATAAAGGCTGAATTTGACATTTTGAAATTTTAAGTATTTAACCGCCAACGCTTTGCCTTTGCTCTGTGAAAAAAATTCAATGTTTATGCAAATTTTCTTGAAAAAAGAAAAAAAAGAAGATGAAAACAATTATTATTGATGACTCGTTTGAAATGACGGGTCGAATTAATTTTTTTCATCAGGCCATTTCTTGGTCTATTGAACATTTAAACATTTTGAATACTTTTTGAAAGAACATAAAACCGATTTACGGTAATTCAAAAAAGTACACAAATTACGTTGAAGAAATGAGGATTAAATTCAAACATTTTAATCATATATTTATATCATATCACTTTATAATATAACATTTATTAATATATTTAAAAAATGATTATAAAACTGTATTAGTTCTTTCTATGGTTAATAATTGTAGCCAATCTGTTCCCTTAGATTGCAAATAAACGAAAATAATAATAATAATATATCAATCTTTACTCCTTTGAAATTAAAATCTCGTGACGTTTTGTAAAAATGCCGTTATGTTTAAAATTCTTAGATTATGTGTTTATTTTTCCCGGAATTTTTTCGGCGTAATTTCGGTACTATTTGTGTACTTCAAACAAAACCTTATTTCCTGATTTGAAGGTCACGTTATTGATTTTGGACTCTGTTGTGATGAAAAAAGTCTTTAAAACTGCTGGAGATCTTCCTCAGTTAAAAATAAAGATTTAAGTAATTTTTGAAAAAAAACAGAAATATTTTAGCCAACTTTTTTTTGAATATACGGTCACATGATCATTTTTGAGCAGCTTGTTCTTAATATCAGCGTTTAAGCAAAAGTTTAAAAAGTAAGAAATAAAAAATCGATAATATTTTACAAAGACAAATTTAATTTATATTTCTTGATTCGTCCTCAGAAATAATTTTCAGGCATTTCATAAAAAATGTGGAGAGAAATTTTATCCATCAATTATTTAAGATAAGAAATTTCAAGCCATTAAAGTGGCTCCACGAAGTTTTTTGAGCTCGAGCGATTTTTGAACGCGAGATAAATATCCTTTTACGAAGAAGATAGCTATTCTCCAGTTTAGTCTAGTCCATTATGTACGTTGAGAAGTACCAATGTACTAGACCGAACTAGAAAATATCTATCTTCCTCGTAAAGGGATAAAGCCTTTGTCAAGATTCTTAACATTGAACATAAGAAAGGCCACCCAGAACAATTTTTTCACCTCTTTGAGGTCAGACTAACTTTTCTGATAACAAGCCCGTTTGATACACGTTTATATCTTAATTAAAAAATGGCGTGAAAACCTACCCAATTCTTCATATACAATAATATCCAACTTGATTCTTGAAAGAATTTTTATTAATCCAAATATCTATTTTTAAAACTCTACTGAAAACTCTAACTACAACGTCATTAACTTTGAACCTCATTTAATATGTGGATGAGATCGAAAAAACATTTATAAATTCATTTGAAATTAAAGCAACACTAACACTTCCATCCAATTCTAAATTAAGAAGTATTTGGAGACTAAAAACAAACGAATAATTTTAGAATAGACTCTGTTCGCTTTTTCATATCGTTTGAATACCAAATGTTATTTGATAAGTGTGTATCGAACTAGAAATATCTTTCCTGTTATCTGATTTTTTTTTCTCATATCTTCTCAAAAATCATAAAATTCATGAAAATTTATGCGTTCATGAAAATCCAAAAATTCATAAAAATCATCAAATTCTTTTTAAAAAAACTTTTATCGATGAAAGACTTTCATGAAAATTTCGTTCACGCATAAATCGCCAATTAATAATTTTTTTCATTTTTCGAAATTTATTTCGATTTATTAACGTAGGCTATTGAGTTAAAATGTTTGACTCGAGAGTTTTAAGTATCAAAATTTTTTGGTGAGTGAGAATGTAACTATGAAAATTTTAAACTTGCTAATGGTTATTTGCAAAAATATACTTTATGAGTCAAATAGTTCGAAATGCCAAAAATAATGACCTCTTGTTTCGAGGCCAATTTGCGCTAGAGTTGGCCTGAGGAGGCTAATTCGAACCAATGAAATCCGAATTTATTTTCAGGCGTTTCAAACTATTTGACTTATACAGTAAGAACGAATTAGCATACTTTGTCTGATGCGCTTTGAGGGGGTAGCGGTCGTACACATTTTAGGGTAGTTTGGGGTGTAAAATAGCACGACATTGCTAGAAAACACTCAGAAAGCATAAACTGATAAAAAAAAAATAATCTGAAAAAAAATTCGAAATTTTCATTTTTTGAGAATTTTTCTGAGTAATTTCTATGCAATTTTCTAGAATTGAGCAAAAACTTTCACAATTCTGTTTCCGACAAAAAAATTGAAGATATTTTTCCATTTTTTATCAAATTAATACCGCATTCTGAAATTTAACCTCGGATTCTAAGAATTTTGAAAAGCGAAAACCTTGAAATAAGGCGGTTTTTGGCAGTTCCAGAAAATACAAGTCCGAAACTCAGAAATTTTTTACCGACAGATATCGAGCACTATTGTTTCTGTGGATCATCCCAAGTTTCAGTAAAATGGTATGCGAGCTCTAAAAGCCTTATGGATTTGCAATTTGATAAGGTTGTTCTAGAACTTGCCGCAAGGTGGTCACCTGAGTCCGCTAAAAATTTTTTTGCTAATTTTTTTTAGATTCAGAATAGATCTACCAAAAGGCTATTCTCAAAAGTTTCGAAGCAGTTTAGTTCTCTGGTAAAGTTGAGTACAAAATTACCATTTTTCGACCGCTACCCCTTTAAGGGTATCTCGGCTTTTTTCGAAAAATTTGCGTTTTTTCGATTTTTTCTGAGTATTTTTCTTAAAATTTTGTTCAAAAATAACGATTGTGTCAATTTGACCACTAAAACTTCAAAATATCGGGT
>SCLH01000233.1:93263-114172 GCA_004367855.1 Oikopleura vanhoeffeni
TCTTGTCGAGAATTTTTTTCCGGTCGTTTTAAGACGAAGGATTTTTTTGTTCTTCAAAAATTTTTCGAAAAAAAAAGATTTTTTGGTCAATTTTTTGACCGGTCAAAGTTCAAGGTCAATCTCAAGGGCATCGTATAGACTTGTAAGTTCCCCCAAAAAAAACGGAAGGATCGACTTTCATGTGAACGTATTAGCAACTATTGGTCCATAATGTACGGAAAGGTCGCTAGACAGGAAAAACTTTTTTAACTTTGACTGGTCATTAGAGGTCAAATATTGGTCGTCGACCCTCAATCAAAAATACAGCCAACCGAAAAACGCTTAGTTTTCACTGGTCAAAAAATCAGCCTTCTATCACTTCATACGGCTTCGCTAGAACTGGATTCCAGACTACCTGTAAAATCACGAAAAATTGACCAAAAAATATATTTTTTTTGAAAAATTTATGAAGAACAAAAAAATCCTAAGTCTTAAAATGACCAAGAAAAATTCTCTACAAGATGGCTGAAACACATTAAAACCGATTTTTTATTTATGAAATTCCTTATTTCAAATCGTCTTAACCCTCTCACACCAAAAACTCTATTCAGGGAGGCTACTTACTGAAACGTCAGAACACAAATTGAAAACCGAGCAGATTCAGAAAATTTTCCCTACAAAGTGACTTCCTCAAAAGTAACCTGCGATTTCTGATCTACATTTTTTTCGAAATAGGTGTGACGGGGTTAAAACAAACTGAATCATCAATTAAATTATTGGATCGTTCTCTAAGAGTTAAAATTTATTTTTAACAGTTTACACGTTTTTCACGGAATTCATGAAGAATAAATAAAATCCTCTTAATAGAATTGGTAAAAAGACCCCGGATCTCCAGTATTTATAAGCGCATGATGTTTGGGCATGGTTATAAACTAATCTCTCCACATTTTAGATTTTTTTTTATCTTTTAACTTAAAACTGAGTTAAAAGTATGCTTATGACCTCTAAAATTTTCATATATTTTTACTTCTTCAAATTATAACACAAAAAGGGTCGACCAATTCGACAAAAGCCACAGTTTATTCAATGTGTCCTCCAAGACCAACTNGAAGAGAGATATTGGCAAAATTTTTCTTGCTGAAATACTATAGGTCCAGACTGTGGACTCCACAGGTATCGGGCTGGCTTAGATAAAGTGACCAACTACTGATTGAGTGACGTTTAGAAACTTGTGTAAACGGAACAGAGAAATTCAATGCTTCCAGGCGTGTCATAATGATAGGCGACACGGCTTCAAATTTCATGATACGAAAATGCGAGGTTGATAGTCAAAAGTCGTAAGGCTTACAAAACGTATAGCTATAATCATGGGTCGGGCAAAATGTATTCGATTAAAGAGAAGGAGAAACTGTACAGAAAGGTTAGCAGTCCATTATCCGTCGTTACCTCGTCGATAGTATTCACGAAATGAGCGAGTTAGGAGGCTTAATTATGAATTAATATAAGCAATGGAAAAAAGCTATGACAGTGAAAACGCTAATTAGGCTATCAGACACGCAAATAGGCGGTTGGACGCTAGCCCCCCCCAGAATTGATCGCTAATGATCCAGGCTTGAAGACTGGGAAGTCCCCGACCATAATACAACCTGTAAATAAGTAAATAAATCACGCTAGTATTGAAGATAATTCGAATTCCTGTGGAAATTTTGGTTCTTCGAGTCAAAATAATTTCTCTGAAACCATGATAAGTAAGTAATGAACCTAGTGACTGTGTGACAATGAACTCATTGTTTTAGAAAGCGATCACCTGAGACGAATAAGCATAATGTAAACCGCCGCCCGCGAATATTAGTTTGATGTTCGAACGCTAAACTCAATATAACTGGTATGTTTATTTGTAGGTGAAATAAACTGTGAACGCGATGGTGAAGTATAATGAATTCATGAGTCTTAACAGCCAAATCGATCAAAAAAAATACCCTACGCGCAAACACTCTTCTTTATAACTTGAGATAAACTAGTTGTCGTACAACAAATGATAATTAAACGTCCAAACGCCCAACCGCGCTGAGTTTCAAGGGGGTCGAGACTTGACCTAATTTAATGCAGGCCTGCTATAACTTCTGGCTTCAAATTACTCAAATCTCGACATAGTCAGTATTTCTCCTCGACCGGCACATGAACAGCAGGCGTGATAAGTAGATGCAGGTGTCATGACTCTTCAAGATATTGTGAAATTTCAAAATCGATTGTATCAGCATAATTGTTCAAAGCTCATATTAAGTATTTTATATAATGTTTCAGGGATCAATACAAATTTTGGAATGTCCTAAATATATTTCGGCACACTTGATCTACTTGTGGTCGGAGACAAGGGTTGGTGTGATTCAAGACAAAAGCAAAAATCTGTCAAGTCTCGGTGGAGCACCGCAAAATTCCCCCCCATTTTGTATCAACATGGACTCGGTTCAAATTGAAAGTTTTTGGTTGCTCTACCCACTCAACAATTGGACACGATAAAGTTATTATTCATGTGGTATATTTAATTCTAGATTGTATTGGTGGTTTTTTTGATGAATAACAAAAGTATCAGTAGATCTTTGTGCACTATTTAAGAATATTCAATTTGATTCTGCCAACGTACAACATTTTTTAAAAATCGGTGAGTCTGAGTTCGAATCTTGAAAGAGACCGGTATCGGTATGGTAAACGCTAAGGATGCTCATGGTTGGAGGTTTACTAGTTATTTCGAAAAACCTGAGCTCTACGCGATATATTTGAATTTTAAAATTTTATGATGCAGTGAATAGATAGCACTTTTAGTACTTCTTGCATTGTCATAAATAGAGTGCAGCTGTTTCTTCTCGAAGTCCCTTGTGCGTGAGCTCTGACCCAGAAATCAGCATTTTCGAAAAAATAGCGGGATCGTTTGGCTTGACGTTTAATTGAATAATGTTCCGAAATCATCCAATTTTGAAACCAAGCACTTAGATCTTGTGAGTAATAATTTAGAAAATATTCCTAAGTCAAGGCGCTGAGAACATTTGATGTTGAATCAAAAAATTGTTTATATTTTGAAAAAATAAAGGTCTGTTTTCACATTTGATCAATTTTTAACACACTTAGGTCAAATTAGATGATTTTGCCAATTTAGTAAACAATATACTGTTTATTGTTGAAAAGATTACCTCTATGGACATAGCCTTGTTACATAGTCTATATGACTTAGGGTATAACTGTAGGTTATATAAATCCACAACAATTGTAGTACATTAAAGTAAGAAATAAGTACTGTTTTTAATTTAATATTTGCCACGTACTATAAGAGGCTTGAAGTAATTTATGATTTGAAGGTGGTTATCCAACAACGAATTAACATCAGACCATTGAGCAAATTGCTTTAGATAGCATTGTTTTACTGACTATCTTGAATGTATACGACATATTAGAGCGTGATCACTAAACTGGATCAGAAGTTGTTCATGTCACCCAACGGGCCCAAAAGCTTCAGGATTTTCAGTTTGCCGGCCAAGAAACATGGCTCAACAATTTCTTGGTAAGACGAATTTAGAATGACGACAGCAGGCCATCACTCGATAGAACGTTTAACGAAGCGATCATGTGAAGGATTGTTGTGATCCAATATTTTTTGGCATATGTTGAGTTTTAATGATTAGGTTAATCGATTGTCTCGCAAACAATTCACTTCTCTTGTATTCCGCTTATACTTCCTATTGGAATTTTAAGCTTTGAGAGCGACCTACTCGACCTCGTAAATGGTTGTTGTCGTCGCAAATTGAGGGTCGGAACAAAATTTTCTAATTTCATTTTATATGTTTTTATATATAAAAATATAAACATTGCGGCTAATAGTGTTGTTTTATCGTCCATGAATGGTAAAGCAAAGGCACTTTTTGAATGTTCTTAACAATTTGTTTTTGAAGAACGAAAAGGGACATTTATCTATTTTTTTGAAAATCAAATACACGATTTCAAAGTAAACGTGGCTAAGAATTCGTGTGTGTAGCAAATTCTTGATTCTGATCTCACGCACGTCTGTCATCTGCAAGATGCATGAAGATTATGGAATTTCTTAATGCAAAATCCAGCGAGGAGATACATTGTATGAGTACCCGTCAAATAGGATCAGAACACTCATTTTTGGCCGATAATGCTGAAGCTTAATCACAGAAAAACATTTAAAAAGACGCTCTGATTGACCTGCTCAAACGTTCTGTCCGGTTAATAAAGTTCAGGGAATCATTGTTGTACCGTTAAAGGGGCTTAAGACATTTGAAAATAATTCTCCGTCGTTTTGCTCGAGCAACGTTTTTGTTTGGAACGGGGCATCAACGTCACTTTTGTTTTTTGGATAATATGGCTTTTTGTTCAAGGATACATGTTGTACAAAAAAACATACTTTAGCATCAACAGAGAGAAGTAATATTTAGGTTCAACGATTGCTTTTGCGAAATTTGCCATTGTAAAAACTGCGTAAAATCTGACGACCTCCCTTTAAACAACTGAGTTTATGGGGGTTGCGGTCGTTTTTGTTTTGGATTGCGTTTAGGGCGTAAAAATACGCACGACATTGCCCAGGGAACACATCAAAAAGCATATCTATTCAAAAAAAAATAAACGAATCCAAACACTCAACAACTGTCGTAATTTTCATTTTTAAAGACTGTTGTCTGAGTATTTTTTTTGGAAACATTGAAAAACTCAGATTTTCGACCAAGAAAAACACATAGAGATCAGAAAGCTGAAAAGCCGTTTTTTCTTGTTCGGCGGGTCAGCTCCATAGGCTTGAATGTTTGGACTGCGTTCACTAAATCCGACCAATTATAGTTTTTGAGTTTTCACTTCCGGTTTACTTAAAATGCTACTCGAGAATTGAACAAAACATTTAAAAATATTCTAATGTTATCAAATTAACAAAGAACATACAGCGCTTGATTTTTTTTACTCCATTGTGACGCATTTGTTTCTACCAGTCCGCTAAACAGGGAGATATACGCGCAAAGTTGGGCATAACCTATGACTGCATGTGGTAAACGTGACTTTTTGGCAAGTTTATTTCTCCGCGGAGGAAAAAATAGCCCAATTTGTATGTTAGTAATAGATTTGAACCAATCGGAAACTACTAGTTTTTCTTTAAAGGATGTGGGCACCGATAATGGTAGATTCGTAGAAACTTTTTTGATTGCCCCATTTTGAGTAGGAGAATTCTTCCACTGCAGTTCTTTGGTAAGCAAGGATTTTTCTTGAATATTTGATTGTTTTTTCAGAAAGAAAGATAAGTTTGAATTTTTGAAAGATTTGAGAATCTTGAAGTGAGAAACTACCAATCGACATAGGAATTTAATATTCGTCTGTTACGCGTTCAAAATTGCGAATGTCAGAACACTATACTCGAAATACTGCAAAAAAAGACGTTGTAAATTTCAATTTTTAAATTTTTTTAATTTCAAAAAGCAAGTTAGAGTATTTAGACAAAAACTCAGAGATATTCACAGTCGTCCTGAGGACTTTGGAGAAAATATGCGAAAAAAAGAATTCCGATTGTGACCTTTAGTTCGCCTTTGGTGAATTGATTGTACAAATTGAAATATTTCCATATATATTTACAGGAGGAGGCGTTTTGCGTCGAGGCTCCCAATGAGGCGTTTGACCCACTAGAGGCAAAATTTGAAAAAGGCTTCCATTTGGTGACAGTAATTATTCACTACATTCTCTAAATTGGATATCTCAAGTAAACGTGATGAGAGATGAATGAGGAGTAGGCTTTTTAGTGCTTTAGGGAAGCCTACTAAAGACCATTTTCTGAGCGTAGGTTAAGTGTATCAGTGTGCGGAATAGTTCTGGCACCTTCTTACAATAATTACTACGTATTTGGGAAAAAAAATAATTAATGTTCGAAAGCCTAGCCAGGTTTCTCAGAAACTTCACTTGAAAATGTGTACAAAAGAGCGCAATTATCGTGCCCCACATCCTTAAGTGTTCAACAATAGAACAGTTTTTTCCGGAAAAAATCCCCTAATTGTGATTCAATTAATTTAAACCAATCAGGAACGAGCATTTCTTTAAAGGTTCGCTAATGAAACATTTATTTATTTCTTATAAGTTTTTCAGATTAAAAGTCAATTTTAAATTTATTTAGCAGTTTTTGAACAATCTTTTCAGTGAGATTTGTTTTTCAGTTTTTAGAGATCGAAACAATCTGCCAGATCGCTGCCACCTCCTCAATAGCTTTCATAACGTGATTAACTTATATTTTATTCAAATACTAGAACGATTTTTCAATGTTACAGCAAAATTTGGCCATTTTTTTCTCCGGAGAAAAAAATGCCCCAATTTAGCTTTTGTTGTTTTCGGTCATTTTTTTCTCCAGTCAAACGCTGTCTAGCCGACTGGAGAAAAAAACGGCACGATTAAAAAAAAATCAGGCTGTATTTTTTTTTTCTCAAATGCAGTGTTCTAAAACGGGATCGGGATCCCGAGTCGGGATCCGGCGGGATTGGGATTGAAATTTTCACTTTGGTTGAGACCGGGGCGGGATCGGAAATGAAGTTAAAAAAATTGTCGGGATCGGGATTTGATCGGGATCCCCAGTGTTTTAACATTTTCCGTGGTAAAAAATTATTATGTGAAATATTAAAAATAAATTTTGAAAACCATAAATATTCATAGCAAAAGCATTACTGGCCAAGCATGACGTTGCGTAGGTGAGAATATTGTTATTTAACAAATAATATTTTATTTAACTTTTATTAAATTTTCATTAAAGTTAACTCGTACTACGACTCGTAGTCTACGAGTCTCGTAGACTTTAGAAGTCAATCTTTACCCAGACTCGATTTTCAGCAAGTAGTGACCATTCTTATAAATCGACCCATATAAGCAAAATTTCATTATCAACATACATTTTACATAGTGCATTCTGAAATATAACCTGGGAGGAGTAGTATTTTGAAGAGCGAAAACCTGGAACTAGCCAATGAGTGACGCTCATTTTGACAACATAACACCGGAAACTCCTCATGCCTATTGTAGAAAAGTTTTTTGTTCCAAAATATTAAAAACGGTATCTTGAGCTTTTCCGGAAATCTTAATCAAGAAATGTTTCTTTGAAAGAAAAATTGGAGTTTTTTTGAACGTTAAGTTGAAAAAAACTTCGATTTTTATTTATGTAAAGTTGAAAGACAATGATATATTCCATGGGGGACCTTCACATAAAAAATTAAATTTTCCGATTTGATATTCATGTGAAATAATATATATGATATTTTCCGAACTAATTTAATTTTCATTTATATTGAATATAGTTCGCATATATTCCACAAAAAACCGTAATTTTAATCAACAAATTAAAATCTTTGATGAATTCTAAAACAAAACTATTTTTATACATGGTGTAAGGTTTTACCTTCTTTTTTCCAAACTGGTTACACTTGATTTCCGCCGTTTTGATTGGTTGTCAGAAGAGTTTTCTCAGATTCAACCAATCAAAACGGCGGAAATCAAGTGTAACCAGTTTGGAAAAAAGAAGGNGGGATATTAACAAAAGTGTGAATAGGGGATATAAATGATATATTATATACCGTATATTAATTTCAGCAAATGATGAAAAGACAAGCCAGGGCTCGAACCCGAAGCTCTATCATCATGATTTAAGTGTGTTGACCACCATCACAAATTGTAAGTCAAAATCTTTTTTGATAAAAAATAATAGGAAAAAGTATTTGTGAGACACTCGAGCATCTGGAAAAAGAGATTTATATGGTCTCGGGCATCATTTTCGAAATGATTGCTGTCATTTAAAATTTAATTATTATATTATTGTAATTATTTATGATTGTCTTCATAATTTTGTCGGGCTTTTGTTAAAATTTTAAATTGAGTTGGCTGAGACAAATAACCATGTATAATATCAAAAAAGAAGATTATTTCAGTGATAACTTACTATGAAATAGTATTGTTTTTCATGAAATTCTAATTTTTCACTCAAGAAAGTTTCACCGAGGCTGAATGCAAATTAATTTTATATACAAATTTTTAAATTCAACCTGTACCAACCGGATTCGAGGTCCGTTTACTTAATTTTTAATTTCCTATAATAATGTTTTGATTTGATAAATCGGACCACACCCTTTTTATTCATATCTGAGTTTTTTAAATCATTCAGCCCGCCAACTTGTCCTGAAATGCTTAAAAAGTTTATACTTTGACTATCAAATTCAATTCAATTTACTCAATTTTGCTTTATAAAAATTACAAGCTTATTTTCCCAGAATAAAAAATATTCATAAATTCAGAGCGTTTCAATTTCATTTAACTTTTATTGAATTGAATATTTAAATTTTTTNTTGAATAGATTTGATTCTTCTAGACATTACCAAATCATCTTTTAGGTACAAGAACATTTATCTAAATTCTACAAAGGCGCTGAAATAAAATAAGGAAATTTTTGACATAAGTTAAGGTAGGTAATACAGGAATGGGCGTCCGAGCTGAAATATCTGCTCGGAAAATACCGAGCAGGTCCGAGCAAACCGATCAGATCTGTTTTTTCCGATCCGATCACGTTATTTTCAAATCGGGTCCGATCCGATATTGAAATTTTGAAATGTGCTTCCGAGCATATCCGATCCAATCTCATCCGATCACAAAATGTCCGATCTGATCGGATATGTGATGAGATCAGATTTTTTTGCGCACCGTGAAACTAATAAGTCAAAATTACTGCTTTAAAAGCGTGTTTTTTATCATTAAATTTCATAAAAAGATTATACCGAATGTGTTTAAGCTTTTTGGGTTTTCTCCGGGGAGATTGAAACGCCCCTTAAGGGGTAGTGTCCGCAAAAAAAGTTGGCCTGAAAATCTGATATACAGCCTGAGTTTTTTTTAATTGTCACTTTTTTTTCGTCCGGTGGGTAGACAGCATTTTGCGGACGAAAAAAAAGTGACAAATAAACAAAGGCTTTTTGTCACTTTTTTTTTATCCGGATAAAAAAAAAGTGACAANATATATGCAGTAAAATGTGAAAAATATTGCTAATCAGCTGAAAACTCAAAATCAGTACCACTTTATGTTCTATATTAGATCGATTTGTCTTTCTCGGCTTTATTTCGGTTAAATTGCCGTTCAATTCTTTCGAAAAATAATTTTTTGAAAAATATATTCTTTCATTATTTTGAGTTTCATAAAAATCACTTGTGAAAAAATTATTCTTCGTATAGAGACTGCAGATGAAATAAACTTATATCAAAAGGATTCTCAAATACTTTCCTAAAAACTTGCTTCCTCAGAATTTCGATATCATGTATCGTTTTCACACAATTAAATTTTTAAGAAATTTTGACGAAAATCCTAAAAAAAAGTAGGAAAAAATAACTTTGGAACGGGTCATCGTATAAAATTTTTAACAATATTTTTGGAAATAAAATTGCAAACTCTATGACATATTTGAATTGTAGGTCTGTGACGATGTTATTTCTGCGCCTTTTTGGCTCCCGAATTTTTTTTTGCCTTTAGATAGTCAAAGGGTGTGAGGGGGTTAAGGAGGTAGTGTCCGCAAAAAAAGTTGGCCTGAAAATCTGATAAAGTACTAAACCACCCCCAAAAAAACGATTAGTGAGGGTCTTGTCGCTTTTCAATCATCGGTTCTCCCACAAGAGGGCGGCAAAGTCGAAAACGGAGGTACCATTTTCTCCTTAATTACTTATCCGATCAACTTCATTCATGTGTCAAATTGAGCGGATTCTCAATGAGCAAAAATATTGTGGTGGTTTTTGTCTAACTTTATAAAAATACAGTAGATAACCTTAGAAAGGTGGTATTTTGGCCGGTTTGGTACCATTTATTCGAAAACCGCTCATCAGAATTTGTTTTAACTATGCTCATTCGATTTCTCATACAATTGCGAACAATAATTGTGGACTACATTTGTCATATGTCATCAAAAAATTAATACATGTATAAAAATAATGCTAAAACTCTGATTTTCAAAATTTTGAAGGGTTTTTGATGACATGAAATTTTTTGATGACATGAATGGAAAATGTAGTCTACAATTATTGTTCGCAATTGTATGAGAAATCGAATGAGCATAGTTAAAACAAATTCTGATGAGCGGTTTTCGAATAAATGGTACCAAACCGGCCAAAATACCACCTTTCTAAGGTTATCTACTGTATTTTTATAAAGTNTTACTTGTAACCGGTTGATGGTATTGTCAGCAAATCTAATTTGCGTAACTCGAAGGAAACAAAAGCATCATGTTTTTTAATCAATCCCCAATTCTTCCACTCATCATCCTCATTTTTGTTTGAGCCGTGAATCACCGGCCGTTTTATCATTTTTATTTCCTCTCAGGCTGTAGTTTGCAGATGTTAAATTTTCAATTTTGAGTTTTTCATGTCTCACTTTGAATTCTTCTTTCGCATTTGGTGAGTTATTTTCAAGCGCTTTTGTTGTATTTGAACAGATAAGTCGATATTCCTCGTAAATATGATCTGAAAGGCTCCGATAAATCTGCCATTCTAGAAAATTAAAAAGATTACATTTTTTTGTGTTAAATTTTGGGCATTAACTTCGGGTTGTCATAAGATCATTATATTGAGAATTTTACAAAAAAGATTATGTTTTATTGCGATATAGTAGAATTATTTTCTTCTGATTATTTTGACGAAGTTGGTTCGTTTTTATATGAAAGAAACCTAGTGGTAGGAATTTAAAGATAGTTTTTCAATGGTTTTTATGGTTAAAATTGATTTTACAAGGTTAAAAAAATGACGTTTTTATGTGTCAAATAATAAGTAATAAATTCAAAGATAAGTTTTTGGGTGTTATTTTGTTATATTTTTACTGAGCTATTTTTATTAGTTTTATATGATTTCGTAAATAACTTTTTGTCAGTTATTCTTGAACGGAAAATTCTAATCGTAATTATTTGACTAACACTTTGTATGCACCAAGAAAGATCATTATTTAAATTTCTAGTTCGAGTAGAACTTTTATTCAGTAAGTAATCAGTTTGCTTAAAAAAATATCAGCCGAAATTCAAAAATGCATATTAAGAATTTATATGCATTTGAATTTCGGATATTTTTAACAAATGAATTACGTATAAATTTAAGTTCTTACCTCGAAACTAGAATTTAAATAATGATGTTGGCATGGATGAGGCATACTGTACTTGTTATCAAAATTTAATATTTTATATGTTATAAATAATTAAATTTTGATTACAATACATATTGCTAAAATTGGCAGTTTACATTTCGTAAAAATTAACTCCGGAAAAATTTTAAAAAATTTTACCCAAGTCACTTACGTATTCATTCGTACATAAACTTACTTGGTATGAAAAGAACGCATTATATCGTGTCGAAAGATTAAATACTTCTCATATAAGTAAGAAGTGGTTTACACTCCTTTTGGGTTTCTCGGTATTAGATTGAAACGCCCCTTAAGGGGGTAGTGTCCGCAAAAAAAAGTGGCCTGAAAATCTGAAGTACTAAACCACCCCCAAAAAAACGATTGATGAGGTCTCGTCGCGTTTCAATCACGGTTTCCTCACAAGAGGGCGGCAAAGTCGAAAACGGAGAGGTACCATTTTCTCCTTAATTACATATCGAACAACTTCATTTCATGTTCAAATGAGCGGATTCTAATGAGCAAAAATATTGGAGGTTTTTTGTCCGATTTATAATAATACAGTAGATAACCTTAAAAAAAGTGGTATTTTGGTCGGTTGGTACCATTTATTCGAAAACCGCTCATCAGAATTGTTTTTAACTATGCCATTCGATTCTCATACAATTGCGAAGAAATTATTGTGACTACATTTATTCATGTCATCAAAAAATAATACAAGTATATAAATAATGCTAAAATCTGATTTTCAAATTTTGAAGGGTAATGTCTGCAAAAAAAGTTAACTAAAAATATGATATACAACTAAACAGCCCAAAAAAAACCATTGGTGATAGTTTGCTGCTTTTTTATGATGAATTTCTCACTAGAGGGCGCAAAAGTGAAAAACAAGTACCATTTTCTCCTTAATTACATATCCGATTAATTTATTTTACTGTTAAAAAACGTAGATATATAATGCGCAAATTATAATTAGTTGGTTTTTAATTACTAAAAATAAAAAAAAATCGATAACCTGGTCAATAAATTTATGCCATATTTGGTGACATGTTTTCTTGTGAAAACTGGTCATCAGAATTGTTTTTAACTAAATTTAAGGTGTGTATTCTCACACAATTCGCGAACAAGTTTATTAAGGAGTAGCGGTTACGCATCCACTTAGGGTTACTTTGGGGTGATAAAAATAGCAGAAATATGTCCTAAGGAACACTCAGAGAAAGCATAAACTTATAGAAAAAAACAAAAATAACCTCAAAAAAAAGTTCGAAATTTTAATTTTTTTTCCGAATTTTTCTGATTATTTTTTGGAAAACATTGAAGACCCACCTTTATCGACCAGAAAAACTCAAAAATATCAAAAAGCTGTTAGCCAGATTTTTTGATCAGTGGTGAAACTCGGCGCTCTTAATTTGGTGGTCTTTCGACTAAATCCGAACGACTTTCATTTTCCAAAATTTCACTTCCGGTTTACTAAAGGCGATTTTCTAGAATTCAAACAAAACATGTTTAAAATTCTGCACCATCAAAATAACACAAAACATATTCTCATCTTTTCCCAAATTCTATACTTGCCATTTCTGAATGTAACCTAGGAGGAGATAGATTTTAAATAGCTGGAAAAACCTTGAAATTAGGCGGTTTTCGCCAGTTCTAGAAAAAACTAGTTTTGAAAGTTTTCAAAAATCCGCGCATCAGATTACAACCATAAGTCTTTCGGGTCCATGCCATTTTTGAGATGTTGAAATCGTCATGCGAAACTCTAGGATGGAGAATGATATTATGGAAATTTTTGATAGGATGTTCCTAGAATTTGCCTGCACTTGTGGTCACCAGGGTCGGCCAAAAATTATTCTGATTAATTATTTTTGTAGATTAAGGATAGATCTATCAAATGGCTATTCTCAAAAGTTTCAAAGCAGTTTATTATTCTGGTAAAATGGAGTACAAAAGTACCATTTTGCGACCGCTACCCCCTTAAAGCGAAGAAAGTTGCTTTTATATTATACAAATTACCCTTGCTTATTTGCTCAAACAAAATTATATTGAATAAAATATACAGTATAATTCATACTTGAAAATGGAATGAATCCGAAACGTTTGTATTGAAGATAATTATTATTTGAAATTTTGTTGGTCAAAATAAATACAATTTATTATAACAACTTGTTATTAACAAGACAAGAAAGTGAAATCATAGATAATTTGAAACAAAATGTTATTTTGTTCAAGTAAATAAGCAAATAAAGTTATCGAAGGGAGTTGAAAGAAATAGTTCAAAAATATCCAAACTGAAAATAAATAAAAATTTTAAACTCGTTTACCTAACTGACCAAAATATAACGTTTTGAAGGTTATCTACTGTATTTTTATTTTCAGGAAAACAACCAACAAATGATATTTGCGCATTAATAATCCACGTTATTTAACCGTTTATTTAAGGGTATGGTGGTTCCTAATTTGACATATTCCCGATAAAACATTAGCCAAACAGGGCACGGTGCTTCATTTAGGGATGTATGGTTTTATTTTTAAATTATTATTATGGATCTTAATAAAAGTGAGGGGGGTGAATCAACATCGGGAGCACATTTTTATGTCCGAGGGAAATTTTTTGAATCCTGCTCGGTGATTCAGATTAGCCAGTTTGTAGAACTAGCCTTCAATTTGCGAAAAAAATATGCCAAAACTTTTTTGTATAACCACACTCCTTCACACATAAGCGGCACAAGAGCCTCCTAAGCCAAAACGGAAATTTCGTATTCCTCCTCCAGGGTTTTATTTTGAAATAACCCAAAATTTTAACATACTTGAATAATTTAGTATACAAACTTGGTAGGAGCGCTTTGTTGATAAGGGCTATTATTTATGTGTTAAAAATATGTAAAAAAAACCGGTCCAAAAAAAACGGTTTGTTGGACTTTTTTTCATCGCCGGAAAATTCTATCTCCTCCTAGATGTTAATTTCAAAACTATACTCAAATTTTTGCAAAACTAGCTCTAAAACACACAGAAGAACTTGTTGGCTAGGAGCGTTTTTGTCAATTTTGACCCCAAGACAAAAAAATATAGAATTTTTCAAGGTCACGTGAAAAAATTTTCGAAAGAAAATGTGCTTCGATTTTTTGAACGAGTAAGCTCAAAGAAGCTGAGGAAACACTGAAGAGAAGGTTGGTTACGTCAACCCGATTATTTTGAAGTTTTAGTGGTCATAATTGACACAAACGTTACTTTTTATGAACATAATTTTGAGAGAAAAATACTTAAAAAATAAATAGAAAAACGCAAAAAAATTGCGATTTTTTTTTTGTTTCTTTATTTGGCGTTGTTTGTGCTTTTAAAACATCAACGACTGGATTTGGGTTGCATTTTTATGACATAAAAAATGCCAGAAATGTAGGAACCACCATCTCCCGGTATGTCCATACGGTATGGGCCATACCCTTATACCCCTGGAATCACAGAAAAAAGTTTCCGCAAGGCACCAAGAAGCCGATATATCGCCTCTACTTGGACGTTGTTTTACAGGGAAAGGCTCAGGGTAGTTGAAGCTCGATTACTTTGCGAATAGGGAAAGTTGAAAAGTTTAATTTTTCATTAATCATTTCGAAATTTTAGAATTTTTGATTTTAGTTCTAGAAATATTAGTTGAGAAAACCAGAGCTGTAGAGATATCACGTGATTACCGTGCTCATCGTAGTCTTCCAACAAATTTTCNATGGTACCAAACCGGCCAAAATACCACTTTTTTTTAAGGTTATCTACTGTATTATTATGAAATCGGAAAAAAACCTCCACAATATTTTTGCTCATTAAGAATCCGCTCATTTTGAGACATGAATGAAGTTGATCGGATATGTAATTAAGGAGAAAATGGTACCTCCGTTTTCGACTTTGCCGCCCTCTTGTGGGAGAACCGATGATTGAAAAGCGACGAGACCATCAACAATCGTTTTTTTGGGGGTGGTTTAGTACTATATCAGATTTTCAGGCCAACTTTTTTTGCGGACACTACCCCCTCAAATAAACTAACCAAGTCGCGCTCTGATTGGTTAAGCGTGAATCTTCTGGAGATTAATATTTGAAACTATTTCGTGGACGTCATGAATGACGTCATTTTTAAAATCGAATTTCCCAAATTAACTCTTTCCAACTTTTATATGAATGCGTTTGATAAAGTACTTCATTCTACGAATTATGGTGATGCACTTTATTTGAACGTACTAAAAGCTCTTAGAAGAAAAATATTGTAATTCTTACAAATTATTTATAATTTTAAATTTTTGTATAATTCTTAAGAAAATTGTTCAATTTTGAAAAAAACTTATAAATTCAAAACAAAAAATTCAAATTTTTAAAATTTTTCCAATTTATCAGAAAATTCACGAATTTCGAAAGAAACATTAAAAGTTTTTTGATATTCAGGAAAATTAACAAATTTTATTTAAAATTTTTTTGCAATTTTTGTAAAACTTGTTATATTTTGATGTAATTGGTCCAATTTTGAGGATGAAATTTCAAAATATATTTATTTGTTAATTTCCTAAAATTAAGGTGTTACCTTTTGAAATTCGAAAATTTTCCTTCCAACTTGACAATTTTCGAAGAAGTTTGACAAATTTCTTGAAAAAGGCTTTTTAATTTCATAAAAATTTTTACAGATTTTCTTGAAAAATTTTACAAAAATCTTGAAAATCTGACAAAAATCTTGAAATTTTCTTTAAAGTTTATCGAAAATTTGAGAAATTTCTTCAAAATTAAAATAAAAAACATAAATCTCATTATTTTTGCAAATGTTCCTTTCAAATTTTTTTATAATTGAACAATTTTTTTCTAGAAAAAAAACAAATTTTGGAAACGTTTAATATTCTCTTAAAATTGTAAGAAAATTTGAAAAAGGATTTGAGAATTTACAAAAAATTGTAAAATTCATAGAAGTTGTAAATTTTTGGATAATTTAAAACATTTTCTCAATAATTTGCGAATATTCCTGTTAATTAAAAGAATTATTTCAATTCATAATTAAATAAATTTTAATTCATCATTNAAATCCGCTTTGTTTCAAACTTTGTAAAATTTTCAAAAAAATGATAAACTTCTCAAAATTATTACGAACTCTCATATTTTACCTTAATTTGAAAGTTAATTACTAATTTTTAAGAAAATTTTCTTGAATTTATTCTGATTTATGTTAAATTTCGAAAAAAATTTCTAATTTGCAATGAAGTCGCTAAATTCTGCAGAAAACCTTTCAATTGTTCAGTAAAATTTTCGGATTACTAAATGGCTGGAAATTTTTCACCGCTCAAGAACATTGTCTAATTTATTAGAAAACGACCATTTTTTTAATTTTGAGATGATTTTGATGAGAATTTTCAATTTATTAAATTTTTTTCAAAAATTAACATTAAAGAAAAATACCCGTTAATCGGCCTTTGAGGCTCATTTTTCAACAAAATTCAATCGAATAAATGAAATAACCTACTTTCGGTCTTCTGCCGAGTTTGAGCTTATTTGCTTAAAAAGTCAATTGCATATATAAATCTCTCTTCTATCTGCCTCCAGCGGATTTCGGTCTCATTTTTAAAGAAAGTAAATTAAAAACATAAAATTTTCATATTTTTACATAAAAACAAAATACTTTTCATCGGCCTTCGGCCGATTTTAGCCTCATTTTCCCACTAATTGAATTAGAAAAATTAAACTTTGTTTCATCGGCCTTCGCCCGAATTTCCACTTATTTTCTCAAAATTAAATTGAGTATATAAACTCTCCCTATTATTGGCCTTCAGTCGATTTCGGGCTCAATTTCTCACAATGTTATCAACAATTTGAAATCAAATAATGAAACTGAGCAAGGTTTGAGACGTGAGAGCAATTTACGACAAAATCGACGAAGAAATAAATTTTAATTAACTCTGGTATCAGCGGCATCTGTGATAATAATTTGGTCATAGTTAACAATACGGTCTCCAGAAAAAAGCTTTTGGCGCATCTTTTCGAAAGAAAAATATCACTCCTGGTGTCAAATATTAACAAAATCGGCTCTGGCACCACCTGCGGTCAGAATGGCCTCATAGTTTCTCATACCGTCTCTTAAAACCAGCTAAGCGCGCATATTTTGGTCATTACAAATTGGCAATCCTGATTTGTCCAAATGTCGACTTATCATAATCTCTTTATGACTCATTGGTTAATACTTTCATTTATTCAAAATTAAACCAGAAGAAAAATAAATGGACAATTTCAACAAAAAAATAATGAAAATTAGCAAATTTGGAGACGTGAGAAAACAATTTACGTCATGACGCGTCAAAATCAGCAAAATATACAAAAATCAATTTAATTTCGCTCCAGCAGCATATGTGGACCATAGACTTATACTTCCCAAAAAACCGTTTATGGCGAATCTTTGTTGGTGTCAAATCCCAAAAATACTTCCGGTTTAACATAAAAACAAAAATCGGCTCTAGAGCCACCTGTGGTAATTTTGGATACATTGTTTGTTATACCGTCTCCAAAAACTAGCTTATTGCCAATTTTTTGGAACTACCTTATAGTTAGGGATAATTCCGACAGATTTTCGCGAAAATCAACTTTATTTAATTACATATTTGGATATCTTTATTGAAGTGAGAATTGTTTCCGGTGAATGTAGTTAACTTTTTTCCAGAAAACCTCAGAATCGGCCACAAATCGATTTTCAAGGTCGTGTTTTTCATAATATTTTTTTTTTGAGATTTTTATCAACCTCTCAACCGCTTCTTGACTTCAAACTAATCTTTCCTAAAAAAATTGTAAATTGCCATTTTTTGGTCAAAAAAGATTTTTCGGGGCGAACATATGTCAAATTTTTTTTCATCAAGGTATATTTTGTTTTTTTGAAAAACTAACTTAAGGTCAAACTTAGCAAGCCTCGTCTTTTGAGACATTTCTCGGCTTTATGAACTTGACGGTCTTCTAAAAACCAGCAATTTACCGTTTTTTTGACCATCATTTGCCCGTTTTTGACCTGAAATGACATTTTTTTTGGATTTGTTTTAGTTTTCACAACCTCATGGAATCAAACTGACGATTCGGGTAAGAACGTTTCATTATATGAATATGTCTAACTTAAATTCGAAAATAACCAAAAAAGATAGAATGCTCTTTATCGCCACCAGGAGGATTTAATTTTTTTCCAATTTATCAAATTTTTATTTTTAGGGTCAACCATTTACTTTAATGGTATATGGAGATTAATATATAAACCCAAAGTTTTTCATCAAAAGCCCATATCCGTATCTGTCAAAATGCAGCGACCCTCTTAAGTCTGTTGGCTCAAAAAGGTTTCGAGTCATAATCAACATATTCTGGTCAGTTATATGAGCAGTTGGCGTAGTGGTTAGCGCGACTCGACGATCGTCCCGTTACCTGGGTTCGACTCCCGGACTTCTCAAACATTTTTCTATGGTGATAACCCAACAGTCAACGCAGAATTAATCAACTCAATTTTCAGTATATATTTCAACAAAGTCAAAATCCGAGCATGTCGGATTCGATCACGTCCGAGCAACGATCCGATCTGTTATTGACTTTTCAAATCGGGCTTCTGATCCGATCACATTTTTTCAGACTCGGGTCCGATACGATCCGATATCGAAAAATTTTGAGGCCCGAAATTTCCGATCCGATCCTGTAAATCTGCTCGGATGCCCTTTCCTTGGGTAATAATTATGTTTTCTGGCGCACTTGAAAAAACAATCTTTTAAAAAACAGATTTAAAAAGTTTCAAAAATGTTGGTCAAACAATCATTTGGTATTCTTATTATTTCCCAACGTAATGAAAACTGAAGTTTATTTTTTTCTATTTCCAGGGTTATTGTACAGTCATACACCTCTAACTGGAACACTTACCGACCTAAAAAAAGTGTTCCAGTTAGAGGAAGTGTTCCAGTTAGGAATGACCCCTATAATGTTGCTTAGAAAGCTACATTGCATATTAAAATAGCTTTATTTTGTGGTCAAATTCGTTGATAAATGAAGAAAGTTTTGTGTACAACAAAATTTATATTACACATGTCAAATACAGCTGCTGTATTACAGCAGGCAGTTTTGTCTCATTTTAAAAAAAACTTGTCATCGAAGTTAGCTTTGTTTTTTTCTTGGAACGCATTTCTAAATCGCTAAAACCACTGTCTATTACGTCAAAATTGTGAATTCTTTTTAACACACTTACAATTTTTATCACTCATTTTATATAATTGTATGAGTTATCAATGATATTTTTATAACGTTTTGCTTTTTACGTCTTTAGGGGGTTCTATAGGTTGGCTTTATCTTCGGATCTAGCATAGGTAGAGACTTTATTTTTTCATTCTTAAATTCTGCGTGGCTTGTTAACTGATATTATAATTAGAGAAATAAAAATTGAAAAAATTTTCTCCGAAATTATTTCGAAATTTTTCTAAGTATTGCAAAATGACAAAAATGTTTTGATCTCTAGCGCTAGAACTATAGATATTTCGAACAAAGTTCATAATATCAATTCCATAAAAATGATGCTTACGTTTGATGCCATTCAAAACGCAATAGCATAACATTGAGATTTATTTATTCATTTTCTTCCAAATTGTCAGGATAATTTGTGATACATGTAAAAAAAGCTTTGTTAATCACTTGTAGAAAAAATATCGCTGTCCGTAAAAACCGAAATTTTACCACATCGAAAGAAATATTGTTCTGCATGAGTTAAATAAAATAAATTTCAAACGGTGGATGGGTCAGCTTATCAATTCAGCAAGTTTGGGTTTGATAAACTTTCTTTAATTCCGGATAATGAGGGCTTTAGAGTATTTCTGCCGATCCGTACTTTCGTTAAAAAAAGTATGATTCAGAGTATTAACAAGAGCGAAGAAACTAAACAAAGACATATTCAAATTTAGTGAAAGTAGCCATTCCGAATAATTTCAGCTTAGGATTCCACAAAAATAAGTTTGAAAATTTTTGAACAAGAAATGAGGAAAATTTTCGAAATATTTCCAAATAGTTTCGACCGAAAATCCTAAAAAAAGTCCGATGGTTTTTTAAATAGCATATAAAAATATGTGGTCACCTAAGCGAAAAGTAAAAGCGGTCATTTTGAAGAATTTGTTTCCTTGATTTGAAAAAAATACTGTAAAAATTGTTTTTTTATAATGTTCGGAACTTTTTTCAAAAATTTCTCATAGTTTGTCGAATTTGGAAAGTTTAATTCGAACTCAAAATTTTTGTAAAAAGCAATAACTCGAAAATTCTGTAATTACAAAAGTTGCCTGGAGTATAAAACATTACTTTGGTGGTATATTGAGAAGAATATATAAACCCTGCACAGAGTTTTTCATCAAGAGCCCATATCTGTCAAAATGCACCGACCCACTTAATATGTTAACAAACACTTTAATAATTTGGACCAATTTTTAGAAAACTTAAAAAATCTGAGATTCTGTCTTTCAGGAGCTTTTAAAAATATATGATGTACATAAGATGAATTCAAAAAGCACATTTTCTTACTGTTCCAGTTAAGAACAAATAGATAGGCGTCCCGAGCAAAAAATGAGGTACCCGATAGAAAGGTCGTTGAGTTCTGATAAGATAGGTACTAACGTAGTTTTTGGCGCCGAAACAGCGCCACCGAGTGATGGCAGCAAAAAAATTTCTAAGCCAAAATTTTCAGCGCCAAAAACTACGTTAGTACCTATCTTATCAGAACTCAACGACCTTGCTATCGGGTACCTCATTTTTTGCTCGGGAGGCC
>SCLH01000233.1:159549-191904 GCA_004367855.1 Oikopleura vanhoeffeni
TGTTACCGGACGCCTGAGATAGCATTTATAGTCTATCCTTATAGATCTTACAAAAGTATCAATTTCATCTACAAATATAATTTAGCCAAATGATGCTGTTACCAAATTGGTATTATACATCTTGGTACATAATTTTAACTTATTTTATACGAAATATTTTTGAAACCATCAAAAATGGCTCTCCTGTTCATGTTTTTAAATAAAAAAGTGGTCAATCAGATTGATTTAATCCACTTTTAATGATTATTATTTTTATTAAATTTTAACAGAAAATCATTTAAATTGAACGGAGAAAATTTGCTTCTTGAGTCTAATTTAGCGACGACCACCCCCTTAAGTGCAAGTTCTATTTATATAACCAGCACAACTGTTAACGATATAAATCAAATAGTTTATTTGATTAGGCAGTTGATTATAGATGCAAACATTAATGTATTATATTATAAGTTCCAAGTTGGAACTTCCAACTTAAAAAATATTTCAATACGATTTTTTACTCGAAATAATTTATATTTAAAATCTCAGTCTTGAGAGAATATTTATAAAAATACTTTCTAATTTAAAAATTTTAGTTTTTGAAGAAAATATGCGATAGAAAAAATTTAATTACGTTTATTCTTTTTCAAACTGTTTGTTCGACTTTATATAAAAAAATATGTTTTTGTTAAATTGACTACAGGGAAGGGGCCCAATCGCTGGTCCAATATCGCCGAATTTGCCAATATCCCAGAAATTGTGTAGGCGTTGCGTGAGGTTTTTAATACAATTAATTAATGTGAGTGCGTCATGAATGACGTCATATTTTAAGATAACATTTCCCAAATTTACTTTCTTTTTGAAGTTTAATTTGATTGCGTTTGGTGGAGTAAAGAATTCTAAACATTTTGATATTTAAATTCATATTAACCTATTGCCAAACTTCTTAAAGAAATTGAAAAAAAACTTTTCAAATTATGACGTCATTTTGAACGCCCACGCGTTTTTCATTTCTGAACGAAAAAAATTATTTTTGTCGCCATATCGCCGAAAGCGGGCAATATAATATTGCCAATATTGGGAAAAACCTTTCGCGATATTGGCTCCCTCTGTACAATTTTTTTGAATTCCAATGGAACTACATATGTTTTAATAAAGTGAAATAAGGCTTCACTTCAACTCATAAATATTTTACGTCATTACATTCTGTTTCTGGATATGTACGGTATTATCTACGTTGTAACACGTATTTACACGTAGTGGCTGGTGTAGTACCTTATCTGTTCCAATAAACTGTCTTCGCATCTTGCTCATAAAAAAATGACACAACTCAGCAGGCGATCATTATATCATCAAAGTTTGTAAACTGACAAAAATTTTAATTAATAGTTATTAGGATTAGTTAATTAATTAGAAGGCTGATTCCAAAACAGCTCCCCTAAGTGGCTTAGTGTCGCTGGCCAAAAAGAGCTCAACTAAAAACATTCATTTCAAACATTTGCGGTACAAGTGGTCTTTGAAGAAAAAGGACTCTGAAAGTAAACTATGAGGTATTATAGAGAGTTTGAAAATATAAGAGAATGATTATTGAATTTAGGGCGATTTTAATACTGGCGACAGTACTGTCACTGGTGCAAGGAAACACGTTTTTATTGTTCAAAAAGAACCAATGGCAAGTTAATAAGGCAAGGTTACATTTTGAAAAATAAATTTTTGTGAAATATCAAAATGATTTGTTTGATTACAAAAATGACAAGAAGGCTGTAGGTGTTAAAATGCAAAAGTTGAAGAAACAAGTTTTTATTTTCTGGACATATGTTCTGAAAAAATAATACAATTGAATCAAAGTGGGGCTTAGATTTATGATCCTCTAGAGAGAAAGTTTATAGCGTTCGTATTTGATTCGTCTAGAATGAATACTGAATCAGTATCACTGATAGATTGAAAGGTAAAATAATTAAATTGACCTTGAGATTCAGTGAGTGACATTTTGAATTCAATTAAAGAATCTATATTGCAGGCTTTTTAAAATAGAATTTATTTTTTTGCAGAAAAAGAGAGTCATAAACGGTTATGTGGTTAAACTATTTTTACACCTGAAACTGTGGAGCGAACTTTCCCAGGCACATTTCCAAGCATTTCAAACATGTTTAAACTCCTTCAAATACTTTGGTCTATATATTTTGGCCCAAGAAAATTTTATTTGCTATTCGTGTAGCTGTTAGAAAATAATTAAGCAACTTTTAAGAACCCTCCCTCACTAGACATTTATTCAAAGTGCACCACGCGGGATGTCCATAATACAGTGAAAGAACTTGGAACCAGTAATCTTTCAGAATTTATATTACTTATACACGCTTAAAATCCTTGAATAACATTTAATACGGCATGATTAATTTTTCTTTTGAAGATAAAATGGATTTATTATGTAGGTTCAACAAATTTAGAAAATAATTTTTTGAAATAAATTTTTTGTTACCAATGATAGGATATTTTCGCAATGTTATAATTTTTAAAAACAAAGTACATGAGAACCATCACGTAACCTTCTTGGTAAAATATGGGAACATCGCACTTGGTAATTTTGTAAGACGATAGTGCACTTTTCGACACCACTACGGCAACTCCTGAATACTGTTAACATACCGGTACTATGAATGGAATTCGTTTTCAACGATATCCTTTCCCCAACCAAAGTTCTTAGATAGCTCAAAATGACCATTAATTCACTTTTTTCTCGAAAGATTAAAAACAATCCTAAATGTTTTTGGTTCAAAAACAGGGGGAAAATAGTTCAATTCGGACAAATTTTTGTTGTTTAATTTTATCTCTATATTATATTATATATCTGAAAATATCATTTATGGGGGTACTACTCATGAGAAATTCCGTTTTCATGGTTTTTGAGGGCAAATACCTGGAAAACTATACATTGTGAAACCTAATTGTTTAACCTGGTTGATAAATTGATCCTAAATCTCAGATCCCAAATCATAATTAAGGATCACTGATTGCTCGACCAATCAGGAACGTGCTTCAAAGTAGAGTCATATTTTGTAGCAAAAAGACTATTTCTCCATGAGTTTTGAGGGTAGAAAAATTATTTTACGATTTTATGATCCACAAGAAACGCACGCAGGTCCGTTATTATTGTTTTCAAAAATGCAAAATAAATTCGCTCTAGAAGAAGCAAAAAACTATTTTTTGAGCTGATTTTAAGAGGCTCGCGGAAAAGCCTAAGGTCATTTTCCGCCCAAACTAGCCAAAAGGTGATATTCCAAAACATTTGTGACTAAAACAGAACCAACCTTCGCTGGTAATTTTGAATTTAACAGTAATCTGGATACAATTTCCACTACGCTTTTTAAAAAGCTTTTTTTAAAAGACACGCAGTTTCAAACCTACTCCTTCAAATTTTCATCATTTTTTATATTTTTTGTGTGAGACTCCGAAAAAGCCTAACAAAATAATGCCAAATGCTTTGTTTTAAAAATTTGGCTTTCGGCGGCCAAAAAAGCAAAAAAACCGAAAACAAAAATTATTGATTTATTTATGCATTTAATTGAAAGTGGGCGCTATTTGTTTTCTTTTGACGCCTACCGAGTTAAAAAATTGCCCACCAAAAATCCTTAAAAGTGATTTGTATTTACGGGAAAAATTATTTTGAAGCATTTTTTTGGTTTCTAAATTATTGTCAAAAATTTAGGCTCAAATGAACAACTTGAAGTGGCCCCCAAGGAGACGCGAATCAAATTTCAAAAAAACTCTCTAGTTCATTGGTTCCAAACAAGTCGTTGTGGTTTCAGATGCAGCTTTTGAGTCGAAACTGTATCTCTGAAAACTGATGGAGAAGTAGCTTTTGGCCTGAGCTCCCAAACGGACCATTTTAAACAATTTGGCCTAAAAAATGAAAAGTTGAACATGGCCCCCAAGAGACGCGAAGCAAAAATTTCAAAAAAACTCCCCTCTACGATTTCATTGTTCAAACAAGTCTTGTGCGTTTCAGATGCAGTATTGAGTCGAAACCTGTATTCTCTTCAAACTGATGGGAGATGGCTTTTGCCTGAGCCTCCCAAACAGACCATTTCAAAATTTTTGTTTTCGCGTTTTTTGTCCGCTGAAAGCAAAATATTAAAACAAAAAGCGCTTTTGCAATATTTGTAAGGGCTTCTCCGGAGTCTGACACAAAAAAAAAGGTTATAAAAAAATGATTAAAAATTGAAGCAGTAAGTACGAACTGCGTGTATTTTTAAAAAGCCTTTTAAAAGGTAGTGTCGGTAGTGGATTATATCAGATTACTGTTAAATTCAAAAATTACCGCGAAGGTGTGGTTCTCTAGTTATCAAATGTTTTTGGAATACTCACCTTTGCTATGCTGTGGCGAAGATGACCTTGGAAGAGCTCAAATCAGCGACACCCACTCCTTTAATGGGGCTACCCATCATGAATTGAGGCTTCAAACAAAAAAATCAGAATTTCATCGTGTTATTTTTTTATTCTAGGAAATTTGGATAATTTGAAATAAGTTCGTGGTAATTTCATCCCGATATCTCACGACGTCAGTTAAAGTCGTTTTATCATTTGGATTAATTCCAATATCTGTGTCTCGTTAAGATGGAAAGCATTTGAATCAAAATTTTGGTAATTTAATAAACAATATTATATACCAGAGAAGGTTACGTGGATGTCTCATGTACTTTGTTTTTAAAATTAAATACATGCGAAAAATCATTGGCTACAAAAAATTTATTTCAAAAAAATTATTTTCTTAAATTTGTTGAACTACATACATAAATCCATTTGTATCTTCAAAAGAAAAATTTAATCATGCCGTATTAAATGTTATTCAAGGATTTTAAGCGTGTATAAGTAATATAAATTCGGAAAGATTTTACTGGTTCCAAGTTTTTTTTTCACCTATTAGGACATCGTGGTGAACTTTTGATAAATTATGTGAGATTTTAAAAGTTGCTTAAATATTTTCTAACAGCAACACGAATAGCAAATAAAATTTTTTTGGGCAAAAATTAAGGTGACCAAAGTATTTGAGAAGTTTAACATGTTGAATGTTGGAATGCTGGGAAATCGCTCACTTTCAGGGGTAAAAATAGTTTAACCCACATAACCGTTTATGACTCTCTTTTTCGCAAAAAAAATAAGTCTAGGTTTTTAAAAGCCTTATATCTGCAAGATAGATTCTTTAAATTGAATTCCAAAATGTCACTCACTGAATCTCAAGTCAATTAATTATTTTACCTTTCAATCTATCAGTGCATACTGATTCCAGTATTCATTCTAGACGAATCAAATACGAACGCTATAACTTTCTCTCTAGAGATCATAAATTCTAAGCCCTCTTTGATTCAATTGTATTATTTTTTCAGACATATGCTCCAGAAAAATAAAAACGTTGTTTCTTCAACTTTTGCATTTTAACACCATACAGCCTTCTGTGTCATTTTTGTAATCAAACAAATATTTTGATATTTCACAAAAAATTTATGTTTCAAAATGTGAAAACCTGTGCCTTTATTAACTTGCCATTGTTCTTTTTGTATATAAAAAACGTGTTTCCTTGGCCACCAGTGACTAGTACTGTCGCCAGTATTAAAATCCGCCCCTAAATTCAAATAATCATTCTCTTTATATTTTCAAACTCTCTATAATACCTCATAGTTACTTTCAGAGTCTTTTTCTTCAAAGACCACTTGTACCGCAAATGTTTGAAATGAATGTTTTTAGTGAGCTCTTTGGCCAGCGAACTAAGCCACTTAGGGGAGCTGTTTTGGAATCAGCCTTCTAATTAATTAACTAATCCTAATAACTATTAATTAAAATTTTTTGTCAGTTGTACAAACTTTCGGATGATATTAATGATCGCCTGCTGCAGTTGTTTCATTTTTGTGATGAGCAAGATGCGAGACAGTTTATTGCGAAACAGATAAGGTACTACACCAGCCAACTACGGTGTAAATACGTGTTACAAACGTAGATAATACCGTTACATATCCAGAAACAGAATGTAAAATGACGTTAAATTATTTATGAGTTGAGGAAGCCTTATTTCACTTATTAAAACATA
The DNA here is from genome assembly GCA_004367855.1 of Oikopleura vanhoeffeni. NCBI lineage: Eukaryota > Metazoa > Chordata > Appendicularia > Copelata > Oikopleuridae > Oikopleura > Oikopleura vanhoeffeni. Next base: position 165,608 of record SCLH01000233.1, read on the forward strand.
TGTAGTTCCATTGGAATTCAAAAAAATTTTTACAGATGGGAGCCAATATCGCGAAAGGTTTTTCCCAATATTTGGCAATATTATATTGCCCGCTTTTCGGCATATGGCGACAAAAAGTAATTTTTTTCGTTCAACAATTGAAAACGTGTGGCGCGGGTTCAAAATGGACGTCATAATTGAAAACAGGTTTTTTTCAATTTCTTTAACCCTTGTGAGCATATAAAAAAAAGTGCAGCCAAAGGCACCAGAGCAACAATTGTGGCTCTACTTGAATGTTTGTTCACAGAAAGCTTAAGGCAGTTGGGAATTTTAATTTTGTCTGCATTAAGGAAGTTGAAAGGTCATATTTTTGCATTCGAACATTTCATATTCTAGAATTTTAATTTTGAGTTCTAGAAAAACTAGTGAGAAAAAGCAAGGTGTACCATATCACGTGATACACGGTCACAGTTGTCTCTACAATTTTTATCTCTGTTTCGAAACAATGCACAAGAATCTGGCCTACGTATATAGTTTTTGTCGCTTTGATTTATCTCATAAATCAAAAGTAATTATATAATAAGTTGCAAAAATTTTTTGATTGAAAAATCATGATTTTGCGAGAAAAATGTTTATTTTTCCCTATAAAAGCAGATTAATTTGGCATTTTTTTCTTATTATTTTCGAGTAAATATGGTAATGAAGGTACAACTGATCGACAATGTTTGATTGGTTTAAATTCACTTTTATAATAACTAAATTTTTCACTGGGATACTGAAGTTGAAAATTTAGAATATTTCACTTCTAGAAAAATGTTCTGCGCTAGATACAATAAATTTTTATTTCAACTGTTTAGTGCATGCACAAAACACTTTTCTAAAAATGGCAATCTCACAATTTGATTTGTGTGTCCAGTTTTTTTCCGAAATAATTTTTACGGAAGTTGAAACATAGGCTGAAAATCCTGATAAATCAACTCCCCGTTAATGCCGGAACAAAACATTCGAAGAAAAATTCAATTAGGTTTCTTGAAAACCGAATCTAAATTCTTTATAATGTATTTGAAACAAAAGATTCCTCGATCCATGTTTTTGTCTTTTTTCATGATTTTTAGGTATGCGGAGCCACATTGTCGGCTCTGTGCTGCACAAGGGTTAAGAAGTTGGCAATAGCGTTAATATGAATTTAAATATCAAAAATGTTTAGAATTCTTTACTTCCACAAACGCAAGTTCGAATAAACTTCAAAAAGAAAGTAAATTTGGGAAAATGTTATCTTAAAATATGGACGTCATTCATGACGCACTCAACATTAATATTGTATTTAAAAACCTCAACGCAACGCCTACACAATTTTCTGGGATATTGGCAAATTCGGCGATATTGGACCCAGCGATTGGGCCCCTTTCCCTGTAGTCAATTAACAAAAACACTTATTTTTATATAAAGTCCGAACAAACAGTTTGAAAAGAATAAACGTAATTAATTTTCTATCGCATATTTTCTTCCAAAAACAAAAATTTTAAATTAGAAAGTATTTTTATAAATATTCTCTCAAGGACTGAGATTTTAAATATAAATTATTCGAGTAAAAAAATCGTAAGTTGAAATATTTTTAAGTTGGAAGTTCCAACTTGGGAACTTATAATGATATACATTAATGCTTTTGCATCTAAATCAACTGCTAATCAAATAAACTATTTGATGTATATCGTTAACAGTGGTGTGGTTATTATAAAATAGAAAACTCACTTAAGGGGTGTGGTCGTCGCTAAATTAGACTCAAAAGCAAATTTTCTCCGTTCAATTTAAATGCATGTTTCTGTTTTAAAATTTAATAAAAATAAATAATCATTAAAAGTGGATTAAATCAATCTGGGTTGACCACTTTTTTATTTTAAAAAAACATGAACAGGGAGCCATTTTTGATGGTTTCAAAAAATAGTTCGTATAAAATAAGTTAAAAATTATGTACCAAGATGTATAAATAACCAATTGGGTAACAGCATCATTTGGCTCTAAATTATATTTGTAGATGAAATGATACTTTTGTAAGAATCTATAGATAGACTATAAAATGGCTTATCTCATGCGTCCCGGAACCGTTTGGTTTACTTCTTATTCATTATATAAAGACCAAAATCACGACCGCACCCTTAAGGGCGGTAGCAGCGACTGTGGCCAGATGGGTACAATTTTTCGGAGTGATTTTTTGAAAGAAAAAAATTGTGAAAAATTTTTATATATTATTTTTTATCTAAAATGAAATGTGTCCCATACTTGCAAACATTCATATTTTAAAAATTTTACAACTTAAGTATCTGCAAAAATATCAAAAACCACTTTTCATTATGACTGTCCATTTCCAACCTTGACCCGATGTGAGAATTTTTTTTGAAAGCTAATATTTATAAACTTCAGACTTGTCGGGCCTGTTATTGCCACTAATTAGTGTGCGAGAATAATTATCCACATGGAAAAATTTCCTCAATATGGAAGTTTTTTTCCATTGAAATGGATAAAAACAGCTTTTTAGAGAAAAAAAATTGACCTTCAATTGCGATTAAATATTGAAAAATGTTCCTGACTTTTCAAAATAAAAGTAGCCTATAACACCCGAATATTTAATGAGATTTTTTGAGGAAAATAAAATTTTTATAAATTGCGTGCCAAATGACACAAACCGGTCTCACAAGCAATGATGTATTTATAGGAGTCAGAAACCAATATTCAACTTGACGCTTCCATCGCGTTGAAATACGGAAATCAAATAGATATCAGAAAAATAACACAAACTGGTGATTCGGCTTGATTTTTTAAGAAGAATTCCAAAAAAGCATCAATTAAAAAATTTGGACTGATTTCGAAAAAATTTCATATTATTTCTAAAAAAAGGTCGACAAAAATGGACAATGAACATTGTTATGATTTTTTAACAGCATTCAGAAAATAATGTAAAACATGCATGAAAAACAGTTAAAGTGGCTATGGTTTTTCGTTTTATTTCACAGATTTTCAAAGAAAAAAACAAAAAAAATTTAGGTGAAGAAAATGCCCGCATGAAATTTTAATAATGTTTTGAATTTTTTTGAAAATTTTACAATTCAAAAATAAAAGTTTCGAATCAAAATCTTTCCTAAAATAGCATAAAAAAACATTTTAATGAGCCTGAATACATTTATTTGGTTCAGTAACGATATAAGCACAAAAAATAAACCAAACTTATTATTTCGTAAGTTTAAATTGACGCCCAGTCTGCCACATCGCTGCTACCCCTTAATTAAAAACAACGTATAATATTTATGTTGCTGTTCAGGATTTATGAAGATTTTAGTCGAGGAATTTTTGAAGCACTCGTGTGAGCCACCGTCTAATTACTTTTGGAGGTAATTTCAACCAACATGCTTTTAGGGTTTGTAAAAAGCCTACTAACTATTGATTACAATACCGAAATGAGCTCTGCTTTCATCTCGATTATTGCTCAAATGTGTTGGCAAACTATTCCGCATTAAAAAAGCATGTGATTGGTTTCTTTTTGGTCAATGGATGGGTTTTGATTATTTTACTTAAAATCAGAAGATGGAAATGGCCCAAACAGTAGCATATCCCTTGAGGAGGAAAAATCAAGATTTCTAGTTTGGTCTAGTACATTAGTACTTACTAACGTATATAAATTATAATATAAATTATATAATAATGTACTAGACCAAAACTAAAAAATATCGATCTTCCTCCTAAAAGGATATTTATCAGTCGAGCGTTCTTATTAAAATGATCTTAGTTCCATAGATCTAATATAAAAAGAGGAATCACTGGAAATTTAACCATACCTAGAAGGTAATACCGAAAATACAAATATTTGTTCAGCATGAATTTTTTATAAGAAATCCTTAATAATCTATTTAGAATAAGATAACGTTGCAGCAATAAAATACTGGGATTTAATAATCACAGTGAACATCAGGACAAAATTTAACTCGTAGACTCGATTTTCTGGACGACGGCGTCGCCAATGGCGACTCGCCATACATCATTAAAATCGCATTTTAGACGCTTAATCATTAATGGACAAGAATATCAGTTTATAAAGTTATCGATTTAACTTGAAACAAAATGACGTTGTCGTTTTTTTTGAAAATTTTTACTGTACATAAAGCATAAAATAAAGGAATACACGCCTACGTTTTTGCTTAAATTCATATTTTTTTTGCCTACACGCCTACGCATTTTTTGTCAGCAGCATTCCCTAAACTTTAAAAGGCAGTATTACAAGTAACTTATTTTTTGCAAAAATTTTTTTGAATCACAAAATAAACCTTTCATCGGTGATCAGAAAAAAATTCTAGACTTTTTTTCACTTACACCATAGCCCGAAAAATTATCACGTGAACCGTTATTAAACAATAGTCAGGGCAAAATAGTACTGTTTTTTTTCAAAAAAATTGCTTAAATCACTTTTTTTGAAAAATTTGAAAAAGCGTTTCTTTAGAAGTGTTTTAAGACTTTTTTTTTATTACACCCAAAGTCCAAAAACGATCACGTGACCTCCAAATTAGGAAAATAAGGTTTTGCTTCAAGTAAACAAATTAGTGTCATCAAATTACGCCGAAAAAATTTTTGGTCAATAACACCTAATTCAAGAGTTTGACATAATAATATGTTCCAAAACGTCACGTGATCTTATTTTGTCGATAAATAAGGATTTATCTATGACATATTTCCAAACCTATTTTAGAATTATTTCGTCTACGTGATTTTATTCGGACTTTGGTGTAATAAGAAAAAGTCTTAAAAACGTTGTGAAGTTAGACCCTGGAATTATTTTGACGTAATTTGAGTACTTTTCATACTGTACTATGCCTTTTTTCAAAAGTACTCAAATCACGTGGAAGGACCCCTTCAAAGGAATCGTAAACGAATTTGCTAAGACTTTTATTAAATTTACAGTATAGCCTCCGGTTTAAATAGAGGAATTTCTAGAAGTCAAAAACTTCCGAAATAACTGATTACATAAGAAGTGCTGGCAAAAGAAGAAGAGAGTAAAGCTTTCTTATCACGAGAAATTTACTCACAAAATTTTAAGAGGGGCATTTTACAGAGAATTTTTGTAGAAAACATACATATTTAGACAGAGCGATTAGAAAATCATTTGAAATCTTATATGAGGTAGTTTCAAATATACCATCTAAGGTTTAATTTTATCTTATTATTGCACTTTTGTGTGTTAACTGGAGGTAATTTTCGCAACTTTTTGTTTTCTTATCCTCATGAAATTGCCTTTTAATTCGTTTAAAAAAAATTGTTTTCAATTGTAATAGCAAATTAGCTGCATATTATTTTAAGCTATTGAAAAAGTATGTGGATAATGAAACTTTGCTGATATAGCTCGATTTATAAGTGATAAGCGACGTGTCGCATAATCGAGTCTGGGTACAGATTCATGTCTAAAGTCTTACGAGTTTAGTATAAGTTATTCATAATATAAGTATATTTGAACAAAAGTTGGAATATTGCATCAAAATATCAAATCAAAGTTGAATTTATCAAACCTGGAAGATCACATTTGCTATTTTTGATTGTTGTGCAAACCTTTGTGGTATTCATTAGATTTCGAAGTAGATAATGCAAAACTTTTAATTATTATTTCTAAATCGAAGAAAGTTTTCAGCAAAGTGAAACATAGATGTAAATTTTGTGAGAATTTTTTCTGTAAAATTATTGTACAATGGACTCTGGAGTTTTGTAAATGTATTTGAAGTGTGATAGTTTCCTCATTTGGTCTTAATAATAAGTTTATAATTGGCCGGGTTCTAATTGGTCCATCAATAAAGGGGCTTGGTATGTGATTGGGAAGATTGGAAACCATAAAGAATTTGAAAATTTTTAATGACTCTTAAAATTTCAAATTGCTCATTACATTTCTTCATTTTCTTCATTTTATCAAAATTCAGCTGTAAAATAAAAAATGAATGCCATTTTCAACGATTATCAATAGCCTTAGTAAAGTTATTTTTTTGAATATGTTATAATTTTTTTCTGTTGGAGCAAGAGTTAAATTAGTCCCCAAATATCTTGAAATAGTTGAATTTACGGAAAAACTTCTTCAATCTATTTTTAAGAAGGTTTCAAATATCAGCGGGACCATCCCCTTAAAACCGAATTTAAAAATCTAAAATCAGAAAAAATCATAAAAGGATCCAACAACCTCAGTGAAAAATTCTCTACAAAAAATATACAAATTCACAAAAGGTTAATTTTGGGGGTAACCCTTTTTTTTTTCCCAATTTATGTTCGGGTTTTTCCCAACCTTACTCCCTTTAAAAACGATGAATGCCATTTAAATGTTAAAATGCGTAGATTGTATTTCTGAAATTTCAATTTTTCTAACAGAAATTTTTGACCTGTTTTTCAACTATGTTTTTCAATTTGACGGCAGATTTCAATCAACGCATTTTCCACGAACGTAAGAAATGCATGCTTGAAACATCATTGTTCGCATCATTATTAATAATAATTTATTTAATAATAATTTATTTATACAATATACAGTATATAATATCCACTCAAGTACCACTCCTACCAACCACTGGTTAACCGCGGTTAAACACGAGTCCCTCAGCTTTTTTTCAAAGAAACAAGGATCCTGAGCTTATATCGGAAAGTTTTGAGATTCGGTTGAGAATCCTGGAAAATTGTCTGAATTTAGTGCATAGGTGCTAGTTGTTTTTTTCGAATTTTTGCCTCCAGGGGTCAGAATCTGGTTGAATATGCCGAAAAATGGTGGTTTTTTCCGACGTTTTGATACAAGGCTTTTTCTGTGGAAATGCCAAAAACGTCATTTTCGGAATATAACAAGCTCCAAGGTGGTGAACATCGAATAGAAGTACTTGTTTTGAATTTCGCCTGAATTGGCTGAAATCGACAAAAAAAGTGCGCGAATCTGACAATTTTGAACATAAAAGTGAGAATATAAGTGCACCAAAAATTCCTTGTATACGATTTGCTGGAAACAGATATTAGCAACTATGGTCTCATTTCCAACACAGCGGTTCTAGAAAAAAAAATAAGTTTTCTATAAATATTTTGTTTTGCTCTCTTAGCACTGTTGTGTGAAAAGAGGACCATAGTTCTAATATCGTTTCCAGCAAATCGTATACCAAGGGAATCTTTTGGTGGCACTACAGGGTGAGTCTTTTCATTTCGCCGTTTTTTACCAAGCGGCTAGACAGAGGTTTTAAATTTCAGTCAAATTTGGTGACTAATAAATGTCACGTGACTTTGTTTCTCCGTTTTTTTACCCATCTCCGTTTTTTTACGCATTTACCCTTTTTTCGCCCACACAAAAATTAAATTGTTTATTAAAAATTGTATTAAGTTTAATGTGATTTAACAGTTTTACCGTTTTTTTGATTTCTGAGCTTATTTTGGAGGAAAGTCTCAAAATACAAAGATAAATTTCATAATTTGAAAAAAATATTGTGAGCGTATTTCATCAAATAAACTTTTTGTGGCAGATTAAAAGTTTTATTTATTCATTGAAATTTTCCAAAAGTTTTCTTTTTCGAGATGGTTTTTCTGGCTGAAAAAGTCCCCTTGATCATACGGTTGGTGTCGACGGCCAATACTAGAGAATTTCTTTGACTAGTTTTGACGGTGAACCCAAGGATTTTAAATTTTAAAACTTAAATCAGAAATGCACCTGACCTTCCCCTTCAAAAAGATCGGCATTGAAAAAAATTCCATATTTTCTGATGAGTTTTTTCGACGAAGACCTATTTTTAAAAAATTTTGGCCAATTGTTCAAAATCCTCGAAAAAATGAATAAAATTTAATCTTTTCCATATCTCCGATGTGGATCACGAACCTTCAGAGTACAAATCCTAAACTATTTCAATCAAACAAACACGCAAGATATAGCACTCGATCAAAACCAGTGATGTGGCGGATAGGCCATTTCATTGTCAGATAGGAAAGGGATCAAACAATCAAATGCTGCAGATTTCGGCATTTTTCAAATAGTTAGTGATTTGTACTCTGAGGTCCGTTGATCCATATTCGCGAGATCTGCATTTCCCAAAAAACAGGCCTAATTTTCGTTTTACTTTGTAATAGTATATATATGGCCACCTTCCTGCGTATTGAAGCCTGATGGACGCGTTTCAAATAACTTTCTCCAGCCCAGGAATAAATCGACCATATATTGTCCACATTTAATATTTTTGCCAAAATTATTTTAAATAACTTTATTAAACCTTAGTTAATGAGTCTAGAGTAGGGTGGGGGAAATGCGAAATTTTCGAATCGTCCATTGTTACATATCATTATGTTAAAAGATGCGCATAAAAAATTTTAAAAACAAAAAAAATAAAAATTTGAAAAAAAAAAGTGCGGACAGGTGTCAAAATTGACTTGGAAAATGTTTTTTACAAACTTCAAACTCTATTTGTGAAACGTTTTACGTCTGTGTGAAAAAACATTTTTATTGCATTTTCGGCATCGTTGTTTTTGGCGCTTCTTTTTGAGCCTAAAAAAATTCAAAAAATATTCAAAAAATTTCAAATTTTTTTTAAATGGTTACTTTAATTTTTTCAAAAAAAATTTTCATTAAAATTTCAAAAATTTAATTGCCAGCACCATTTAGGTAGTATATTTTGTCTTGACATGCAGTTTGCTCCACTATTTACGGGGTATATTCAAAACCAAAAACCAGGGCCAGTTGCCAAATAACTAATTAAAATGGGGGGGGAATTGAAATTTGTTGTTTTCACTTAAATGGTTAGCAATTTTTGCAAATTGCCGTGTTTTCTTTGAAACAACCAAAAAAGAGAAACTAAAAAAAAAACTACAGTCTGAGTTAAAAAATATTTTATGGCAATTACAAAATGAAAGAAAGAAATGCCCAATACAACAAAAATCCTTAAGGAAACCGAGATTAAAAAAATTTAAAAAAAAAATAAGTTTATTTTTTTATTTTTGAGAGCCAATTTAGTGTGTCGATTTTTGATTTTTTAATGCCTTAATAGGGTTGGTCACCCACGGAGGCCAAAAACAGGATGAGAGGGGTTATCAAAAAAAAATTGACTTCATTATGATAAAACAAACAAAGTTAAACATTAGATTTGTGAGGACTTTTGGCTGAAAAAAAAAATGTCATTATATCTCCTTTCGAAAACCGGAGAGTTGACGACCAACTTTTTTGACATTGTTGATTATTACAGGAATCGCATGGCCCCACACGGCGGAAGCGCTTGAGTGGTTGGACCAATTTTGGATTTTTCGAAAGTAATGAAGGGCCGATTTTTGGGAAAACTGTATAAATTTCTTCTGCAGGTTGGAAAATTTTCAGCAGAGAAGGAAAAGGCTCAAAAAAAAAACTTAAAGCATGGAAAATGGGGGACCCCAAGGCGAAATGTTGCAAGAGGAATATTTCCCGCGTTTTTGCAGTTCCAAAAACGCAACACTCATTGTTCCAAAATACTAAAAAAATTAAATGATAAAAAACTGAAAAAATTTTCAAAAAATATCGAATTTTTTTTAAGTTTTTTGATGAAAAAAAAATTGGAAACTTACATGTGAATCATTTTTTATTCAACAGAATGTGATGANACAAATGTTTTTGGAATATCACCTTTGCTAGTTTGGCGGAAAATGACCTTGGAAGAGGCTCAAATCAGCGACACCCACTCCCTTAAAGCTATCGAAGAACTCAATCTAATGATTTGTTTTCAAAAGTCTTAATAAAAAATTATATTTTGTATTTTTGCTAATACAATTGTTTAACACAAAATCTAACCTTCTAAAAGGTCCTAAAAAAAACAGATGAAGCTATGCGAAGTCGTTTAGATGTATTACAAAATACGATTATCAAACAAAATAGTCTGATTGAAAAACTTGTAGAACGTTTGGATGCCTTGGAGACTGAAATCTTACCAAATGAAAAGGATAAATTTTCGAATTTGGACATGAAAATAAAACTCTTAGAAGAATCCCAATGTTCTTGCGAATACCAAAGTGGAGGTAAGAAATGTGAAATTGATAAAGACTGAGTTTTCTTGTTGACCGTTTTTTTTTATTTTGCAAAAATAGTCGATGGTGATTCGTCAAAATCCGGAATAACTGTATTTGATTGGTTCATTTTTGCAGAATAAAAAAAGCGTGGTCAACAAGAAAACTCAGACGGTAGCTAATGAGAATCTCTCGTGAGATGGCTAAAAACTATCATATTTTCTAAATATTATTAATAAAAATAATTTCGGTGGTTGTTTTAAACAACTTGTTTTGATAAATAATGCGCTGATGAAAAACTAACATGGGAAAATTAATGAAATACTTTATTCGAAATAGACCATTTTTTGATTGAAATTTAATAAAATTTGAATTCCTCAACTTTTTGAAGGTATTATATGACATAAGTATTCTTAATATCAACCATATGATATGATGGTCTATATGATATCCCTTTGAGTAGAGTCACCCACTACCGAGGGAGGTGTAGTATCAGTGTGGTACAGAATAGTGATTTTAATGAATGAGACTAGAGGGTGACCAAGAATATACTAGACCTCCCTGGTTAGTGAGTAACTCTACCTTAACTCTACCTTAAGGGGCTAGGTGTCGCTTTTTGGTACCTTTCAATCACGCCTAAGAATAATTCTAGGGCAGTTGTAAAAAATCTGAGGATACTCGTTTATAGGTCTAGCCCTTCGTCTAACGATCCATATCTCATACTCAAATTTTAATCACCACAGCACCAAGAGTGCAGACGTCAATTCTAGAACCAACCAAGCGTTTTTCAGTTATACTTAGGCCCCACATACAACGCGTCTGAAAATTCACACTGAGTACGGTATTTATGAGTTAACTAATATGTTTGGCCCATTTTTTTTTAATTTGGCTCTTGTATTTTCTAGAATCCCTCTTGAACGCCGATTTTTACAACTTTTCGTCTTCAAACTGATACTTCTTTTAGACGGATGTTCAGAATAAGACTCTTTTTTCGACTATGGTAGATAAATATAGTGTCGTCAATATGTTTGGCTCGGATTTTTGAATTTTGTCCTAGAATTCTAGAACATTTGATTTTAACCTCCTCACATCCGAAACCATTGAATTCCCCCTCACACCCAAAACGCCATTCGGGGACGCCACTTTGAGCGGTTATTGCGAGATAATAAATGCGATAGAATATTCATTATTTTTATTGACCCGAGATCAAGGATAGATTAAAATTGGAGCGCCAATAATTTTTGTTTAAATTTTAATTTCTGTTTGCTCGATAAATGCAAGAGAAAATAGAGGTTTAGTTTCAGGTACTTCATCGGAAAACCATACAGTTTTCAAAATCACATATGAATAACAAAAGATTAGGTAGAACACTGGCTATTCAAATATGATCTCGAATTTTGAATAGCTTATCTCAATCGTCTGAAAAACAAGTTTTCGTATCCATTCAAGCCAAAGTGCACGCACTTAAATCAGAAACAAATTGAATACACGGTGAATTGGAGAATAATAAAAAAATTTCCAAAATTTAATTATCTTTATTATCGATATACGCTATAAAAATGAACATTGTTTTTTCAAAATCCAATTTTTCCAGAGTGATACGCGAATTATATATAAATAACTCAAACCATGGCATTCTAAATCTGTTCTCTGATTAAACATATCTCACCATTAGTCTACAACATGATAACTCCTTTTTTCCTGTGCCGAAAAAATACATTTCGAAAATTGTTAGCAACCTATTTTTGAGGATAAAAATAAATTTATTAGATCAAGATGTTCCGCCACTAAAGAAAGGACAAACTGAATATTGGGGTCAGCTGTAAGCTTGATTACTCGGCATGATATAAAGTTAATCAAGCTTCAGCTGTGATCTTTGTCGCTTTGCATCGAATTCTAACTAAAAATCAAACTTATTTATTTCAAAAATAATTATTCGAGCAATTAAGTGTTTTTTTTATTTTTTGAGTTTATAGAGAAATCACTTGAGAAAAAATACAACTCTCAATAAAGACCAGAGAAAAAAAATAAAAGTACCAAGAGCAGCCTCAAGTAATTTCCTAGATCTGAGTCTCCTCAGAATTTTGATTTATTTTTTTTACGATAATCAGGCGAAAATCCTAAAAAAAAGTAGGAAAAAATATCTTTTGAACTGCTAGACAAATTTTTCAAACCATTACTAGAAAAATAATTGCGAACTCTATGACACATTTGAATTAAAAGTCTGTGGAGTTATTATTTCTATCTCGTTTTAAGGATTTAAAAAATCTCGCGTCCCCGAATGGCGTTTGAGGGGGGTTAAGTGAACCGTAAATGAAAAGTTCGAAAAAAAAATTCGTCTGATCGGAACAAAACTACTACCAAATTGAAGCTGAGAAATCACTGATCAACAAATCTTTTTACAGCTAATCGAAATTGTGAACCAATCAGCGACAAATTCGATAATTAGGTTTAACATTTTTCCTTAAAAATACTTGAAATTTCTAGAATTCGATAAAGACATTTCCGATAATTTTAATGTCATGCATCGTTTTATGCGGGTCATAGTTCACACATAAAAAATGTTCATACAGAGTGTTCATGGTGGAATACCGGTTTTATGCGGGTTAAAGCAAAAAAAATATTCGAATTTTGAAAATCTCTAGATTTTGTTCTAGATTGTTTTGAAAAAAAATAATTGTCATCATGAGATTCCTGGATCAATTTTAGTCATAACGAGATATTAAGTGTCATTAAAATTAATTCTATAAAGGGCTAAAAAAAAACCGACACCTACCCCTTAAAGGGATATCCCTTTATCACTTTTTGGTTAGAATGCGTAGCCACTACTCTTTTAACGTAGTTGATTTTAACGTTGTGGCTAGGCATTCTAACCGAAAGTGATAAAGGGATATTATGTCCTAGTTTGGGAAAAAGTCAAGAAAAAAAGTTAACATGTTCGAAGTTATAGCAACTTTAAAATTACTCTCAAATCTATAATATTGAACAACGATAAAGAATTATGTAAATAATTTAAAATTCTAAGTCCATAGATAGACTAATTTCCGAAGAAATTTCTTTCTATCGAAAAAAACAAAAATTAGACCATTTTTTTCATATAAATATTATTCAATTCTAGTCGACTATAATGATAACGAACACGCTGATTTTCTGTCCTCCATGGAAGAATTAATTGCTGACGTGAATGTCGACGAACTTGTCTTAGACGAAACTTCAACCTTATTTGGAAACATGTCACCTATAAAAGCACCGGTTATATCGGCACCAAAACCAGCCTCACAAATTAAAGCACCAAAACGAGCTACACAAGTACCGGCACCAAAACCTTTTGCACCAAAACCAGCTCCACAAGTAACGGCACCAAAACCGTTTACACCGAAACCAGCTCCAGAAGTATCGGCACCAAAACCTACTTTACAAAGAGCATTTGCACCAAAACCAATCGCGCCTGAAAAACAAGGAATAATTGTTGATGAAATTCCAGCAGCTTTTTTTCCTATGTCTGCAAAACCCGAACCAGAAGCTAATTTCTTCCCTATGCCAGTGAAAGTCGCAAAAGTACCCGAATTGACTAATCTTCCATTAGATCAAATTTTCTTAGATGATTCATTAGGGGGTGCAAACGAAAATGTGAATTCTTTATTTTCAAGTCTTCTTCGTAAATTAAAGCAAAAAGAAGGAACTCCAAAAACAACCCCAGCGCCATTAGTATCACAATTTGTTGACGGTGAAAATTGTATACAAATTCCACAAATAGAAGAAACATCAGGCGCATTTGTTCATACAAGGAAAGTTGAAAATCACAGTCATTTTTATTGATCAACTTAAGAAAATTAGTGCAACAGATAAAATTGTTTTCAAAAATCATACAATTGACATGTAGCGTTGTTTTTTGGTCAAGCGTGACTCATAGCCATTTCATTGCACATCGTCATTCTTAATAATCAAAAGGAGACCATTTACAAAGTCATAGATCATTTTTTCGAAATTTTTTACTTTATAAGTATAAGACTTCAAAAATTGTTCTTTATTACAGCATTGCTGAAAAATATTCACGTGGCTGTATAATCAAGAAATACGGATAAGCATAAGAGTACTGTTTTTGGAATAACCTTGAAACAATTTGCGGGAACTATTAAAGACCTATTTAGTATTTATTATTACAGCATTTCCGAAAAATAATCACGTGAACGTATAATCAAGAAATACTGATTGCATAAGAGTACTATTTTTAAAAGTTGAAATATGTTTTCAACAAGTTTAAGTTGGGTAAATGGTGGAGCTGAATCTATTTCTTTCAACGCCTTTGCTTTTCTTCCATTATCAATAAACCCGCCAACCGACGGAAAAATAATCATCACTTTCAGCGCTAAAGCGTCGTCTGTAGAGGTATGGGAAGCTATTGCAAAACCATATTCTGAAGATGGAACACAATGGATTTTTTCACCAAATGATGGAAATGTTTATCTTCAAGAGGCCGGAGGTACCTGGAAATTCAATTTTATTGCAACTGTGGAGAGCTCTACTGCTAGTATGTCTATGGAATTCTGCAGAGATTTGATTGTTCCAGATATTACACTCAGGTTTTTACTTGAAGTTAAAAATTATACACTTATGTATTGTTTCGAGTGATTCATAATGAATCATTCATTGGTGACCCCATTTAGGGTCATAATTCATTCAGTGCTTAGTGAACCCACCTTGATAAATTTATATTTTTCAAACTGGGCAACTAGATTTAACGCTAAAATAAAGTTCATACTGTCATTTCTTAATTTGATAAGATTTTTTTAGTTGGGCATAATGCCCAAAAGTGACTCTGTGATTTCCATTAATATGAGAAAGATCGAAATAGTGTAAATAAACTTTTCATCGTATTTTTTTTAATAAAACATGCAAAATCAGTCCAAAAACATTCGTTATATAATTTTTAAGCTCACAAATTCGCTTTCAAACCACAGATTGGTTATTTCAACAGTTAAACTAAAAGCTGTTTTCTAGCCGCTTTAGTCAACTATTGACTGTCAACATCGTTTTCTCAGAAAAACCAAAATTCGGAAAACTTGAATTTTTAACGATGAGTTGACAAAACAAAAGTTAATTTTACTAATTTATTGAGCTTTCAAATTAATTTTTTCCAGTATACCGTTGCGATATTATCGTATACAGTTTACCTCAAGTCACTGGATTACAGGGGCTTTGCATGAAAGTGACACTTTTTAACCTAATAATTAATTATTCATTTTTAGGCATGTGAACGTTTTCTGTTGTTATTCATTTTCAAACATAATTTTTACATAATGAGTTTTTTAATAAAAATACATAAATCAAGTTCAGCAGAATCTAGAATTTTTCAACAAACTTTGAAACTGGGCAGATTTACTAAAAAAATATTTTAGCCGATAATTCAAAATGTTTAAAATACTTTTCAGGTGTTAATTTGAACGTTTAATTTCGGTCCGAAAACTATACGTATGAGTAGTATGCTTCGGACCGAAGGCCGATCCCAAACATTCCGGGAAGTTTTTCTGAATAATGAGAAGTGTGATCTTATAGAATTCATTTTCTTTTTGAAATTCTGTAAGTTTTAATGGCTTTTGGATATTTTTGACATCTTCCATGAATTGTCTTTCCCCTAGTTTTGTAAATTGGACAATTTGATAATGTTGCTCAAAAACGCCTATAAGGACTTACTAGTGCTGTTTATTGTTCCTTGAGCGTGTTTTTTTCAACTTTGCTAGCGCCATTGTCCATATAATAAAGCTGTACGTAACAGTAATCAATTGGTAATTTAATACACGCAGTTAGATGTTGGTCAAAATATTGTGAATTGGCTTTAAATGTGTATGAGTCATAACTGAGAAATTGTTTTCTACTACGGTAGCATAAGTTGATACATATGTCAGGTGTATTTTTTTTTATTTTTTTAATTAATTGTTTGGCATAAAAATCTACGCGATGAGAATTATAGTCGAGACAAAAAGTATGAAACTTTTCTTCTCGTGGTGGTTTTTTGTCATTTTTTTGTAACAGTTTCTGGAATATATCGAAGATCCTGCCTAGTGTAATTTTTATGTCAATAACAACATAAAAACATAGACGATTGACATAAAAATTACACTAGGCAGGTTCTTCGATATAATACGTAGATCTTCAAGGCTTTTTTCGAATTGTTCTGTATCCGAACAACAGTCCCTAGTTCTTTGAAGTTGCGTGAATATAATATGTTTATATTTTAAAGGGGATATATCATGCTGGTAATTCGTGAGTACCGTATCAGGGCCTTTCTTGAAAATTTTTCGAAATTTGACCTCCGAATTTTCGATAAAAATATTACAGTCTAGAAACCGTTTTTGCTCATTTTCCATTCTTTGAATTGTGAATTTTAGTCGATGATCGAAAGTGTTCAATTTATTAAATATTTCACTAACGGCGGTTTTTTTCACAAATACAAATTATGTCGTCTGCATACCTAACCCAGTTAAGGATTTTTTTAGATTTCAAAAATTGTGTGACTACTTTTCTAATAGATCCAAAAAAATATTACTCAAACAAGGGGAAAATGATGATTCATTGATGACCCCATTGCTAAGCCTGACCGTTGTTTAAAAATACCTAGTTGGCATTCAAATGTATTATAATTTAACAGCACGTTGCGCATAAATTTTCTTAAATTTGATCGCTCTGGGAATGGTAGTGGTCGACCGTCTACATCCTTATCTTTGAAATATTCAGCCGGATTTTTGTAAATAATTTTCAAAATTTCTGAGATAACCCTAGTGGTGTTGACTGATGTAAATAATTTTGTTGCATCAAATGACAAAATTTCATATCTATTATGATTAAGATTTTTGCAATTTGGTAAGAATTTGTCTTTAAACATATGTGCCCATCAATCATAAAACTGCACTTTTTAGATATTGGTTCAATCATTTTTTTTAAATATTCATGTGCATTATAAACTATATAATTATAACCGGTTATTATCGGCCGAAGATCTTTTTCATCTTTATGCAACTTTATAAGTCCGAAGCCTGAACTTATCGAATATGTGCTTTAAGTGACTTTAGGGTTTTTTAATTCAAGTTATTACCTAAGGTTTCACTCAAAAGTATATTGTAACTTTTGAATTCGTTTTCGTGATCATACTTTATTATTTTTTCAAAATGTTTGTCATTGACAAAAAGTTTTGATAATTTTTCATGATATACACTTCTGTCTATAAAGCAAACTGAAATATTTTTATCGACATTCAAAAGGCATAAATCTTGATTATCATTTAAAAAAATTTTCAAAAATTTACTTCTATTGTCAAAAATTTGGGTGTTTTCTAAATCCATTGCTGTAAAAGTTGAGTTACACTTAATTGTAATCACGCTCTCTTCACCCACACCGTTATTACGTGCATGACTTTGGAAGTGAGTAAAAAGCTTTTCAACTTCGCAATAGTTATTTGAGCCTTGAGAAGATCCACCTACTGCATAATTTTTACCCATGCTCAGAAATTCTATTATTTCATCAGGTACTGTTTTTGATGATAGGTTAAAAACTTCAACTTTGGAAAATTTTTTTGACTTTTCGTTAATTAAAAATCTGAGTTTTCGTTCACGTTTTTCATCATTTTGTCTTTCGGAATTATAAATGTGATTTTTTGTGTTTTTTATAAATGATTCGTATTCAAAATTCGTTTTTGTAGTTTTCTTAAAATCGAAAAGGAAATTATTAAGTGTATTTTTAAGAATCGGTAAATTATTTTTCTGGTTTCGTAATTCGGAATTTTAATTTTTCTGCTGTATTTTGAATACCTCGTCTTTATTTAGGTGTTGCTTCAAGCTTGTCGGTAGTTGCACAAATTTGGGTTGGACTGTATGCTCCATGCATTTTTCTATGAAAAAAATTGCTTTCTCTCCTTTGTGTATTTTTCTTAGATTTAACTCTATGTTATGGCTGAGTCCGGAAGTTGACTGAAAGTATATTCTCTGGTGGTGACTCTTGTAATTATTCATTTTTAGGCATGTGAACGTTTTCGTTTATTCATTTTCAAACATAATTTTTAACATAATGAGTTTTTAAGTAAAAATACATAAAATCAAGTTCAGCAGAAATCTAGAATTTTTCAGAAACTTGAAACTGGGCAGATTACTAAAAAAAATTCTAATCATTAATCAAATTTGATTTCAGCGCTGATTATCCTGATTATTACATGCAAATGGATGTAGCTCCAATTTCTGTTGAACCGGAAGAATCCGAAGATTCAATTTCTTTAGATTATGGTCTTATAAGCGGAGAAGTCGTCTCTTTAGATTCTCTGGGATTAACATCGAAAAAACCAGTCAGGGTTAAAGCAAAGCGTCCAGCTTCAAGATCTTCACGATGCACTGGTGTCTTGGGACGTCCAGTTACAAATCCTAAACAATCAGTTGTCAATTTCACGCCAGCACCTGAGGACGAAACCGCAATTTTTGGATATGATCTTAATGAAGCCATTAGTAAATCTATTATGTTTTATGAAGCTCAAAGGAGGGTTTACAATTATAGTCGTAAAAACAAAAACATTAATTTATTCAAAAGCAATTTGTTATGAAAAGTTCAGTTTCCGCGATAAATTATATTAGAGCTTGTTGTTAGTTGATTCGTCTTAAATTTTAAGCAATTTAAATTATTAATTTTAGACTTTTCCTGTAGTCAGGGTGCGGAATTCCGAGTAAAACTTAATTCACTCATATATATAGTACAAAAACCGATTCAAACAATGCTATCAGCACATATTTTAGACTAGTTGTTAGTGACAACGAAACGGCAAAAACTGAGCTATATCATATATATGATATGGGTCACTGAATTTATTGAAAGCGCTTATTAGTGATGAACTAAAAATCTGAATACATTTTCAAAAATGTTTCGTACATGACAAATCTTTAAAATATATAAATAAAACTTTGGTGCAAAAATAAAGTTTATTATAATGAAACACCATAAATATCCGTTTGAACTGAAAATTCAAAAACCAACAAATAATTAATAGTGTTTAATTTTTCACAAAAACCATGTTGATAAATTCTTTAAAGCTGACATATCCCTTTATCACTTTTTGGTTAGAATGCGTAGCCACAACGTTAAAATCNCACGTTAAAAGGAGTAGTGGCTACGCATTCTAACCAAAAAGTAATAAAGGGATATGGTTCTCATTTATTTATTTTTAATCCCCCGACAAATTGTTTTTATCAAATATATTGTACAATGCCCGAGATGCACTGTGCAGAGTTTGCATTACAGACATGGCGTAGGAATTTCAGTCAACCTCCGAAACATTTTCACCTTCTTATTTAAGGAAAATAATTTGAACGCACGCTATTTTTAAGGGGGTAGATCACCGTGGGTGACGTAATTTGGTACCTTTCAATCACACCTCAGAATAACTTTAGGGCAGTTGTGAAAAATCTGAGGATACTCGTTTGTAGATCTAGCCTTTGTCTAACGATACCACATCTCATACTCAACATTGTTATATCACATCACTAGGTGCTGCGTCTATTCTAGAACACCTAACGGGTTTTTAAAATCTTTTTCCTACGTATTAGACCCCACGTACAACGCATCTAAAAATTCACACAGAGTACGGGATAAATGAGTACAAACATATGTTTGGCACGTTTTTTGAATTTCGCTTTTGTGTTTTCTAGAATTCCACTTAAACGCCGATTTTTACAATTTTTCGACTTAAAACTTTATCTTCTTTTAGACGGATGTTCAAAATAAGGCCGTTTTTCGACTAAGGTAAATAAATATAAGGTCGCTAATATGTTTGGCTTTGATTTTTGAATTTTCTTCTAGAAACTTGACTTTAAGTGAACCGGAAATGAAAACTTCGAAAACAGGGTCGTCCGATTTAAACAAAAGTATCACCAAATTAAAGCCGAGTTTTCACTTATTAAAAAATTTGCTGACAACTAATTGAAATTTTGAACCAATCAGCGTCAAATTCGATAATTAAGTTGAACATTATTAACCAATAAAAAATGTTCATATCATGATGAAATACCTTTTCAATGCGGGTTAAAGCTAAAAATATTCATATTTTGAAAATTCTAGATTCTGTTCTAGATTGATTTGAAAAAAATAATTGCCACCATGAGATTCCTTGGGTCAACTTTAGTCATAATCGATATTAATATATTATAAATTAATTCTATAAAGGGCTCAAAAATTACGACACCCACCCCTTTAAGCTCCCATTGGCCAATAAAAAATAAAAGCCACGCATTGGCTGAAGAGTGCTTAACCAAATGCTTTTTATTTTCCCACGCATTTGTGCTATAGCTCGAGTTGATGCATATTACTTTTCGGGCACTGTACATAAACAAAAACAGGGCACTTAACAAAACAGTTAAAATAATTTTCCATGAATGTTACCAGCTGATTTGTAGCCCTTTAAAGATCTGGTGAATTACCGAAAGAAAATAGAATTTTGTGGAGAGGAGACTCTGTCCTTCGTGATGG
This sequence comes from Oikopleura vanhoeffeni, assembly GCA_004367855.1. Lineage (NCBI taxonomy): Eukaryota > Metazoa > Chordata > Appendicularia > Copelata > Oikopleuridae > Oikopleura > Oikopleura vanhoeffeni. Next base: position 186,092 of record SCLH01000233.1, read on the forward strand.
TTGCGATATCGGAGTTGATCTCAGTAAAGGATGGTTTGATGCGGGAGATCACGTAAAATACACTTTTCCAGCAGCTTTTACTACAACAATGCTTGTTTGGAGTATTATTGACTACCCAGACGCTTATGAATCAGCAAATGAAATGAAAAATGCCCTTGACCAAGTTAAATGGGGTTTAGATTGGTTATTAAAAGCACATATTTCGCCGAATGAACTCGTAGTTATGGTAAGCATTAGTGAATTTCGGATTATTTTGCATGCAAATAGGGTCACTTAAATGTTCGCAGAATAACCCAGTTAGGGGTTGAATTCTATTTTTTTTCTGCAAATCGAAAGTCATTTTTAAAAATTTTAGAACCGTTTTAGGAAGTTGAACCAATTGGTGGTTAGTAACCACTGGTCACCCACTGCTAACAGTATTTTTTTATGGCCATCTACTTGGCAAATAAGAAATTTTGTTAAAACATAAGATTAAATTGCATTATTTTTATTATTCCCAGTCATATTTTAAATCAAGTCCTCAAACCACTCAATCTTCAGACAACCGCAAGATTTGTGGCGATAGAGAGTCGCACAAAAGGCGCTTACGCATAGTCTCTTTGGTTTTGCCGACCGGACAGTTTAACCATTTAAAAAAATCATTATCATTCAGAAGGGGAATCCACAACAAAAACATTTATAAGATCATAACCTTTGAGACCTTTGAGACCGTTCATCGAAACTTTATAAAGAGAAATATTTGAAAAAATCACAAAATTTTGAGCCAACAAACAATAAATATATTTTTAGGTTGGAGACCCACAAAGTGATCATGCAAGATGGGGTAGTCCAGAAGACATGAGACTTCGTCGCCCTACATATACTGTAAATGCTGAAAACCCAGGAACTGAACCAGCAGCAGAAACCGCAGCAGCAATGGCCGCCGGATCTATTTTATTCAAAGATGTTGACNCAGAGTATTCAGAAAAATTATTGACCAGTTCTAAGGTTAATATAGAAAAAAAATATAGTTAATTTTTATTTAAATAAAGAGTTTTTTGTCTTTTTCGTATTATTACGCTTTTTCCAATGCGTTTATTAAACGTAAATAAACGTGTTGGAACCGCCCAATAAGAATTTAAGTTTTTTATTAAATAAAATGTGGCACCAGGATTTGGAAGAGATTTTTCTCGCCTATAAAAAGGAAAGATTTGCGTGGGTTTTTTCCCCTTTTTTCTCTATTATTTACTTAAACCTACGCGCATAAAAGGCGAACGAAAATGAGTCATATTTACAAGCCTGCTCAAAAGTGTTATCACAATTCCACCCCAAATATTTTATCATGCACTGCTTCAATTATTAATAAAAAGAAGTTTAAACGTCACGTATGAATCAATATGATTATCACATAACATAGTTAAGTGGGCCAAAAAATTTTAATTTTCCCACACTAAAAATTAAAATTCTTAAAACGCTCTAGATAATTTTAATACCTGAAGATGCTTCAGCAAAACGTAACCAAATAAAAAATAATAAATATAACATAATTAGAGATTATTATCGAGAGAGAAGTTTTAGACATCACTAAGGTGGTTTTTTAAGGAGCTATCTGGTGTTTCCGGCTTTCTCGTATTTGGAAACCCCATCAACACCATTTATGGAAGATAGAAAATTTTATTCGCGCGTGTAACGCCTGAATTTTTTTTCCAGAATTTGAGACCGGTTGACCGGTAATGGCGGATTTTCGGTAGGTCATTTTTTCAAATTTGTTTCAATCAGGCCAAAATTCGGTCTGTAGACTAATTCGGACACCAGGAAGTTCGAATCTGATATCAGATTACTCGATGACGTCATTATGAGTCATAATACTACTTACTACTCCGGCCAGATTTATTCTTGTCACGGTTTTCTCTATCTTCTTTATATGAATTCTCCTATTTACCCAAATTGACGTATAATGTTTTTATTAGTGAATTATGGTATCAGATTCGAACTCCCGTGGCAAAATTAACCCTTTATTTCGCGTTTTTATTAAGTCCGTGTTTGTATACAAGTTTGTAAAGATTTTAATATGACGTCATCTAAAGTGACCCCAAAATGACTCCTAATGACGTCATCGATAAAATCTGATATCAGATTCGAACTCCTTGTGCCCGTATTAGTCTACAGAACAAATTCTGGCATGATTGAAACAATTTGAAAAAATAGACCTACCGGAAATCCGCCATTACCGGTCAACCGGTCTCAAATTCTGAGAAAAAATTCAGGCGTTACACGCGGAATAAAATTCTTTATCTGCCATTAAATAGTGTCATGGGGTTTCCAAATCCGAGAAAGACGGAAACACCAGATAGCTCCTAAAAAACACCTAAGTTCATAATGAACCAATGAGATACTTCAAGTGGAACACAATATTTGTTTCCTCCACAATTTGTGTCAAGTTGACCAAAAACTCTTTATTTATTCAAAATAGTTCAAATTTTTTGAAATACCATTAAAATTTATTACAATCCTTAATTCAAATATCGACCCCAGAAAATGTATCAGCTATGGAATTTTTACCAGTGAGGGAACATTGCTATACTTTTGCTTAATAAGACACATTGCAGCCAGCAGTTTTATAATTTTCGTAAAAAAATTTGTAATTAAAGTTTGCTTTATTTTTGAATCTAAAATTCAAAAATGTAAAAATCAGAAAAAATTTACAACTACTTTTTTTGATATTTTGAAAACCATAATTATTGCAATTTATATTCTGCCCTTTGTGGATTTTCAAAATACAAGCAGAAGGTCGCGACTAGCGAGCGCTCATTAAACAATTCCGTGTTGAATGAATTCCTGCCCAATCAGCGCGCGCGATATTTTGTTACCCCGGAATTCATTGTGTCAGTAAAAACGTGACATCCTGTACTTTTTCAAAAATAATGAGCGTTTTAAACCACCATTTTTGTTAACAACCCCCGTTATTATTTTCTTAGCAATTGATGGAATTCGCTGATAGAAACCGAATGCTTTACCATAAATCTGTACCAGAAGTCGTAGAATTTTATAAAAGTTGGTCTGGATATGAAGATGAATTATGCTGGGCTACAGCTTGGTTGTACAAAGCAACCAATAGCTCTTCATATGGTCGATTAGCTAAATATTATTACACCTCGTTTAACTGTGGCAAGAAAGAGGAATCGTTTGATTGGGACAAAAAACATGCCGGAGTTCAATTGTTGATGGCACAGATTACTGGAGAGCAAAAGGTAAAAATTGAAAAATTTAACATTCGTAAATTTAAGTTTCAAAATATTGGATTTTATTTTAGCTACATTACAAATCTTGGGGAGTGTTCCGCGCGCTCCGAGAAAGTTCATTTTTTGTATTCAATCACTTAAACCTACGCCGTTCTCTGGCGCACTCTCCACAATAAGTATTGTATTTTCGAATAAAAATTTCAAATTCTAGAAATTTAATCCTAGAAAAAAGCTTTTGAAAGCAAGGTTAATTAAACCACGTGATACTACCTCATGGTAGACTCCAGGTTATATATATATATTTATCTCAATAACCACGCAGTGATCTGTTCTATTCGATACTTTTGTCTGAGTATATCGAAATAAGATTTTTTGAAATTTCACTCATACAAAATATTTTCGCCCCAGAACACCCCAGAATGTAAATTGTTGAAAAATTATCTCAGAAGACTTTCCTAAAAAGTGGCTTATTCAAAATTTTTATTCCATTTTCAAGTCGAAAATTATCTTATCAAACGTAAGAATTAGGCGAAAAATGGCATTTTAATCAACTCGCTATAAAATTTGGAACCTTACAATCGATTTTTTTTTTAAATATGTTTTTGTTATCTGAGTGGCAGATTTTTATAATTCATCACAAAGAAAAGTACAGGGTGTAAGATTTTCCTTCTTTTTTTCAAAACTGGTTACACTTGATTTCCGCCGTTTTGATTGGTTGAATCTGGAAGAACGTAGGTTTTCTCAGATTTCAACCAATCAAACGGCGGAAATCAAGTGGATAACCAGTTTGGAAAAAGAAGGGAAAAATTTAACCCTGTATCTGCGAATTTTTGGATGATTTAAAGTGGCTTGAGCCTTTCACAAGGCTTCTTGCTCTCAAGGGTTAAATAAATGAAATTTGTGGTACAATACAATAAAGAGTCATATTACTGTCGTTGCGTTCGATTTTGCGTAGGCGAATCTGCCAATAAGCACTTATGCCCTGTAGGTTTCCAGATAAGGAGATTGTATTAAAATTCTGTTGGAAAAAGTTACGCCAGAAAAGGTTCAATCAACAAAATAAATAACGTCATGAAAGTTTAAAATTTTATTTTAGTATTTTGATGATGTTGCAGGGTATGCAAACTTTTTACTCGATGTTGAAAAGAAAACACCTGGTGGATTAATTTGGTTCCACAAATGGGGTTCATTGAGAATTGCTAACAATTGGGGCGCATTCTTACTTGGTGCAAGTAAATTAGTACCAAAACTACCAAGGGCTGACGAATACGCTATGATCGCCATCGACCAAATCGGATATGCTTTAGGAGACAAAGGAAGAAGTTATGTTCAAGGTTTCGGTGTAAATCCACCATTGAGATCTCATCATAGAGCCGCCTCTTGTCCAAAAGCTTGGTTAAAAATTCGATCACGTAGGTTCAACTTTTCAAATAAACAGTTTTCTGCTAAATTTTATGGCTAGTTTTTTGGCAAAATTTTTTTTTTCAAAACTCGACGTTTGAGAGCCAAAAATCATAAATTCGAATTTTTTTAAAACTACCGATTTGGCATTTGTTTAAAGTAATTATATACGGAAAATACGAAAAATAACTATATTTCGATCACGTGACAACCAAAATTTTTTTTTATATTTTTTTTTCGATTTGGTTTGTTATTTGCCCTAAAAATTTTAAAAATATTTTTTAATCAATAAAAGCCCCAACTGACTGCTCAAATATGCTGTACTCAGACCAACCAAATTATTGGATACTTTATGGTGCCTTGGTCGGCGGGCCAAATCAAAACGATCAATATGCAGATAAACGAGAAGACTATGTAATGAACGAAGTTGCTATAGATTACAATGCTGGCTTCCAATATTCTTTGGCAGCCCTAAAGTCAATTTTACTATCAAGAAATTAAAAAAAAACTTCTTGAAAAATCCTTCTTGAAACAGTTAATCAACTGAAAATGCAGCTTGTCAGCCATACTATATTTTTGAAAAAATATCGCACATTCTTAAGTTCATCTTCTGTAGCTTGCTTGTAATTAAAATTTGCCTTTTTTGCTATAAAAATGACATATTGTAAATAAATATATTTCAACAAAAAAAAATTAATTTGAAAAAAATTACTAATTTAACCCCCTCACACCCCGACTCATTTTAAAAAACACCTGTAAATAAGAGACCAGAGTTACTGCCAGAGTCGCAGGTTACTTTTGAGTAAGTCACTTTTTAGGAATTTTTTTATCTGAATCTGCTCCATTTTCAGTTTTTGATCTAACATCTTAGAGTAAATAAATATTTTTTTGTCTTTTTCGATTTATTATGCTTTTCGCACTGCGTTTATTAAAAGTAAATAAAAGTGTTCGAACGGCCCAATCAGAATGTAAGGTTGTTTGACCAATTTCACTATGTTGGTGGCAGCCACCAGGTGGCTTCTAACGTCTTATGTTTTCATCATGTGGGTGGTTCACTATTAATTTTCGCTTTGAATATTAACGGTTTAAAGGTTCGAAAAGTGACCTTTTAGTCCTCGGGTTCTCACGGGAGTTAAAATAGCGGTATCACAAATAAAATAAGCTGAATCGACAGTGAAGGGTTTTCTCCAA
>SCLH01000233.1:191948-204488 GCA_004367855.1 Oikopleura vanhoeffeni
ACCAAAATCATGATTAACGTAATACTGAGTGGACCAATACGAAGCAGAAGAATCTAAGACAGCTCAACTTTCTGAGCACAACTTTCTAATTACCTTTTTCAGAAATTAAAGATTTTTATTAACTGACGTTTCGTGAATTAAGACATTATCTAAGTAAGGTATTTTTCAGAAAAATAACATAAGTGTGAACTTGAGCAAAATCTAGAAAGCGTCGAAAACTTGTGAATTTAGGGCTTTTTCTTCCTCACAAATTTTGGAGTGCCCATTTTTTAGTAAAGTTTTTCAGAAATGGTAACGTATCACAAAAATTTACCACGATACCCTACTGTGAATATAAGTTTTACATTTCACTAAGATTTTTTTGTTGTCGAAATTTTATGAAAAAGACTTTTTAAATGTCATACGGTATGAGTCAATAGTAATGAGTCATAGGGTATTAAAATTTTGGGCAAAAAAATGAAATTGCAAGGAAAAAAGTGACATGCGGTATGACTCATCGTATGACTCATACCGCATGTCACTTTTTTCCTTGCAATTTTATTTTTTTGCCCAAAATTTTAATTGGTTAACCACCTACGTGTTTTGTAATCCAAACGTTTGATTTTCGGAGGTGAGCTGAAGCAAAAAAACTGAGATCGGGAGCAAAAATGTGACACTGTACATCTTGTCAATTGGCTGTTCAGCATGATATTATAAACGTGTTCAATTAAAACCACGTTTTAATCAGCTTACCATATCAGTATTAAAATGCTGTTCAAAAAACTATTTTCATAAAAGTTCGAATTTGTTAACATTTTTTTTTAATTTTTTAGTTGGCGCTCGAGAGCGAACTAGAATGAATATGCCGGGAAACTGATCGCATTCTTCTTGCCAAATGTTAAATCAAAATTCCAGAAAATTATACTTGCGGTTACAAACGTACTTTTAACTTGTTTTCAAGAAACTGCCTGATGTTTGATTAAGAACTCTTGATCTATTCGTCATAATAAAATTCAAGAATTAAATGTTATATATAATTCTGCTAATCTCAACCACGATATACTTGGTCACATAAGGGCATTAAACACAATTTTATTCCATAAAATTAATTTTCAGCCGACGATATTTTGTTTAAATACGCGTAATAAGATTAGAAACCTGACAAACCTTTTGATGTTTATTTTTTGGGATATTTTTTTCTGTTCCAGTTGAAACGTTTAGATTGACGGGAAGAAAGTTTCAGTGACACACGTAAATTTGACGCATAAGACCGGCTGTATATCCCCTATTCACACTTTTGTGAATATCTCGGCCCTGATTAGGAAACGTAGATTGTTTTTGAGTAGTAGAGCCGGGATATTCATAAAATTGTGAATAGGGGATATTACACGATTAAACTTTGAATATTTTTTACCAAATATCAGTCATCGATTTACCTCTTAGTTCTCTGAGAGTTACGAAACTGAATCAAAAAAATATTGATAATATTTTCATACAATATTTGAACTAAAAATTTGAGAGGCTGCGAAAATACTGAAAATCCGGCTTTCAATTTTTTATTGTGACAAAAATCTGTACTCAAATCGAGATGTGACTTCTTTTTGTATCAAAGATACTGTATTTTCTAAAAAATATATCATACAATATTTGCATTCCGCATGTTAAAAATTTGGACGAATATTTTGGAAAAATGGATTGAAACCATACAGCAAATGCAACTTTTTCATTATGCAACTATTTTAACATAAAAATACAATTTTTTTACAATTATTGGTAATTACTGAAAAGAGTCTTCTCTAATCATCATATATCTGGGAAGCTTTCCATTAATAATACTTACTTTTCAATTTATTCATTATCGATTATTTCTTTTTTTAAAATGACATGATCGACTGAGGCAGTGTTCTAAAACGGGATATCGGCGATATTGGGATTTCGGCGATATTAGCCCCCCCTGTAACACACTTGAAATTTATTTGTGGTTCTTGAAATTGTTCTTTAATTTTATGACACTTGAATAACTTACATGTTTTAATTACATATATTTAACGTCTAAATAACCCGATTTCGCTGCTGATATGTTATTTAATGTTGACATTTTTGCTTATCACTGAAAAGTTATCATTCACCGACATGGTGCTAAACGAATACAATTTGGACCAATAGAATTTGAGATAATTTTGACAAATATTTGACATACAATAAATAGGAATGAGTTTGTATGTTACCAATGTGACTAAATTGTTTGTAATTTTGTTTTTTCTAACGTTTTTTTTTATTCTACCGAATGTGCTTTAGCTTTTGGGGTGTTCCCCGAGGAGATTCACGCTTAAGGGGATAGCAGCGATGTGGAAGACTGGCGTCAATTTAATTTACGAAAATAATTAGTTGGTTTATTTATTTGTGCTTATTATCTTTAGCTGAACCACAATAAATGTGTATCAGCTCATTAAAATCAATTTTTATCTATTTAAGGAACAATTTGAGTTCAAACTTTTATTTTATAATTCGTAAAATTTTCGAAAAAATTCAAAGCATTATGAAAATTTTAAGCATTTTTCGTCCAAAATTTTTTCTGATTAATTTTATAAAATCTGTGAATTAAAACGAAAAAAATAGTCACTCTAACTTTCTTCATGCATGTTTACATATTTTCTGACTGCTGTTTGAAAAATCATGAAATGTTTTTTTGTCATTTTGTTGTCGACTCTTTAGAAATATTATGAAAATTTTCCGCAAATCAAGTCCAAAAATTTTAATTAGTAGTTTTTTGAAATCTCTGTAAAAAATCAGGCCGAATCACTTGTGAAATTTTCTGGTATCTATTTGGTTTCCGTATTTCAACCGATGCAAGGGTCAAGTGAATATCGTTTCTGAACTTCTGATGAAATTTACATCACTTGCTTGTGAGACCGGTTTGTGTCATTTGGCACGCAATTTATCAAAATTTTATTTTTCTCAAAAAATCTCAATTAAATTTCGGGTGTCATAGGCTACTTTTATTTTGAAAGTCAGGACATTTTTCNTGGTTAGTTTATTTAAGGGGCGTTTAAATCTCCCCGGGGAAAACCCCAAAAGCTAAAACACATTCGGTATAACATTTTCAAAGATATGAGTTTTCTCATATAACTTCCTAACCCATAAAACGTTTCATAATGATGATTTCAGTTTTTGTTGATAGGATGTGACATTCAATGATCATTATTTTTCCATAAGAGTTTTGAAAATTTTATAGCGAAAAAATAGTTGATAAAATTCTCCATGTGCGTGTTTCATTATTATTTTATAACTTAAATTGTCATAGAATTCGTTGTTTATTACGAATTCTAGTGAGAAATATTACTGTATTTTATAAAATGATCATAATAAAGTTTGAGGTTATCCTTATTTGAAAATAAATCTCAGAAATTTACCACTTTGGCGCCATCTAGTGAAATACTCTAGTATTGGATAACCGCGAGACCAGCTTTGATAATATAAGATTTTAAAGGAAATTTTTTAGTGAACACTTCCCCCTTGATATCCATTTCCACTCACAATCATGAAATCGATGAGTTGATGACAAAAATATCACACAATTCATCGATTTGCATATTTTTAGTGGAAAACATACACGGAATAAATATGTTTGCTTCATTTCACAGTTTTTTATAGTTTCTTATTTTGGGAAATTCCGCCATTTAATTCATAGTTAAAGGAAATTTTTACAGTATATTTAGTTTTCAAACGATATGTTTTTAATTGACAATATTGTTTATAAATAAAAATAAAAATAAACTAGTATTTTGAAGGAGATTTTCATCGGCATTGAGGCAATTACGCTGGATAGAAATTTTTTATCTAAATTTTTTACAAAACATTTATTACTCCGAATACAATGGGAGAATTTTTCCCTATAAAACATAACAGTTTTTCAACACTAATATTGAATTAAAAAACGGCCTCATTAAAATATCTTGAATAAAAATACAATTTAAAACTGATTCCCTTATCGCCGATTTCAAATTTTTTGCAACAAATTGGAGTTTAACAAAATGGTATAAATCGCACCGTTTACGTTAAGCCCCTTTTAAATTTGCGTTAAAATTCGGAAATTATCTCTTCCTTCACTGAAGAAGAAATAAATTCGAAAAACCATTCATTTTTCCAAAAAAAATTTTGCTCGAACCTACGCTCTCCTACTTATTTTAGTACCAGAAGTAATCTATTCACTTTTGATACTCTTAGGTGCAACGGTTCGGGCCCACCTTCTGTTTGCACGGTTTCTCTCACGAATCAGGCAGAGTCGCAGAATCAAATTTAACTGGGTAATTATCTCTGAACAATAAAAAATATGTACATAATATTTAATTATATTGAATCTAAAAAAAATTAATCTGAAAATTCTCCTTAGAAATTATGGGATTCAAAAATTTAGCAGAACAAGGTTGAAATGCCACCTGTCAATGTATTGACAGCTAATCATTAAAAAGTTAAATCCTCGTGTTCGATTGATTGAACTTCCGATTTTTTTAGTCTAAAGTATTTTGTTTTTTATCTTTGGCAAAAGTTCTTCAGAAGAATTTAGGGAAAAAGATATATCGGTATTAAAGTTGTAGGAAGTAACGAGGAAGTAATCACAAAATCCAAAAATGGAAAAAACAAGATAACTACCTCTTAAAATTATGCCGGAACTAACCGATTCCAGCGTATATAATTAAAGGGAGAATATTTTATAAAAGTTTATTAAGAATGTACATACCGTTTATTCATGTTTTACGCTGTTATGACCTTTGAAGCAGCCAGTTTCCTCGGTTGCGATTTAGAACATCAATTAAATTGAAAGAAATTGAAAATACCAAAATCGTTATTAAGGTGAAGTGATTTTTGGACATGATGAAATTGAAACTGCATAGTATCCTTAGAAAAGTTTTTCTAAAAAAGATTTTACTGACCTTGTCTTAGGATTTTTAAAAGATTCTCAGACAGACTTCTACGATTTCCAAGTTCAAAGTTACCCAGAAAAAATGTGAAATGGAGCATTTGTTTTGCATTCTTTTCTTGGTTCGGTTTGATCAAAAGATAGAAAAATAGATGGGAAAGATTTTGGAAAAAAATATGGAAATCGGTTATTGTGTCTAAATTTTTCAGAAAATGAAAATATAATTTGAAAAAACAGTGATTTTGTTTCACAAACATTTTTTCCGAAAACACTCAATTTTAATAAAATTAAAGAAGTAGAATTTGATCTTTCGCAGAAGATTTTTTCCAACAATTTCTCAAAGAAATTATACGGTATAATCTATAACTTGGAATGGGATATAAAATCCTGTCGGAAGGACCCTGAATTATTGTAAATACATATTTTCATAATTTTTTTGGGATTATGTAAAAAATAAATGCATATTTTAGTAATTTATTAATTTTATGATCCTTTAATTATTAACAATAATTGAAAATAATCAATTTGAACGTTCCGCAAAGTCCAAGAATTTCTCCTGGAACGAAACGAACGTTCAATATTTTTGGACATAAATATACGTAAATTTTCCACCTTATTATTATTATGGATATCTAACTTCCGGGGAGAGGAGCTTTTAGTAATTCAAGCTGATCTTATAGTATGATTTACCAAAAAACGGCCCCCTTCCCGGATTTTTGATATTTTTACGAATTTCACGTTGTTTTGTTGCAGGTTGTAGTAACTGTAAGTTGAAAAAAAGTCGTAAAATTACCTCTTGATAATGTGTTTAGGAGTTTTCATAGTTATCAGTTAGTAACGAAAATTTCGTTACGAAATTCATGCGTTGCCAAGTGATCTTTTTACGCATAATTATCTCATATATATTTGAGGGCTTTATTGAAGATAATAACTGCACAGGCTTAGTTTCTTTTCTGCTTATTTTGGGAGACTGGCTTCAGAAAATAAATTGGTTAATAATTACTTATTAGGAAAGTGGGTGATTTATTGGAAAAAACCTCTTTAAACCATGAGCTCGAAAATGTATAAAATTTAAGAAAATTTTATTATCAAATTGAGGTAAAATTACCTTGGACTTCGAAGAATTTCTCGATTATTTTTTTGAAGAATTCTGTTCGAGAATATTTCATAAATCCCGAAAACATTGTACGTAAAAAATTTATTGTGAGCTATTTGTAAAATTTTTTTGTGAGTTATCAAATTTTTGCTGGCTGATTCACTTTTGATCACTTTCTACCTACTCATTGTTTAAATGGATGGCTCGATTTTAAAACATCACTTTTTTCAGAAATGTTTTTCCGATGGAAATCTATGACAATAACCGTCAAAACTTTGTATTACATACGGTATGATAATATGCCTCACGTTAAATTCTAAAATCCTTCTTTACTCGGCCAGACATTCAGGGCGTTTACGGATTTTTTACCCATAAATACTTTAAAGTACCTGATCTTATCTCGGTATGTGAGGCTTTCCCCTGAAATAAAGATAAAACTTTTGATCAATAAACAAGATAAAAAAAGTGTTTTTTTTTAAACTATTTCGTATTTTGTATTTGCCTTGAAAAAGATTGTTTACTAGACTTTTTAAACCACATTCAATTCATCTGGTAAGTCGTCAAGGTTTTTGTGTGGAGGTTGCAAAAAAGACTAAAATAAACATTAGCAGGGATTTAAGCAAATCGAATTTGGATAATTTGGCGTTCGAAAAATTGAGCTACTACTTTGTAATTTATAGAACTAAGTGGTATGTTACGGTAATATATACGGCTCGTAAGCAAAGTGCAGGAATATCCAATTCGAGTTTTAGTTTCAAATTCTTGCTTGACACAAATATCTCATCAAATTTTAGTTTTGACTTATTTAGAAAAAGATCTCCAAGAGTAAATAATCACATATTTATTTAAAATTACATAGACTATTCGATAACAGATTTTGATGAGCTTACTATTTTAATTTGATGATTGTATGTGATCACAGAAGAATCGAAACATTGCGCCCTTTCGGACCGAAGCGCCACATTCAGGAACTATTTCTGAAAATTCGAGGTTTTCAAAAGTTATAATGCGACACCGCTTATAATAGGGTTACTTCAAGAACTTATTAAACAAAAAACTGGTAATACTTATGAATTTCTTAACCGATTTTCAAACCATGGCCATGGCACCATCAAATTATGATTTTTCCAAAAACTTCACATTGGACTTATCTGTCCAAAATTTAAGATCTGGTTATGAAAATTTATATGACAGATAATTCTGATCATTTTGCGCAATTTGAATACAAAATAAAATCTTTTTAGTCGGTTCATGAATTTTTTAACAGCATTCAAATTTTCAAAATACTTTTAAGGTTGTCTGTGAACTATGGCGAATATATCCAGTTGAAACCACAAGTTATTGATTTGCCATGTCTTGGAGCCAATGGAATTTACATTGAGGAAAAAGGTGGTCGAAGTGGACCATTTTGTGGAGATAAGAAAATGCCTGCGATCGTTTCAAACGAAGTCACTATCGATATTCACGTCATCGTAGATACCCCAATGGTGAGTCTTATTTTGCGTTCTCTTGAGGGATTTGTCGGAGCTATTTGATACGATCGAAAAAATCTTATTGTTTTTATGAACATTTAGATTTTTATTTTTCAATCATTTTTAAAAAAATAATTTTTTGGTGAAATTATCAGAAAAATTTGAGAAATTTTTTTTACCCTAAGTTACATGGTTTATATGAAAATTTAATCTGAAGGTTTGTGGTATCGACTCGAAACTTTCGAGAAAAGACGAAAATTTTGTTTTAAATAGAATATATTTAATAGATCATACATTATTCAAATCTGAAATATAATTCTACAAACAGTTTTTAATACATTTGACTTTATTAGTAATTGTGCAGAATCTGAATTGCTGCATGTTTAAAAGTCGAATCGCTGTCAAATTAATAATTTCGAAAATTTCATAAAATATTTTTTGACATCCTGCTTGTTGCATTATCTTCAAAGATCTGCTTATTCATAAATTATGATACTGGGAGTACTTTTTTTTATTATAATGCATAATAAAAAAATACTTGTGAGAGAAAAATGACTGACTTTAGTTATACAATATTAAACATGTAACATGCTGCATATTATGCATTATTTAACTGGATTGTNGCAATTACCAAATCAGTACGTTAAAATAAAATATTGAATTGATCCTTTTGGTGCCTATTTCGTGAGAATTTCGTTCAACACTCACAAACCGAGTTTATTTTTTTGATATGTAAAACATGATTTTAATTAAATCAGCAAGACTGAAAAATATTGTGTTGATATTATGTTTTAGTTAAAAAAATGTAAAATGAATTTCATAGACTTTTCATTTAAAAAAGTTCGTATAAATAATAGGGTTCATGGCAATCATAAATTGATATTTTCATGAAATACTAGAGTATGTAAAATCTACATTTTAAATGATCAAAAATGAACATAAAACTTTATAATAATCAAGAAATAAGCAATATATCAGAAAATCACGTGACTGTGTTATCAAGAAATAAGTAAAATATCATATGATCACGTGACCGTACTATCAAGAAATCAACTTGATACCATAAAATACCGCGACCGTCTTATCAAGAAATAAGAAAATTTGAAATAAATTGTTCGAAAATTAACTATTCGGTGTCTTTATGTGGATACAATAAGTCTTAAAATTGTATTCTAGCGGGGCACTCGTGTTAAAATTGGATACAGTTCCACGTTACAAAGAGAAGGTCCAAAAATCGCAAAACTTCGTCCCCGTGCTCGTCCGATCCCAAGTATCAATCTCAAAAGTGCAGCTGAAGCCTCAATGGCAAACCAACAGGGAAACATGAAAAATCAACAACTATCAAAAGCAATCAATCAACCACGTGATTATCAATCTAGAGAATACGGAAATTATGCTGGGGGACGAAATCGACATGCACGACCAACAGCAAGAGATTATGAATATAACTACAATTCATATGATAATTTAAATTATAGAGAAGAACCTGAAAGTAGTTAGTACACACTTTGAGACCTTATTAAGTTTTTAACATATCGTACTTCTGAGCTGCTAACTGGTGACATTAGAGCTAAAGTGAAGTTTCAGGAACAACCTTATAATACGCATGCTGATGGCTGGCGTTCAATATTTTTGTGATGATGTTGTTCATCACAATTTTAAGCCAAACAGAATGCGTATGATTCTGGAGCTTCCCTGGTAGCTTTATTCTTGCATAATGTACACAAGTACGCTTCAACCGAGAGTAAACATATCAACAAACACCTGGAACACACGCAGGATACTAATACCCAATTAAAACCCTGAATGGCAAAATAAGCCGATTTCAAAATTTGGGAAAAATCATTTGTCGGTTTGGGGGCAGTAATCCATATAAAGTAAACATAACATCAGAGATAGAGACAACCAACATAAATTTTTGAAGCAAATCGGAGATAGAGACAACCAAATTAAGATATTGCGAAGTTTGGTATATCATTTTACAAGACAGATTTATGCCCTCGAGTTGCCTTGTCGCTCTCTTAGTAAGCTAAGACTCTGGTATAACGACAGTTAACTTATCATTAAATTAAGGGGTTTTAATTATTAATAATTAAATATTAACAATGATAATTTATTAGAACAAATTATTTTGCCTTAATTATTATGTCGGCTAATTTTTGGCATTCATCTGACCACTAATTTAATTAAAATAAAAATTCCTCGGTTTCTAGCCAAAAATTACGCATACAAATTAGAATAAAAACAAATCACGAAATTGAAAGTTTGCATCATATTATGACATGACAGTCAAATTAACCTCGCAATGTTTTTCGCTATTTCGTTTTAATCAAAAGGAAACAGAATTACTAAGATTAACCTCTCAAGCTTTTTAGCGTCATTTCGAGAGTACTGAAATTACAAATTTGATTTAGAAGCATTTTTTGTGTTCAATGTCGGCTTAACGTTAACGAGGCAATAACTGTTTGGTCAAATGCACGAGATGAGTGCAATTTTGTATCGGTCAAACAATCGGTTTGTCAAAAAAATTTCGAATAAGCATTATCCGATTTCACAATTGGGAGGTTTAAATACATTTTTTTATTTTACAAAATACTGGCAAAACTTTGGCGTAGAAATCGTACTAAAACAAATAATTTAATTCAATTTAATAGTCTCCTCATTTTCTGCGACTTATCAAGAAAAATAGCAAAAAACATTTCACCTGAATTTTTAGTGTTTTTTCAAACCGCGACTTATAAAAATTCCAAAAATGAACCGAAAAAAAATGAAAAAAGTGCAAATCTGTATCCAAGCACCGACCCCGATAAATGCAATAATGTTTTTTCAAGATAAAATTTTTCTTATTAAGAATGGGATTCCCCAACTTACAATCCAACTGTTATTCCCGATTATTCTGCGAAAGATGTCCAAACAGACCAAACAAGCGGTGCTGCAGAAGTTTTAGTTCCAATTATTTTTCTTATGATTCTCGTCGGAATTTTAATCTTTTTAATTCACAAAAGACGTCAAAAAATGAAAGAGGAGCTCAAAAAAAGTGAGGCTGAAAAACCTGAAGCTGTGAAAACTACGATTAAGGAATTTATTCCTATAACGTCTAAGCAAAATTCGATGAAAAAAGAAGAACCAAAATTGGAATATATCAATCACGTGGTCGAAGAACAAGAAAAACCGGCTCCAAGAGCCCCAGCAAATACCATGATTGCAACAAAACCGGTCCCAAAAGCGCCAGCTAACACCATGGCTCCTACAGAGGTCGAAAAACCAAAAGAAGGTCGAAAACCAAGAAAAACCGTTTCTCGAGACTCGCACACTACTGCCCCTAGTATCCAATCGGAAGTCCCATCGAGCAGAGCGCCGTCTAGCAGACGATCAAAAAGAAAAGAAATTTCAGATTTTGATGAAGATGAAGATAGACCAATTTATTAAACAGCTAGATTTGAAATTGTATATTTATTAAATTATGACGTGTACTATAAAAATGCCGAAGAAAACATCTTTTGTGTGAATTAACAATAAATTTATTTTGATATAAAATTCGAGTTTTAATGTTCTTCAATGTTTGCGGAGCCCGCGGCGGTAGCAGTCTTGAATTGCTTCAGAGTTAAAAAACAATAATTAATCAGATGAAATTTTAAAAACCTTATTTGCGACAGGAAAATATAAAAAAAAGTCCAAGTATTTTTGTTTAAATCATTTCTAGTTTCTCGAAATTTAGAAGAAACTTTGAATCTATATCCTCTTTATCACACTATGGTTAGAAAATGCTGTTGGGAGATTTTTCTAGGCTTAAATATACTTGAAAATCTCCTAACAGCATTTTCTAACCAAAGTGTGATAAAAGGATATAAAACATTATTATGTCTTGATCATTTAAAATTTCAGTTTCCTTTTTTTTCCATAATTATATAACTTTATTTAAAGATTTGAAGTTCCAAATTTTTTAAGAAGTGCAGACTGCACTGTGCAGTCCCAAAACTTAGGGCCAAATCGACAAACGCGAATAAAACGCAAGCCAATCATGCGGATGATCAGGTGTGAGCTGGAATCGAAAGTATTATCAAGAATGCAAAATACTGTATTCAGAATAAAAATAAATTCATGATTTGATCATTGAATTTTAAATTATAATATTTGTAAATAAAATCGCAAACAATAAATGAAGAGAAATCATTATACATCAAATTATTAATAAAAGTTTTTTTAATCTTAAAACCTACCTCTCTGTGTGTTTTGTAAGTAAAAGACTGTTTTTATTAAATTTTTTAAAAAATCAGCTTCATTAAAATTAAAAAAGAACTATTTTTGATAACAAAGTTCAAGCCCAATTTCAAGTCCACCGTAGAAGCTTGTGGGTACCCTGAAAAAAATCGGAGAATCGACTTTCTAATAAAATAATAGCAACTATGAGTTAATTATGTACTGAACGGTCACTAAAGAGCGAAAAATGGTCAAATTTTTGAGATTTCACAGGGGGATTGTTGCTCTCTGGCGACCTTTTAGTACATAATTGACCCATAGTTGCTAATATTTTTATCAGAAAGTCAACCCATTCAATTTTTTTTAGGGTACTAAAGAGTATCTACGATGAACTTTGAAATTAACGTTAATTTGATATACGGTACACAATATACGGTATTTTTAAAAGTACTCAAATAACATAAAAAAAACTTTGAGGAAGAACTTCAGACGTTTTAAGGACTTTTTTCTCATTAAACCAAAGTCCGAATAAAATCACGTGACGAAATAATTCGAAAATAAGGTTTGGAATATGTCATAAATTATTCCTTATTTCTTGAAAAATAAGATCACGTGACGTTTTTGGAAGATGCCGTTATGTTCAAAATTCTTAGATTATGCGTTTATTTGCCCCTAAAATTTTTCGGCGTAACTTGAGTACTATTTGTGTTCTTGAACCAAAACTTTATTTCTTAATTTGAATGTCACGTGATTGGTTTTGAACTTTGGT
The DNA here is from genome assembly GCA_004367855.1 of Oikopleura vanhoeffeni. Classification (NCBI taxonomy): domain Eukaryota; kingdom Metazoa; phylum Chordata; class Appendicularia; order Copelata; family Oikopleuridae; genus Oikopleura; species Oikopleura vanhoeffeni. The sequence continues at coordinate 204,386 of SCLH01000233.1, forward strand.
GTATTGGAAAAAAAGTCTTAAAAACTTTGAAAGATGCTCTTCACTTTTTTCAAAAAGTGTTTTTACCTGTACGCACCAATAATTTCTTACCCCGGTACGCACC
>SCLH01000233.1:289400-315877 GCA_004367855.1 Oikopleura vanhoeffeni
GGAATTAAAGATTTTTTAGCAGGAAATGTTTCATACTGTACTAAAGCAACTAAAGGAGTTGATTTAATGATTAAATGGAAACCATTATTTTCACAGGTCCTTGTTCTTCTCCTGAGATTTTTTATTCTTTACATTTTTTTCGATAAAATATTATTTTAAAAAAAATATTAACAAATAATTTTTAAATTAAAATTCATTCACAGAACTTTTTCACAAAAATTTCTTTTCGAAATAAACATTTTTGAATAAAATTGATAATATTTTAACAAAATTCTTATTAGTATTTTAGGTTCATGAAAAATGTTTTTGGTCTGTTGATAAACTTTTTTGGTCAAAATTTTTCTGCTTATTTGATTTTTATTATTAATGTTAATTTTATTATTGGTTTTTTATGTTTAAAAACTTCTGCTGTTAACACCAACTGGTTATGACCGTGTGACTAAAATAAAGTGTAACGTTACTCAATCAAGGGGTTCGACAATACAAAAGTAACGTATAATCCCATTCTTATTCTGCTTGTATTTTGAGCACTAAATAAACTACACTTTTATACTGTTAGTCTTCTGTGATTTAACAGGCATTTCCCACGCATTCCTGTTGTGAACAGTGGTACCAGAATTTTAAGGAAACCTATATGTACAGCCATAACGTTAACAATAGAGAGAACAAAAATTACCATTTAAAATTCGAGAATCAAGAAGAGAAGAAATAAATAAAACAAAAAAAATACAAAGAAACAGAGAAACTTTAGAAAAAAAACATTAAATATTAACTGTAAATTTATTCGCTAGTTATAAAAAATTCTTAACAGAAGAAACAAAACAAAGAAACAAATAAAAGCCTATACTAAACCAGTCAGATAAAGTACACACGACAGAAGGCTGCCTTATAAATTAGATTTTATTTTAAGTTTAACGTTAATTTTTAAATAAAGCTTGATCTAAAGAGCTGCAACTTCTTAACAAAAACTGGCAAAAAGATCGGTTAGTTCCAACTAAAATAAATCCGGCAGAAAGATCGGTGAATAAAAAAATTTGTACACTTACCAAAGGTTCAGTGGTAGGAGGGATGCTACTTAAAAAATCCTATTAAAATAGGTAAAAAATCAACTTAATTTATTTAAGTTTTGAAATGTTATGTTTACCGGTATAAATTTAATGGACCATCTGTAAATCATATAAAAACAAACAAAATATAAATTTCGAGTATTCAGCGGCACTTCAGGGTATTTGTTAATCAAAAATAAAGAAAATTGGAGAAAACATTAGCGTTAAAAATCTTGTGGGGATTAATAACAGTATTTTAGCAATTCCTGCCTAAAGATTTGATAAATGAAACAGCCAAAAATCAAGGCAAACATATTGGCACCGTCAAATCTCTGATTCTGATTGATTCATTTTTGACCGATCATAAAGTAGCATTTCCAAAAATTTTGGATTTTTTATTAATTTTTATAGACTAGTTTTCATTATAGGTTGTTCATAGCAAAAGAATCTTCCGAAAATATATTCTCCCGGAATTCGACTACGTTTACATTTAACTATTTTCTAGCACTTTTTCTTCGAAGCTTCGACGATCACATTTTGGATACTGCAGTATTTTTTCAGTTCATAGAACTTATCGATCAATCAGAATTCTTTTGTGGAAGCGGTTAATTTTCTATTAATTATTCTAAATTTCTAACTCTGAGCCTTTCTATTACTTAACTAATGAGGTGAACAGACTACTGACTCTTTCTGTCTCAGACACCGGAAATTGAGAAACTAACATTTTTCATCATAAAAACCTTATTTTTGATTTATGCTCATTTGGGTCTATTAACTATTTGATCAAATTTAATTAAAATTTTTCTGGTGAATAAATTTTTAATATGTTTTTGGCGTCGTAATAAAGTGCTCCGGATATCCTATGCGTTTTGTCGCGCCATACAAGAACTGAAAATTATCAAAAATAGAAAACTACCGTTCAGGTAAATACTGCTAAGTTGCTAACAAAACCAATTTGGCTTGAAATACAGGGTGTGACGTTTTTCTCTTCTTTTTCCCAAATTGCATAAATCTGAATTCCGACGTTTTGATTGGTTTAATCTGAAAAATAAATAGGTTTTTGCCAAAATTGATCGATCCCATTAGCAGATAGCAATTTATGCAAATTGAAAAAAAACGTTACATGCTTAATATGATTGAAATATTAATATATCGAAAATCCTCCTTACTGCGCCTTTACACCAGTAGGCGTAAGTGACCAATGAAATGGCGGTATTCTTGAATTAAGTCGACAATCCAGTATTCTGATTGGACACTGGCTCCATAGTTACGCCTACTGGTGTAAAAGGCGCAGTAGGTAGGATTTTCGATATATCCCTTTAACACCTTTTGGGTGATTTGATAGATGTAGGCTGAAAAGAAGAGAAAGCGGCCTCATGAGTGGCTAGAAGGGGTCTCAGGAGTGTTAGGATTGGCTCCCCCAACCTACATCTTTCAAATCACCCAAAAGGTGTTAAAGGGATATAAATAAGTCGACCAAAGAATAGTCTTGGCCGGCCCTATATCGCCAAAAAGGTCAATATCGTCAAAAAAAACCAACACAATTTCATGATTTTTGACTTGATTTTTTAATATCTCGTACCCATATTGCCGAAGATGCCAATACCGACGAAGTACCTACGCAATTCAAGGTTATTATTTTGATAATTGACTTCATAGAAACTCATATTGAACTGGTTATAAAATAAAACGCCTACACGTTTTTTTAATTTTGTTTATAACAGCCTTTTTTCGTTTGCATATCCTTTCCCCAACGAAACTCCATTTCAAAAACTTCTACTATCTCTAGCGCGTGTTCGAATTCCACTGATGTTTTCTAAGTGATTGTCTTAGTGATTGCTTGAGTGATTACGCACCGATCAAATTAAGCGGTCCCAATATCAAGCACCCTAGCCTATAATAATACTCAAGACAATTAGTAAGACAACATTAGTGGGATTTGAACACGCGCTTTAGAGATAGTAAACGTTTTTAAGATGGAGTTTGGTTGGGAAAAGGATATTGCCTTAAAAACTCGACTAAAAAAGATCTTTTGGTGATATTTTCGAAACGAGGCAATGACTTCAAAATTTTACTTGACAGTATTTTAAGGTCATCTACTGTATTAAGAGAAAATTCAAAATTGTGTCCGATAATTTTATCCCTTATTATGCTACAGTTTTTACGGCATAAATTGGATTGATTCTATAAGTAATTGAGGCAGAAATGATACCGCGGCAAGGCTCCAATTTCACTCTTTGGCGCCCTCTAGTGTGAGAACTAATTTTCCTAGAGCCAAGAGACCACCACCAATTGCTTTTGTTGGTCGATTCAGTATTAATTCTATAGCAAAAAAACTTTGAGCAATAATGGGCATCGCTTGTTAAAATTTTAGTAAGTGTATTCTGAGGCTTTAAACATGTGTCATGGTTACCATTAGTAACTAACTTTTTGAAAAACTTCATGACCCGTCTAAAAAAGATGATTTATGTACGCAGTTATAATCAAAGAAATCGACAATATCGATTCGATATATACGGATATACACGGAGTTTGCTTTAACCGTTGCTCTATATCATATATAATATATGAAATCGAGAAATATTTCAACATATTGATTGAATTTACTTCCGGTTTGATATGTTAATTAATATATGGACAAATATTTAAATTATTTTAAAAGACATAAATCTTTGTATAAAATAAGTTATTCTATATATATCATATATATATGTTTCATTTAACTACACCAGACGCCCCTTCTTCCGGTTTCCATATCAAAAATATGTTATTTTCTATATGTTAAATAAAGATATATTAACATAAAGTCCATTAAAATATTCTGGCTGGAAAATTAATTAATCAAGATATTTTTATTTTAACATGGATAAGAAGAAATAACCCAGAAACACAAAAAGTACCTTATTGACAATTTGCGTGAAATTAGTATTATGTAAAAAAACTTAGTTAACCCTTGGTGGCTCAAAACTCAAGACCTTCCTCGAAGGCTACAAATACTATTTTAAGGGTCGAATTTGGGCGCTTATACTGAACCAACTACAAATTCAATTATTTTCTTGCTTATTTTTTTTAAAATCAAAAAGTCCGAAAATTTTGAATAATCGAAAAGATTCCAAAAATATAAAAAAATATTGGTAAAAATGCCCTTCGAAAGCCTTTTTAAACTATGGTGTACTTATTGACTTATGTTTAACTCAATTTAAAACAAAAGTTATGTTACAAAATCCTCAATTTAATTCAAAAAATTGAAAATATACATGTAAGGTATAATAATGTACAAAATATATATCTATTTATCACACTTTTGTAAATATCCCAGCCCTGATTAGCAAACGTAGTGTGTTTTTAAGTAGTAGGGCCGGGATATTTACAAAAGTGTGATAAAGGGATATGTAAGGTATGGAATCTTCTTTATTACTTTTCAAGTGTGATAATATTATCTTTTAATCATATTTCATTATTGGAATATTCATGTTTTACTAACGTTTCGGTTTTTTATACTATTTTTCAAAGTAAGAAATTAGTTCTTAAGAAATAACACGACTTGAACTTCAGCAGATCTAGAATATATTAAATATTTGAATTTAAGGGGCTTTTTAATTTTCTTTTTACTGCCAATTTTTGAAAAAATAATTTATTATGTTCTTTTAGTAAAGTGAATCGGTCAAGCAGTGTTTGACACCTTAAATTATCGCAATTCTTGATCAGAGCGCTACATTTGCAAAAAGAGAGATGCCCACTTGAGAAGAAATAAAATATATTCTAAGTTTAGCACAGACGCGCTGTTTATATTCATAAAAAAACAAAATACTTTCCTAAAAACTTACATTCGCAATTTTTTTAGAGTACGTCGGTTTTTATTCATAAACGTTACACATAAATTTTACGGAAATCGGCAAAAAAATATGATTTTCATAGAATGTCTGAAGCGTATTTTTATTGATATGGATTACCGGACCTCAGAGTACAAATCCTAAATATTTGAAAAATGCGAAATCTGAGCATTTCATTGGTTGATTTTTTTTCAACCTGACCAATAAAATCGGCCTATTCCGCAATCAAAGGTTTTGATTCGGTGTTAATATCTTGCGTTGTTTGTATCATTCAAATATTTAGGATTTGTACTCTGAGGTCCGGTAATCCATATAGTTAAAAAGTTGAAAATATTTTAAGCGGGTTGACAAGGGTTAACAATTTGGTATTTCATGTGATAATTATCCTTATGATGTCCTTGAGAGTTAACTTTTTATTACGTTCCAGATGTCATGCTTGGCTTTTTGTATGTCGGAGTCAGATACATTTGACAAAATTGTGGAAAAAGTGAGCTTAGAATATTAACCCAGGAAATCTCTAAATGATCTTCTCAGCTTAATATTTTAGTACATAAACGTGTTTGAAGAAACCGTTTCTTAGATACGTTTCTTTTATTGATTCAGTCCATAGGATGAGGTAAAAGTTCACGGATTCAATCACCTGAGTTCACTGGCATACGCTTTTAAGGGGGTGATTTGACAGATTTGACAAATTCACGGTGATATGTTCTGTAAACGAAAAGCTTATGAGAAAAACCGAAAATGCTTATTTGTAGATCTATCTTTAATCTTGCGAAAAGGTACATCACAAATTATTTTTGACCATTACACCAATAGGTACAGTATCATAACAAGGTGACATTTTCCAAACTGCAAAATCTATCTCCTCCCAGACGGTATATCAAATTTTGACAGATAACGTAACGGTAGTATGTCAAACTTTAATCACAAGATTTTTTTGATCTGGTGACTGAACAATTCTAGAACGCCAAATAACCGGGAAACTTAGAAACCGATGGTCATTTTTGGCTGGGCGGTAAAATCGCCGCGCTATGCAAATAAAGATTGATTGCGATCAAAAAACTTCTGCCACAGATAAAAAAAAACGGATTATCTAGCTCAGGGGTCGGCATAACGTTTTAAAAAACCTGTTCGGATCGAACTTGATCGGATCGCAGATTAAAAAAACTTGATCGGATCGGATCAAAGCCGATCCGATCAAGTATTTGTCGATTAAGATCGTACAAAAATTAGTTTTTTTATCAGGAGAGTTCTTTGACGCCATGTGTTATACGGGTTTAAAATAGAGCGGCCAGATATCGGCAAGAAGTCCATAAAAAATATTAAAATGTATAGGTGTTTTCAAATCTTATTAAGAAATTTCAGAAAATATTCAAATATGTAAGAAAAGTTCATCCTGTTATTATATTAGATCAGAGTTGATGTCAAACTGTTTATCACTCACAAACAAACTTCATTTGCCATTGCGGCGATTTTACCGCCCAGCCAAAAAATGACCATCGGTTTCTAAACGCCTGAAATAACCGACGATTTTTCACAATTTCAGACTTCAAAATCTATCTCCTCCGAGGATATATTTGCAAAATGGCCCAAATTTTTATCAAGTACTCCTCAGAACATATGTAAAAAATGATCACAAGATTTTTTGCAATTTCCAGCTAAAACTCGAAATATGATTTTTTGGGTCATTTTCGATAAAATTTCCGAAAAAAAAGTGCTTCGATTTTTTCGAAAGTAGGCTCAAAAGAAAGCCAGTAAAACACTGATGAGAAAGTTGGCTTCCGTCAAGCCGATATTTTGAAGTTTTACTGGTCAAATTTCAGCAAACGTTATTTTTTAACTTCATCTTTTAAAAAATACGTTGAAAAAAATCGAAAAAATGAGAAAATTTCGAAAAAATTTTTCTGATGATCGGGTTCTTAGTACACTTTATTATCACCCCGTATCAATTTGGAGCATTTTTAATGCCTCTAAGGTCTTTATTTAATCAGACAGATATTCCCCCTGAAGAGGACTGCATTGCTGACATATCAATCTGACATATCAATGGTGATTTTAATAACTACGAGCTGATCACATATTCTTTAACTAACGGACCTCCATCTCAAAAACGTTTACTATCTCTATAGCGCGAGTTCGAATCCAACTAATGTTGTTTAAGTGATTGTCTTATTGATTGCTTGAGTGATCACACACCGATCAAATTAAGCGGTCCGAATATCAAGCACCCTTGCCTATAATCATACTCGAGATAATCACTAAGACAACATTAGTGAGATTCGAACACGGGCTAAAGAGATAGTAAACGTTTTTGCGATGGAGTTCTGTTGGTAAAAGGATATTTTTGCTGTGGATAACACTCATAGGTACAGTTTCTTTCAAGGTGATTTTTTCCATTTTCAAAATCTATCTCAAATTGAAACAAAACATTCTTTATAATTGGCAAGTTCTTGGTTAAATCTTAAATACGATTTTTTCCTTAAATATCTATAAATATCATCTTAAAAATGGCACGTAATGAGACTTAAAATACCATCAGAATGAAGTGTAGGGATCTTTATGAAGGAAAAAAGGGAATAGACAAGCCGGGGCTCGAACTCGGGGCTCTTTCATCATGATTATAGCCTGTTAACTAACTACACTACATTTTTAGTCGGATTTCTCGCTTATCGAGCGAATCAGTCGCTTGGCCTTATCGCTCCTGACAAAAGTTGACAATCAACTGATCACAAATAGGTGCTTACTGTCTTCTACGATTCTGACTGACTTTGGATACCATGCGGCATCTCGAAGTTGTCAATATCTTCTTTTCAACCAGAGTGAATCTTAAAAATGATGGTGTTCTTTATAGCGCGTGTTCAAATCCCACAAGTGTTGTCTTAGTGATTGTATTGAGAATAATAATAGGCAAGGATGATTGATTTTAGGAAAGCCAAAGTTGATCGGTTCGTTATATTAACTGATTAACCTCAATATGGGGGCGTGATATTCGACAATAGTTGGATTCGAACGCGCGCTATAGAGATCACCATCATTTTCAAGATTCACTTTTGTTGGAAAAAGGATATAATTAAACTCAAAAAATACTGCGAAAAAATCTCAAACAAAAAAAAATTTTGTAGTAATATTATTTATTAAATGACAGGACATATAAGCTTCAGAAATGTTAGAAAATTGGGACAACGAAAAAAGATAGCGGTCATTATCATGAAAGCGTTTCTTTAATTTGAAACTTGTCTGAATTATACCTGAATAAAAGTTTGAACTCACATGATGCATATATTTTTCTGTAGAGTAAAATTGATATTATTCAACGGAATTGATTTTTGTTACATTTTTCCACAATTAATTTCATTCATCTATTTAAATACATTGAGCAGAAAAAAGTTCTCGGATTCATCGATTTTTTAAAAGTGCTCCGAGCCATCGATGGATACTATCGAATTATGATTTTCCGTTGAATTCCATGACAAGAATTTTAAAAAATTCTTTGTCACAAATTTCCATTATTTTGTCTGCTTTTCGGTGATTTTATTTACTCATGCGGACGATTTGAAAAAAATTTTGAAAGTGAAAAATGAGTTCCAATTTAAGTTAAAAAAAACGAAATATAACCTCCGGTTTTCACTCGAAATATGATATCGTTAATTTAGTTAATTTTCGCTAAAAAGACTTAATAAATGTAAACCTTCACACTCGGCTAGTAAATGGTCGCATAGACCTTATTATTGTTTGTGTGCATTTAAAATTCTTTAATTTCTCACTTTTGAAAGTAGAATAAACCGAAACATTGAATAAAAACAATTTTTGAATTGAAAAAATATATTATATATATATCTCGAGAAATCATAGAATATTATTGCTACATACATTATGTAACGGGGTTCAATCACTACCGGTAAGCATGGGTTTAACTAATTTACTTGCACAAATTGGGAATCGAGCCACGACTCATTCATTCGTGTTCGTCGAGAAGTGACTATAATTGTAAATAAGAGAAAATAAATATAAAAGGTAAGTAACGATATTATTTTAGATTACGGGTTTATTGTGTGCGACCACCTAGGACCAACTCAAACATTGCTGTGGAGATAAAGATAATTTATTCTGTACCCTCACCTCAACATGTTGGAAGTTGGATTCAGAATAAACTATTTAGTATATCCATATAAAGCGCTTAGCGTTTCATCCCACTTATCGCAGGGTTGTGCATAATTATCGATAACTTGTCTAAACAGTTGTAATAACGCAGTTTTTTGAACGCATATTTGCATCTAGCTCCAATTAGCGGTCACCAAAAACCTTTAGTTCATAATATCGTCCCAAGAAAACCGATGATTGGATATATTTTCCTTAATTATTTAAATATTGTACTAATTACATTTATGGAATGGTAACAGGTTAAGTTTGCTCCTGCATAGGATTGTGTGATTGGAGCCAGATAAATTTATCATGATATTGGGCAGATATATAATATAGCAGTTAATGGGCGTTATTTTTGCACAGTGAATGTTAGAACAGTATAATAGCTGTAGAGTAGTCTTATGTATGACCGTCAAGTATTATGAAATTGATGCATTAACTTGCCGTTACATCGGCCATAACAATGGAAACTTCAAAAACACGTAGGCTTGTAAGCAGAAAGATATGATCGTGTGATAAACCTTTATGTATTAAAACTACTAAAAATAATATGCCGCCTTAGTTACAAGTAGCTTCAAGACCAAAAGTAAAACGTGAAAAACGCCATGAGGACAGAATATAATTTTCATCCCGTTCGAAATTCACTATCTTTTTCAATTTGCCAGATAATGCCTGATGGGACTCTAAAAGCAGCTTAATGAAATAGCTAATATCGGATTAAGAACAACAGCAGCTTTTTGTCTTGCCACCTATGGAAATTCACGCAGTAGAACTAAATGATTAAGTTTGAACACATGATGATTTTCTGTAGAGTAAAATTGATGATTGACGGAATTGATTTTTTGTTATGTTTTTCCCCAATTTAACTGAGNAATATATTCTCCCAATCACAAACCGGACATATCAGAACAACATAACGTTTTAAGCATAAACTATTTTTCTAGCACTTTTTCTTCGAAGCTTCGACGATCACATTTTTGTTGATACTGAGTATTTTTTCAGTTCAGTCAGAATTATCGATGATCTGAAATTCTTTTTGTGGAAGCGTTATTTTCTATTATTATTCTAAGAACTTTCTAACTCTGAGCCTTTCTCCTTACTGTAACTAATGAGGTGAAACAGACTACTGACTCTCTCTGCTACTCAGACAGCCGGAGAATTGAGAAACTAACATTTTTCATCCATAAACTCTATTTTTGATTTAATGCCCATTTTGGGTCTCTTAACTATTTGATAAATTTAATTTAAAATTTTCTGGTGATAAATTTATTAATATGTTTTTGGGTCGTAATAAAGTGCTCCGGATATCCTTATTGCGTTTGTCCGCGCCAATAACAAGAACTGAAAATTCATCAAAAATAGAAAACTACCGCTCAGGTAAAATACTGCTAAGTTGCTAAAAATACCAATTTGGCTTGAAATACCAGGGTGTGACGTTTTTCTCATTTCTTTCCCAAATTGCATAAATCTGAATTCCGACGTTTTGATTTGGTTAATCTGAAAAAAATAAATAGTTTTTGCCAAATTGTCGATCCCATTAGCAGAATAGCAATTTATGCAAATTGAAAAAAACGTTACATGCGATATGAATTGAAATATTAATATATCGAACATCCTCCTTACTGCGCTTTAACCCCAGTAGGCGTAAGTGAACCAATGAAATGGCGGTATTCTTGAATTTAAGTCGACAATCAGTATTCTATTTGGGAGAACTGCTCCATAGTTCGCCTACTGGTGTAAAAAGGCGCAGTAGTAGGATTTTCCGATATATAAATAAGTCGACCAAAAAATAGTCTTGGCCGGCCCTATATCGCCAAAAAGGTCAATATAGTCAAAAAAACAACAACAATTTCATGATTTTTGACTTGATTTTTTAATATCTCGTAACCCATATGCCGAAGATGCCCAATAAAACCGACGAATACTACGCAATTCAAGTTATATTTTGATAATTGACTTCATAGAAAAACTCATATTCGAACTGGTTATAAAATAAAACGCTACACGTTTTTTTAATGTTTGTTTATAACAGCTTTTTTCGTTTGCATATCCTTTCCCCAACGAAACTCCATTTTCAAAAACTTCTACTATCTCTAGCGCCGTGTTCGAATCCCCACTGATGTTTTCTAAGTGATTGTCTTAGTGATTGCTTGAGTGATTACGCAACCGATCAAATTAAGCGGGTCCCAATATCAAGCACCTAGCCTATAATAATACTCAAAGACAATTAAGTAAGACAACATTAGTCGGGATTTGAACACGCGCTTTAGAGATAGTAACGTTTTAAAGATGGGTTTGGTTGGGAAAAGGATATTGCCTTAAAACTCGAGACTAAAGACGTCTTTTGTGATATTTTCGAAAGAGGCCAATGACTTCAAAATTTTTACTTGACAGTATTTTAAGGTCCATCTACTGTATTAAGAGAAATTCAATTGTGTCCGATAATTTTTATCCCTTATTATGCTACAGTTTTTTTACGGCATAAATTGGAATTGATTCTATAAAGTATTGAGGCAGAAATGATACCGCGGGGGGGGCCAAACAAGGCTCCAATTTCACCTTTGGCGCCCCTCTAGTGGTGAGAACTAATTTCTCCTAGAGCCAAAGAGACCACCACCAATTGCTTTTCTTGGCCGATTTTCAGTACTTAATTCTTTTAGCAAAAAAAAAGCTTTTTTGAGCAATATGGGCATTCGCTTGTTAAAATTCTTTAGTAAGTGTATTCTGAGGCTTTAAACATGTGTCATGGTTACCAATTAGTAACTAACTTTTTGAAAAACTTCATGATCAGCCGTCTAAAACCAAGATGCTTTATCTACGCAGTTATTATCAAGAAATCGATAATAATGATTCGATATATACGATATATACGCAGTTGCTTTAAACTGTTTGCTTTTAATATCATATATATATATGAAATCGAGAAATAGTTTCAACATATTGATTGAATTACTTCCGTTTGATATGTTAATTAATATATGGACAAGATATTTAATTATTTTGAAAAGACATAAATCTTGTATAAAAATAAGTTATTCTATAATATATCATATATAATGTTTCATTTAACTAACACCAGACGCCCCTTCTTCCGGTTTCCAATATCGAAAAAAAATGTTATTTTCCTATATGTTAATAAAGATAATTAAACATAAAGTCCATTAACAATATTCTGGCTGGAAAATTAATTATCACAGATATTTTTATTTAACATGGATAAGAAGAAATTACCCAGAAACACAAACAAGTACCTTATTGACAAATTTGCGTGAAATAGTATTATGTAAAAAAACTAGTTAACCCTTGTGGCTCAAAAAACTCAAGACATCCCTCGAAAGCTACAAATACTATTTTAAAGGGACGAAATTTGGGCGCTTATACTGAAACAACTACAAATGCAATTATTTTCTCCGCTTAAATTTTTTTAAAATCAAAAAGTCCGAAAATTTCGAATACATGAAAAGAATTCCGAAATATAAAAATAATATTGGTAAAAATGCCCTGTCGAAAGCAAATTTTTAAACTATGGTGTAACTTATTGAATTATTTTAAATTCAATTTAAAAAAAAGTTAATGTTACAAAATCCTTAATTTTATTTAACAAATTAGAAAATATATCATGTAAGGTATAATAAGGTATAAATATATATCCCTTTATCAACATTTTTGTAAATATTCGGCCGCTGATTAGCCAACGTAGTGTGTTTGTAAGTTATAGCCTATTACTAATAGGGCCGGAATATTTACAAAAGTGTGACTACAGGGATATGTCAGGTAAATAAATCTCTGTTATTACTTTTCAAGTGTGATAATATTATCTTTATTACATTTAATTATTGAATTATTCTTTTTACTTAACCGTTTCGGTTTTTTTATAATCCATTTTCCAAAATAGGAAATTAGTTCTTAAGAAATAACACGACTTAAAATTCAGCAGATCCAGAATATTTAAATATTTGAATTTAAGGAGGCTTTTTTAATTTTCTTTTTACTGCCATTTTTAAAAAAATATTTCACTTATTTCTTTTAGTAAAGTGAATCGGTCAAGAAGTGTTTGACCAACTAAAATTATCGCAATTCTTGATCCGAGCGCTACATTTGCAGAAGAGAGAGATGCCCACTTAAGAAGAAATAAAATATATTCTAAGTTTAGCAAGAAGCTCTGTTTATATTCATAAAAAAAACAACAATACTTTCCTAAAAACTTACATCCGCAATTTTTTTATAGTTTTTTATATATATCGGTTTTTATTCATGAACGTTACACATAAATTTTACGGAAATCGGCAAAAAAATATGATTTTCATACAGAATTGTTTTAGCTTTTGGGGTTTGCCCCGGAGAGATTGAAACGCCTCTTAAATAAATTAACCAAGTCGCGCTCTGATTGGTTAGGCGTAAATCTCCTCGGGGAAAACCCCAAAAGCTAAAACACATTCTGTAGAATGTCTGAAGCGTATTTATATTGATAAATTTTAAAAGTTGAAAATATTTTAAGCGGGTTAACAATTTGGTTTTTCATGTGATGATTATCCATATGATGTCCTTGAGAGTTAACTTTTTATTGCGTTCCAGATGTCTTGCTTGGCTTCTTGTATGTCGGAGTCAGATACATTTGACAAAATTGTGGAAAAAGTTAAGCTTAGAATATTTACCCAGGAAATCTCTAAATGATCTCCTCAGCTTAATATCTTAGTATAAAGATACCGTATCTTAGATACGTTTCTTTTATTGATTAAGTCCATAGGATGAGGTAAAAGTTCACGGATTTAATCACCTGTGTTCACTGGCATACGCTTTTAAGGGGGCTGCATTGATCTGACATATCAACGGTGATTTTAATAACTAAGAGCTGATCACAAAAAACGAAAATTCTGATTTTTAGATCTATTCTTAGACTTATCAAATAGTGCATCACATATCCTTCAACCAACGGAACTCCATCTCAAAAACGTTTACTATCTCTATAGCGCGAGTTCGAATCCAACTAATGTTGTTTAAGTGATTGTCTAATTGATTGCTTGAGTGATCACACACCGATAAAATTTAGCGGTCCGAATATCAAGCACCCTTGCCTATAATCATACTCAAGATAATCACTAGAACAACATTAGTGAGATTCGACCACGCGCTATAGAGATAGTAAACGTTTTTAAGATGGAGTTCCGATGGTAAAAGAATATTTTTGCTGTAGATAACACTCATAGTTACAGTTTTGTTCAAAGGTGATTTTTTCAAAATCTATCTCAAATTGAAACGGAACATTTTTTATAATTGGCAAGTTCTTGGTCAAATCTTAAATAAGATTTTTTTATTTCAATATCTATAAATATCATCTTAAAAATGGCATGTAATGTTAAAATACCATCAGAATGAAGTGTCGATATCGTTATGACGGAAAAGAGGGAATAGACAAGCCGGGGCTCGAACTCGGGGCTCTATTATCATGATTAAAGCCTGTTAACCACCTTCACTACATTTCTAGTCGGATTTCTCGCTTATGGAGCGAATTAGTCGCTTGAACTTATCGCTCCTGATAAAAGTTGACAATCAACTGATCACAAATAGGTGCTTACTGCCTTCTACGATTCTGACTGACGTTGAATGCCATGCGGTTCTTTATAGCGCGTGTTCAAATCCCACAGGTGTTGTTTGAGAATAATAATAGACAAGGGTGATTGATCTAAGGGGCGCCAAAGTTGATCAGTTCGTTATATTAACTGATTAACCTCAATAAGGAGCGTGAGATTCGACAATAGTGAAATTCGAACACGCGCTATAGAGATCACCATCATTTTCAAGATTCACTATGGTTGGAAAAAGGATATGGATCATCCGCCTTTAGAGTACAAATCCTTAATATCTGAAAAATGCGAAATCTGAGCATATGATTGGTTGATCCTTTCTTAATCTGACCAATGAAATCGGCCTATTCCGCAATCAAAGGTTTTGATTGGGTGCTTATATCTTGCGTTGTTTGTATCATTCAAATATTTAGGATGTGTACTCTGAGGGCGGGTAATCCGTATGAAAAAACTCAAAAAAAACTTCGAAAAAACCTCAAACAAAACAAAATTTTGTAGAAATATTATTTATTAAATGACAAGACATATATAAGCTTCAGAAATGTTAAAAATTGGGACAACGAAAAAAGGTAGCGGTCATTATCATGAAAGAGTGTTTTTAATTTGAAACTTGTCTGAATTTTCAATTTGAACTCACATGATGCATATATTTTTCTGTAGAGTAAAATTGATTTTTTTCAACGGAATTGATTTTTGTTACATTTTTCCACAATTAATTTCATTCATCAATTTAAATACATTGAGCAGAAAAAAGTTCTCGGATTCATCGATTTCTTAAAAGTGCTTCGAGCCATCGATTGATCCTATCGAATTATGATTTTCCGTTAAATTTGATGACAAGAATTTTCAAAAATTCTTTGTCACAAATTTCTATTATTTTATTAAAATTAAAAAAAAGCCAAAAAATAACCTCCGGTTTTCACTCGAAATATGATATCGTTAATCTAACTAACCCATTAACATGGATTGATCGTCACGTTAAAAAAATAAAGAGTGTCGCTAAAAGGACTTATTAAATGTAGGCCTATACACTCGGCTAGTAAATGGTCGCAGAGACCTTATTATTGTTTGTATGCATTTCAAATTTTTTAATTTCTCACTTTTAAAAATGGAATAAACCGAAACGTTGAAAAAAAACAATTTTTGAATTGTAAAAACATATTATATATATATATCGAGAAACCCTATAATATTATTGCTGCATACATTATGTAACGGGGTTCAATTACTACAGCATGGGTTAACAATAAGTAATTTTCTTGCACAAATTGGAAATCGAGCCACGGCTAATTCATTCGTGTTCGTCGAGAAGTGACTTCAATTTAAAAAACGAGAAAAAAAAATAAAAGGCAACTAACGATATAGCCGGAGATTACGATAATTAATTCTGTATCCTAACCCCAACATGTTGGTAGTCTGATTCAGAATAAACTATTAAGTATATCTATATAAAGCGCTTAGCATTTCATTCCACTTATCGCAGGGTTGTGCATAATTATCGATAACTTGTCTAAACGGTTGTAATAACGCAGTTTTTTAACCGAATATTTGCATCTAGCTCCAATAAGCGGTCACCAAAAACTTTTAGTTCATAATATTGTCCCAAGAAAACCGATGATTGCATATATTTTCCAATTATTTAAATATTGTACTAATTACATTTATGGAATGGTAACAGGTTAAGTTTGCTCCTGCATATGATTGTATGATTGGAGCCAGATAAATTTATTATGATATTGGGCAGATATATAATATAGCAGTTAATGGGCGTTATTTTTTGCACAGTGAATGTTAGAACAGTATAATAGCTGTCGAGTAGTCTTATGTATGACCGTCAAATTATGAAATTGATCATTAACTTGGCCGTTACATCGGCCATAACAATGGAAACTTCAAAAACACGTAGGCTTGTAAGCAGAAAGATATGATCGTGTGATAAACCTTTATGTATTAAAACTACTAAAAATAATATGCCGCCTTAGTTACAAGTAGCTTCAAGACCAAAAGTAAAACGTGAAAAACGCCATGAGGACAGAATATAATTTTCATCCCGTTCGAAATTCACTATCTTTTTCAATTTGCCAGATAATGCCTGATGGGACTCTAAAAGCAGCTTAATGAAATAGCTAATATCGGATTAAGAACAACAGCAGCTTTTTGTCTTGCCACCTATGGAAATTCACGCAGTAGAACTAAATGATTAAGTTTGAACACACATGATGATTTTCTGTAGAGTAAAATTGATGATTGACGGAATTGATTTTTTGTTATGTTTTTCCCCAATTTAACTGAGCCATCAATTTACTCACATCGAGCCCTAGAAGAAAAATCTCGAAGCCATCGATTTTTTAGTAGTTCTCGAAGCCATCGATTTTCTGATTGATACGATCGAATTAAATAAATTATAATTTTCCGTCATATAATGTAAAAATAAATTTCAAAAAAACATTTTGCTTATTTTCCTTCAATTTGTCTGCTTTTCGGTGTTGAAGGATTTTAAATTTGTATGAAATTATACAGATATAATGCTCTCCAACACCGACCAGCAGGCTGTATCCAGGTCACTATGTTCATATTATAAATTTTGATCTCATCTGATGAGATTAAAGTCATATTTTTCCGTTATATTTTGTCCCTGGAAAACATAAAAAGATGCAAACTTTTCCTCAATTTGCTTAAATCGTGATCAGTTGTTAAATATAACTTTTATTGATATATTTCAACCAAAAAAGCAGAAAAAAACCCGATTTAAATACTGCAAAGTGCATGGAGATGATTGGCCTAGAAAAACTTATTTCCGCCAAATTGAGCAAGATTTGAATCCTGGTTGCCGTTTACATTTAAGTTCGAGATCCTTAAAACAATTTTATTATAAATTTGAAAAAACTTAAGAAAATAGTCCGATAAAACTTACTCAGATGATTTTTTTCGAAAATCCAAAATATTAACAATTTAGGCACCCTATTCAGTAGAGAGTCACTCAGGTTTGAGAAAGGATATTCACTGACTAGCCATTTATGGAAATCCACTTTCGCGAAAAAAATGGTTTTCATAAATGGTAATGGGTTTCCATTAAATGGGTATGGGTTTCCATTAAATGGGTATGAGTTTCCATTAAATGGTAATGAGTTTCCATTACATGGTAATTTGGGGCAAAATTCGAAAAGTTGTTTTTAGCTGAAAAATTAGAAAACATTTTGAAAATTTTTTCATTTTTTTTTCTAAATTACATGTTCAGGGATCAATTATAGGGCAACCGAAATCAACAAACTTTTCAGAAGAGTTTGAAGCGAAATAAACACCAAAAACAGAGTTAATTTTACTCAAACATGCCTTGTATTTCAAAAATGGTTTCTATAAATGGTAATGGGTTTCCATTAAATGGTTACGGGTTTCCATTAAATGGTGAGGGGTTTCCATTATCGGGGGTTTCCATAAATGGTTAGTTGGT
Organism: Oikopleura vanhoeffeni; assembly: GCA_004367855.1. Taxonomy (NCBI): domain Eukaryota; kingdom Metazoa; phylum Chordata; class Appendicularia; order Copelata; family Oikopleuridae; genus Oikopleura; species Oikopleura vanhoeffeni. The sequence goes on from SCLH01000233.1 coordinate 307,459, forward strand.
GTATATCATATATAATATGTTCATACTATGATTTTTTATCAAATATAATCAAATTTATTATAATTTTCCGTTATGTTTAGTGACTGGTAAGTTAAACGATTTTATAAATTGTCAAATTTCGCTTTATTTTTTTGTCCCTGTTTTTAAAACATTCTAATAGAATATTGATTTATGCTATAAAATATAATACGAATATAATGCCCTCCAGCACTGACAAGCAAGAAAATAAAAGAAAACTTAACAATTTATAATTTTTCAAATTTGTGGATTTCCGGTCACTATATTTACTAGTTACTATGGTAAAAGTAAAATTGTATTCCTTGTCATATTCTTTTTAGTTTTCAAGATACTTCCCGTAATTTATTTTTCAGATCGATTTAATCGAATTGAATAAATTTCCAATTTCCGTAATTTTTATTTTACCTGGAAATTATTTTGTTTGAAATCAATTTCTATTTTAAGCTGCTGTATCGCATCTGTAAAGTTATCAGGATTATTTGATATCTGCAAAGAACTTGAATACATCGTGAATTATTTCAAATACACTTTCTGAAAACGTCAAAGTCACAGGACCAATAGATTTTCTGTATAATTTGTTTTCCGCCCGGACAAATCGATAGTGTCGAGAAGAATTTTCATGATATATCTTGTGTATCTAGTGCCCACTATGAAAATCGATCGAGAGATATACTTGGTGAAAAGTATCAAAAATTATTGAGGCCAAATAACATACTGAAATCAAAAAAATATTTTAAGACGTCACGTGATCAATTTATTATGTCGATTTTTATCTGTTTTAAAGCAATAGTGCTTCTTTAGGAAAATGACGTCATATTTTAGAAATAAAATAAAATTTCAAAAATTTGTGATTTTCTCCAAGAGGTCAAAAATTGTTTGACCTTTTAAAAAAAAAATTTATTCTCCTTCAACCGCTTTTAAGATTGGCTAATCCGAGCCCTTGCTTGAAAATATCCAAAAAATTGAACAAATTTCTAGTTCAACACAAATAATTTCTTTACAGTTTAAGAATAAAAAATATTGACTTTGAATGGAGTTTATCAATACCATATACATGTATATATTATTAAACAAGAAATTAATCAACGTTTCGCTTTATTAGCATCTTCAGGATTGTGATCAGAGTTTAAAAAATATTGAGAGCTGCGAGCAGTAAAATATTTTTCACACCTTTTGTTCTGATCTCGAATGAGGGCTGTGAACGAAAGACAAACTTTTGGAGAAAACGGAAATTTTTAATGCGCGAAAATAGTGTGGGCGGAATTATTTTATCTTTAAATTATATATTATTTATATATTATGTCACCTTTTTGCTAATACTTTTAATTTTTGCAGGAGCTAACCTTAATCAATCAAAACGTTCAAATTAACTTATCGACCAATCAGCGGTGTCAAAATCATATTTCTGCGATAGCTAAGAGTATGAGCAAAAATGTGACATACTGTACGTATTATAATTAATTTATGACATATTTACTTGATATATTATATCAGTGATGTATAGATTATATATCACTGATAGTTGAATATAATTTTATCAAATCGATTGAACATCATTTTTCTCCCTCCAAAATCAATATTTTAAATATAATNTATATTGATGCAATATATCATATATATGTGCTATTTTGATGCATAAATTTCACCAGACTAATTTTATATTGTTAAAGCTTAAATCATTAAAAACAACTCGTTTATACGAGAGGTAAAAACGTAATAAATCGAATGTTCGTTACTTGACAAAATAATCTTTATCGATTTCAGTTCCTGATTAACCAAACAGCTCGTAAAAGCCGTTTCAGCCTATCGATTTGAAGTGTCTCGTTTTTACGCTGAAATTGTATATTAAAAACATATATATACAGGGTGTAAGGTTTTTACCTTCTTTTTTTCCAAACTGGTTACACTTGATTTCCGCCGTTTTGATTGGTTGTCAGAAGAGTTTTTTCAGATTCAACCAATCAAAACGGCGGAAATCAAGTGTAACCAGTTTGGAAAAAAGAAGGGAAAAACCTTACACCCTGTATATATGTAAATATAATTGTACCATGTTTTGAGACATTTTTCCGTATTATTTAATTAAATATAAAGTTAATTTTTTATTTTGCATGTCTATGAATCTATTTTTCCGGAACTAACGTCATTTCGTCAGACAACTTCTTTTTTCCAACAATAATGATTTATGTAGAGTCAAAATAAATAACTTGGTACATCGAAAATCCGGAATAAAAAGAAAAATAGACGGAATTACATTAGCTCCCCAATTTAACAGATGACAGACATGCAAAAATACAAAATAAAGTCTAAATTTGAACGAATAATATGGAAAATTGTCTCAAAACATGCTAATATTATATCATTGATTCTCCTGGCGGGAAACCCGTTTCAATAAAACTAATGGTTTTTTTTGTGAATGGCTTAAAAACATGAAATTCGTCATTTGAGTTATATGGTGGGTTGCAATTCAACTACATTCGAGAAGATTATTTTTACAAAAACAAAAATTTTTCAACCTACATCAAAAATTTCGGCGAAATTGACAAATTCGTCACTATATGCACATTCGGCGATATGATATCGCCGATATGGGAACAGAAATTAATTGTTTCGTTCAAAAATTTTAACGTAGGCGATCGAAATGACGTCATATGTCAAACAATTTTTTGAATTTTTTACGGAGTTTCACCATATGTTTGAATGAAGTAAATCACCAAAATGCGTAGAATTTAATACTCCACCAAACGCAATCAATTAAAAGTTTATTATAGTAGATTTGGGAAATTCGATCATGAAAATGACGTCATTCATGACGCTCAAAAGGTAATTTGAGATATAAATCTCAGAAAAATTAGGCGATATTGGCAAATTCGGCAATATTGGCACATTCGGCGATATTCGCACAAGAAGTATTAAGGCGGAAAATCGTGAAATTGCGTAGGTTTTTTTTGGCCACTTTGGCGATATTTTTTAAAAATGATAATGATCTAAGATGACATTGATCTTTAAAGTTTAAGCAAAAATCTATCAAAAATCTTGTCCCTAGGTCAGTCTTTTTGAACCCTGAATGAACAAATGAAATAGTTCGGAACTGGTATACGATTTCCCGCTCCAGAGACGTTTTTATTGTCTTCACCCAGTAATTATCTAAAAATTACCGGTCACACAAAAAAGCTGCTCGGTAGCAGAACGAAGCTCGGAATTTATTTAAACTTTGGCCATAATTTTTGGCCGAAACTTTGAACCAACATTTAAGGCCGGATCAATATTATTGGCTAAAATTTCATGAAGATTGTGCTAAGTACACCAACTAACCACTAATGGAAACCATTTTTTTAGCAAAAGTGGGTTTCCATTACAGGGTGATGGGTTTCCATTACATGGTAATTTTTGGCAAAATTTGGTAAGTTGTTTTAAGCCGAAAATTTTTTATTTTTTTTCTAAATTACATGTTCAGGGATCAATTATAGGGCAGCCGAAATCAACAAACTTTTAAGAAGAGTTTAGAGCAAATTAAACACCAAAAAACAGACTTTATGTTGACTATAAAACGCATGCTTCCTTAATTGGTCAGCAAAAGTGACCCCCGATCCGCCAACATTTATTTAACTCCAACATGCCTTGTTTTTCAAAAATGGTTTCCATAAATGTTTATTTGTTTCCATTAAAGGGTTATGGGTTTCCATTACATGGTAATGCGTTTCCATAACAGGCGGTTTCCATAAATGGTTAGTAGGTGTATGTGACATACAGTATGTCCCTATATTGAATAATTTTTTCCAAAATACATGTTCAAATATTGTCAAATTGACAAATGACATTATTTTAAAATTTTGCAATAATTTTAAATTACGTAACGAGTCCAAAAGTATACAGTATACTGTATACTAAATAGATTCAATTATGGCATTTCAATAATCTCCTTAACAACCCTACTTTGTCTTCTCTAAGAAAAAAGTCTGGAACCTAAGACCTGACAGATTCAAGACAATATTTTTACTTCCGGTTTGGCTTCCGGTTTGTCTGCCATTTTAATATTTCGATCCTCAAGTTTATATCAAAAAGTATCAATTTATCGATATTTAAAGGTTTTTTGGCGGATTTGAGATTACTTTTTAGGCCATTTGGCTATGATTAAACAAAAACGTTAAAAACTATCAGAAAGTGGTTTGAAAGATATGCAGGAACGTTACAGGAAATGAAATTTGATAATTTTCTGACATTTTAGAAATAAATTTGAGCTAAAGTTTGAGGCTCAAATATTCAAACGTGTTAGACATACAATTTTTGTTGGTTATTGAAACATTGTGATATTTGAGCTCAGTTCAAAAATTGATTTTTGTTAAAAGTTTCGACATTTAAGTCATAGACTATACATAGCGTGTCCACAATCGACGATTTTCGGCCATAATCGACGTTTGAAAGCCAAAAAATCAAAAATTTTAATTTTTTTTACAAAAATTATGTGAATTTGAGTAATTATTAGCATTGATCCCAAAATATCCAATTTCGCATTTGTTTAAAATTAACTGAAAATACGAAAAATACTTATCTTTTGATCACGTGACGCCAAAATTTTTTTTAAATATATATTTTTTCAATTTAATATTTAATTTGTCCCAACGAGTCAAATGCCATTTTACTCAAAAATTTTGATGCATGCAAAATTAGTAACGACTTATTATTTCACAATTTAAATAATATTTGATTAAGAGGGTGATCGTCGCAATTTAAGGGTTTTTCCATGGCTAATTTTCGCAAAAGTGAAAATCGTTGGACCCAAAATTACCACTCTTTGATATTCAAACAAAAATCTTTAATCCTAGAAAAAATCAAAACATACAGAATATTTTTTCTAAAGTGTATCTTCTCCTAAGCACGTTTCTGATTGGACGAGCCGTCTGACATTTTTAATTATTTTAGGATGCAAGATTTTTGTTAAAATATATCTAAGAGGGGATATTTTGTGCCAACGATTCGTACTTTTGCGACCATCGGCTATTAAAAACCCCTAAAAATGCGACAGCAACCCCCTTAGCGGGTTCTCGTCGCTTTTTAAGAATATTTACATTTGAATTCCATTATGAAAAATAATTGAAATTTATTAATTTTAAATTTGATTAAAGAAGTGGCAGCTTATTTCAAATTGTAAATTCCAAGATAAAACTTCTAAGATATATCTTATCTGTAATTGACACATTTTATTGAATTTATTACTTTTCCAAAAAGTAAATTTTAATTAAAGGAGCTCCGTCCAGATTTTATGATTAATATATAAAATGTGTGTAGGATCAAGGCACAGCTGATGTGACGGTTAACATTTTAAAATAACCGGTTCTACACAAATAACCACGTACATTTCTTCCAGGATTATTAAGGCTGAAACAAATTGACGTGGTTCTCGCGGTTGTTTTCTCCCTAGATGGCGCACGGTGCTTTTTTTTAGGGTGAACAGGGAACTTGGGATTTCTATGATAGATTAGAATAAAAAATAGCGGAAAAGAATCAGCTAGCGAAAAAAAAATTTTGCTCGAGCTTTTTTTTTGAAATATTGCTCTGTGATCGAAAGTTTTCATTTTTCTGTGATTTTTTCTGTGATTTTTTGTGATTTTTCTGTGATTTGAAAAGTTTCATTTGCAATTTTGAAAGGTTAGAAAATAAATTTTTTCAATTTTTTTTATCAAAATGCTTAGAATTATGCAAGAAATACGTTGGTTGCCATGGTTGAGCGTCAATATGTTCCAATAAGGTCCGCCAATCAGCGACCAGGGATTTAAAAAAAAAGGCTCGAGCAAAAAAAAAATTTCGCGAGCTGATTCTTTTCCGCTATTTTTGATTTTAATCCATCATAGGAATCCCAAGTTCCTTGTTCACCCTCAAAAAAAGCACCGTGTGGCGCAAACCTATTATATCAGACCAAAACGTATGACCTTGAAAGGTACTTTAGATTGAAGTGAGTCCCAAAATAACTTTATTTGCCGATTTGGGTATTGTTTTTAACAATCGTTTTCATGCCAAAAATAATAACAAAAGCGAGAAATGCTGGTCAATATTCTTTTCCCAACGGAACTCAATCTCAAAAACGTTAACTATCTCTATAGCGCGTGTTCAAATCCCACTGATTGCTTGAGTGATCACACACCGATCAAATTTAGCGGTCCAAATATCAATCACCCTTGCCTATATTCATACTCAAGACGATCACTAAGACAACATAAGTGGGATTCGAACACGCGCTATAGAGATAATAAACGTTTTTGAGATTGAGGTCCGTTGGGAAAAGGATATATTTCAATTTTACAATTCAAACATAAGAATCGGCATCAGGATAAAAAATGAGGCGCGAGATCGGAATTAAATAAATAAAGCTCAGGATCAGGATTGAAAAAATTAAGGGTGGAATCTAGATTGAAACCCAGAAAGCGATTCGTATAATATTCTTTTCCCGGCCAAAGTCCATCTTAAAAATGCTTACTAAGCTTGTCTAAATGATTGTCCTGAAAATGATTATAGGCAAGGGTGCTTGATATTTGGACCGCCAAAGTTGTCGGGTGTGTGATCACTTAAGCAATCACTCACTCAAGCAATCACTAATTAAACATTGGTGGGATTCGAACACGCGCTATACTAGGAAAAGGATATATATTTTATTTAAAGATGCCACATTGTTTCTAAAGCAACTCTCAGTTAGAATTTTCGGAGAGAAAATCTTAAAAATGTCTAAATTTCTACCGAATGTGTTTCAGCTTTTGGGGTTTTCCCCGGGGGGATTGAAACGCCTCTTAAACTCGCTCACCAAGTCGCGCTCTGATTGGTTAGGCGTGAATCTCCTCGGGGAAAACCCCAAAAGCTAAAACACATTCGGTATAAAAACTGCCTCAAATTGTTTTTTTATTGTTTTCATATTTCGAACTGGAGAAGAGTTAACCACCCCTTATAATCGAATCTAATAACTGAAATTAACGTTTAAATTTTGAACAGCAGATTCTTCCTCATCGAAATAAACTTCTGTTTTGTGTCTGCCAAGTAAAGGCGGAAATAACGCATTCAAACGTAATTCAATTTTCTGCGAGTTAAATGTTGTCTGACTCATAAATTAAGCCAGACTAGATTGCCACAAAATTGAATTAATTTTTAATTCCGATTATCTAAATGTGATTAATTGCACATTAGTTTGGAAACCATTATTTCAGACGTCATGACGCGTCACACTAAGGCTGTCCATGGTAAAAAAAATATGCGGCCGAGACTATGTGGGAGGAGACCCCCCAAGCCCCCCCCAAATTGTATGATTGGTTAGGAGATTTTATTATATGTGGGCGAGACTATGTGGGAAGAGAAACTTGATCAGAGGCTGTCCAAGATCGAAAAAAATTCCTATACTATATCGATTACAATGCCGAGTTAATATAGAATCTTTTTTTGGTTTTCTTCTGGTGAAAAAACCATTTCGGAACACGAATCGCGTTATGATTACGTATCTGTTCATAAAATTAAATTCAACCAAAATACACTATCTAATTAAGCACCTACGCACACAATCCGGCCAATAAAATAACAGATGAAAGTTCATGATCTGAATGATAATCACGTGATCATCACGCTTTTTCCCCTCAAAATACTTCTTAACCAGATTAAAAAAAATTATAAACTCGGGCATCGTAATCGGTATGACTCATACCCTATGAGTCAAAAATTTTGTCGATAAAAAAACAGGTTTCTACAATTCAAAGAGTTTCAGCGTGTTAATGAGTCATTTTCAAATATAATTTCATAATCTTAAGAGCCTTAGAAATCAATCATCTGTCGTTTAACACATTATCTTTATCAGATTGAACTCTGTCGACAATTTAGGGTGTTCGTTTTTTCTTCGACAAAACTTTTGACTTGTAGTATTTTCTTGAAAGTGCATTTAATTTTAAAATTTCAAACATGAAAACTATTTATTTAATACTTGCTCTCTAGCGTCAGTCCGATTTTCTGGTCAGTTTTCATGATTGTTAGTAAATTTGATCAAAATCCAATAAAACACGTGACAAATCAAACAAAAATTTAGGAATGTATAAAATAGTAAAGACCTGAAATTTCGCATGTATTGTTAGTAATAATACATGCGAAATAATTTATTACCAATTTTGCAGCAAAATTTAAGCCTTTAAAAGTTTTTAATTTTCGATATAAAATACTGTTTTATAATTATTTATTAATTAATTGTACTGTATAATGATCGAAGTTAATTAAGGTACGAAAACCAAAATTAACCGTGAACCAATCAGCAAAAAGCAAAATTTCCAAAAATTTCGAAAATAGTTTTTTCTTAAAATAATACTCAAAATAGTCACTTGTTTGAAAGAGCTTTTCAGCTGAAACAAAAGTCCATTATTTTTGGCGTTTCAAACTATTA
>SCLH01000233.1:315897-326058 GCA_004367855.1 Oikopleura vanhoeffeni
CGAGTGTAATGAATTTTTTTTGAATACATTAACGTCATTGGTGCAGAGTCATGATATGCAGCTTTTACAACCGGTAAGTGAACATAATATTCACAAAATGTTTATGCATAATATGGCCATAATTTCAACTTTTGAATAAATTATTCTTACTTATAGCCCTGTCATACATGTGGCAATGTATCGATTCAAGATGCGGAAAGTATAAAAATTAAATAACATTAATCGTTCATAGTGATGCACATATTGTAACAAATAAACTGTATGATATATTATTTTATGTATCATAATCTCCAAGGCTTGTATCACATGAAAATGAAAAGTAATGGAATATTTTGTAATTTGCGTTTGTTCCTAAGCCAGGGTTACAGCATGTCACGTTTTTTCGCCCGTTTTTTCATTTTTGCATAATTCACTATCTACCAATCAAATCGTTCAAATTTGGCAGCACCAGATTAAACCTTTTTGATTGGCGGATAGCGAATTATTCAAAAATGAAAAACGGCAGGAAAAACGTGACATTCTGTATAAAAAACATTTTCTAAATAAAATGCAATATTTCAGAATGATGTGTAAGGACGAAAAAATCTGCCACTCATTATTTTTTTCTCTGAAATATCAATTACGGGGGCTCTTGGTTATTTTCTACTTGATTTTTGGTCAAATTTTTCAAATAATTCGGCTTTTAAAAACAACTCATTCGATTTTGTTCTCAGATAGCTCAAACTGAGCAAAAATATCTTGTGAATATTAAAATTAAAAAAATGGTTCATCGAAATAATTGTTTTCATATTTTTTACTAAGATTACTGAAATTGTTGAATTACTGGTTTTTCTTTAAGAAATTGGAAACAATGGTCAGATTAAAACCAATTTATTTATTTTATTATTAACAAGATATTTGTGCTCAGTTTGAGCTATTTAATACTGAAATCGGATGTGTTGTTTTTAAAAGCCGAATTATATTAAAAATTTTGACTAAAAATCTAGTACATAATGACCAGGAGCCCCCCTAATCGATATTGCACTGAATTATGAACGATTTAGATAAAAATGAAAAAATCTAAGACTTATCAGCATCTGGTAATACAGTTTTCATTATTTGCATCAATTAGTCTTGTAAAAATGTCAGAAGGTTTTTTATAATTTTACGAGCTATAGCTCAAATTGAAACCTTATTAGGAAATTGATCAAAAACGTTGTGATCGGTCGAAGTTTGTTCGCCTTGTTTATCAATAACATTGTACATAATTAAGAGACCATAATTATTCACATGAAAATAAACTATAAAACCCCTTTAATCAGTGTACATCTTGATTTTATGAGTAATAATAAATATTATTAAATATGCGGTCAATTCCAGAATAGCTGAAGTTCAAGTCTATTTATTATTTTCAGAACAAAATCTCACTTTTGAAAAATTGTGCATAACTAGGCAACGCACCGTGCAAAACCTGCACGAGCGTGTTTCAGAACACAGAGACCAAAAACTTTTCGGGAAAGTGTCATTTTGGCCGGCGGAATATCGGAACAGACCCCTGATAGTTCCCCTTATTTTTAATTTCAAGAATTTTTGTGAGTTCTAGAAATTTCTTATTAGATCGGAAATGCATATGCATAAATAATTTATTTGGATGCAATTTTTTGTTAAATGCAATTAAAACAGTACTGGAACAAGATAATGATCTACAAATATACTTACTAGAGTGACTTTTGGAGAGAAAAACTTTGGCATTATTAATTTTGACACTCGGCGCCACCTGGTGCTGAAAAAGGCTGATTCGTCTATCTCGTGACTGGAACCAAATATGAATGTATAAATATACTTATAGGGATATTTTTCAAGCCAAAATCTTTTGCATTATCAGTTTTCACAAACGGCACCACCTGGTAGTGAAAATTGGCTTCACAACACCCCTTGAGTAATATTTTTTATTTAAAATCGCTGAACTCTTGCAATTTAAAAACCATAAATATTAATTTAAAAATCTTAAAAGCTTATTTTGCGGTCAGTAATCTGATACTATGTGTGTTCTCAAACACTCTCGTGCAGGTGGGGGTAGGACATCTCGTGCAGGTGGGGGTTAAATGAAGCTTTTCGCCTATAAATGCGAACAAAAATCTAGGACCAAATAACAGCGCGCAAAAATGGAAAAAACTGAAAAAAAAATAAGGGTTTTTTAGTCTTGGACATTTAACTTTTATTTTGCCCATTGGGCTTTCCGGTGCGCACCCTATGCATAATCGAAATATAAAGAAATTCAAAATCCAAAAAAATCTTATGTCTACGAATGAAAAAAATCTTCACAAGATGGTTTTTGTTGTATCATCATTTTCTAAATTCAACCACTTATTCTCAAATTCTTATTCGACAATAAAATTAACCGGTTAATAGCGGTTAAATAGCGGTGTGTAAATTTGCAAATTTTCTAAAAATTAAAGTTCAAAGATTTTAATCGAATTTTTTATAATAAGATAACGATTTCCAGATCATCCAAATTGATTCAGGTTGTATACTTTTACCTTAATTTAATTTTTGATCGTTTTTGTTTAGAATTAAAATTTAATGAAATACGTTATCCGAACAGAATTGAATTAAATATCTTGAAAAACGTAATACATTTTCCAAATTCTCTAAATATATCCCCTTATTGCCCTGTCGTAAAGATTTGAGCCCTGAAAAACGTTGGGATTGAGAAACAACGTGGCGTTCAATAACAACTCATTCGATTTATTTCTTAAATAGCTTTAACTGAGCACAATTATCTCATAAATATAATCATTTAAAATTGATTTAAATTGGACAAATGTTTTTTATTTTGTTAAAGATTACTTAAATTGTTAAATTATTATTTTTTTTTGAATAGAAACAATGGTCTAAGAAAACATATAAACAGCGGTCTGCTTCGGACGAATTTTTATATTATATTATCAACAAGATATTTGTGCACAGTTTGAGCTATCTAAAAACCAAATCGACTAAGTCGTTATTGAACGCCGCGTTGGTTTCTCACTCCCCGGGTTTTTTGAGGGCTCAAATCTTTACGACAGGGCAATAAGGGGATATTCAAAAATCCTCATTTTTTGACCAATTTAATCTAACACTAATAGAATAAATCATACGGCCCAATATCGCCGAATTTATATCTTAAATTACTTTTTTAGCGTCCTGAATGACGTCATTTTCAGGATTCACTTTACCAAATCTAGTCTTTTCAACTTTCATTTGATTGCCTTTGATAAAGTATTTAATTCTACTCATTTTGGTGATTTACTTCGTGCAAATCTATTTTGAAACTCCTTATAAAGTTCAAAATTTTATCAACATATGACGTCATTTCGATTGCATACGCGTTTTTTATTTTCTGAACAAACAAATATATTTTTGTTCCCATATCGCCGAATGTGCCCATATTGCCGAATTTGCCAATATCGCTGAACTATATTATATACTGTGCATAATAAAAACGGTTTGTTTGTAATTGTTTAATTGCAAATTATGATCTCCTAAAAGTCTCCGTATATTTCTAACTCTGAGTATCAGGCACCATAATTATTCATTTGAAATAAAGATATACAAACCCTTAAATAAACTTTCATGTCGATTTTATGCTTGATGTTCAAACCGTTCAACCATTGCGGCTTTACTGCGTTATTATTGCCATTTTTTGCCTCTTCCGAGGACCAAAAATTACTGAAAGGCCCAATATCACCCCACAGCGGTCAGAAAATGAATTTTTGAAACCCTGATTTTCAGCCTTGTATTAATTATTAAGCACCATTCACTGCTTTTAGTTATATTTATAATGTTAACCCTCCGTTGCATATCAGCCAAAAATGAAGGAAAAAATGATCGCAAAAACTTCTCCTTATACATTTTGAAATTTAACAAATTTCCCAAAATTTATTCGGCTACTAGGTTCAAATTTTTATGACGAGTTGACTGAAAGGCGATTTTTCTCTTAAGTTTTACTTGCGAAGAGATACTTTTTGATTCGATTTTGGAATTAAAATTTCAAAAAAGGCCAGTTTTTAGAAAAGTGTTTTGAGTACAATTTGCAAAAAAATTATACTTCTGGACATATCTGGAGATATAAAGAACGCTCAAAGTATAGCCTCCTGAATGGCTATTATTAGGGTCCGGACCGGGAGAACCATGGGCCAAACTAAAAGTTTTCGTGAGTGTTCTTTGACCTCACACAGGTTATCGTTACCAAATAAAATGACCCAAATGATAAAAAAAAATTGGGGCCCTAGTGGTCAGAAAGTTACTCTAGAAAATTCCTTTTTCTGTCTTCAAGCTCGATAAAAGTGGCATAAATAATGATTTTTTAAAATTAAAAACGGCAAGAGCGTGACCGCAACAAAATTTGGGTTTAGATAGAATAAGAGTTTTTCGAATGATTTTGAAAAAAATTTGGTCAGTTTAGGAAAAAATTTTAGTATCGAAAATGACGAAAATGCGTAGGCGGAAAAATGTTTCTTGATGAAAATATTTCGCTCAATGTAACCCAACGTTGTTTTTTTTGGCTCTGCTAGTTCGAAATCAGCTCATTTTCATGATTAAAATAATCATAAAATTGCGCGAGGTTGCGCAATATGAAAAATCGGCAATTTAAACATTGAAACCTAATTATCTCCACGAAATACTCATGTGACAATTTTTTTTTTCGATATTTTTTTTAGTTTTCGAATTTTACATTAGAATTTTTATTTAGTTTTATATTTAATTCAATCGTTTAAAGGTTCAAATTTTCCCCGGTCCAGACCCTAGCTATTATGCCTTGGCGGAACTTTTTTTTATATGCTTCTGAGGGTTAAGGTAACTTTTTTTAGGTTACCGAGATTCAGAAAGTGCTCTTAACAGCACCAGGTGGTGTCGGGTGTCAAAATAAAATATGCCAAAAATTATTTCTAAAAAAAGTATCCACAATGTGGATTCCACATAAGTAGAATTGCAGGTCACTATGATAATCCAATGCCGAGATTCAAAAATGCTCTTTACAGCACCAAGTGGTGTCGGGTGTCAAAATCAAATATGTCAAAATTTTTGTTTTGAAAAGTTGCTCCCAATACTATATTTTACGGTTTGGATTATGAGTAGTTCTCTTTAACCCGCCAATTACCGGTGTTTTTTGCTGATTACCGGTTAAATCTAAATGAAAAAAAACGTTTCTCAATACCTTCTACGGTTTTTCCTCTAGAGGGAGGATGACCTAAAAAAAAGTTACTTAACAGTTCCCTGAGAAAAGTCCACACATATGTCTGAATCCATGCATCAGGCACCATAATTATTCATTTGAAATTAAAGTATAAAAACCCTAAAAAATTATTCAAATCGACTTAATAATAAAATTAATAATAATAATAAAATTAATAAATTAAGCAAGATTTCATGGCCGCAATTAATAATTCAGGGACCTAATAGAAGTTATAAGTTATATCATTTTTAAATGTTTTAAAATTGACCCTGCACCTGGTGGTGTGATGTGACAATGTTGACTTAGAGATGTCTTATCGTTAGACGAAGGCTAGATCTACAAACGAGTATCCTCAGATTNATTTTCAGGATTGACTCTACCAAATCTAGTCTTTTCAACTTTTATTTGATTGCCTTTGATTCTACGCATTTAATTCTACGCATTTTGGTGATTAACTTTGTGCAAATCTATTTTGTAACTCCTTATAAAGTTCAAAATTTTATCACCATATGACGTCATTTCGATCGCATACGCGTTTTTCATTTTTTGAACAAACAAATATATTTCGGTTCCCATATCGCCAAATTGTGCCCATATTGCCGATATCGCTGAACTATATTATACTGTGCATAGTAAAAAACGGTTTGTTATAGTAACTGTAAATACAATTGAAAATTGTTTAATTGCAAATTATGATCTCCTAAAACTCTCCGTATATTTCTAACTTTAAGTATCAGGCACCATAATTATTCATTTGAAATAAAGGTATAAAAACCCTTAAATAAACTTGCAAGTCGATTTTATGCTTGATGTTCCTCTTGATCCATTGCCCCCTTGACCCGGCCTTACTGCGTCATTCTTGCCATTTTTTGCCTCTTCCGAAGACCAAAAATTACTGATAGGCCCAATATCACCCCACAGCGGTCAGAAAATGAATTTTTGAAACCCTCATTTTCAGCCTTGTATTAAATATTAAGCACCATTCACTGCTTTTGGTTATATTTATAATGTTAACCCTCCGATTCATATATCGTCAAAAATCAATTTAGTGCTCAGTTCCTAAATACTAACGAATATATAACATCGAATAACATACTTTTGAATGACTAAAGAAACTTTAAATCAGCCAAAAATGATGGAAAAATAATCGCAGACACTTCCACTTCCAAAATAGTACATTTTATACTTCAATAATGTGAATCTAAAAATATTTCCAAAATTTTTTTCGAATACTAAGTTCAAATTTTTATGACGAGTTGACTAAAAGGCGATTTTTCGCTTAAGTTTTACTTCCGAAGAAATATTTTCTGATCCAAATTTGGAATTAAACTTTAAAATAAGTCAGTTTTTAGAAAAGTGTTTCGAGTACGAATTGCAAGAAAAATTATACTTCTGGACATATCTGGAGATATAAACAACGCTCAAAGTATAGTATCCTGAATGGCTTTTATGCCTTGGCGGAACTTTTTTTTATATGCTTCTGAGGGTTAAGGTAACTTTTTTTAGGTTACCGAGATTCAGAAAGTGCTCTTAACAGCACCAGGTGGTGTCGGGTGTCAAAATAAAATATGCCAAAAATTATTTCTAAAAAAAGTACCCACATAAGTATAATTGCAGGTCAGTATGATAATCCAATGCCGAGATTCAAAAATGCTCTTTACAGCACCAAGTGGTGTCGGGTGTCAAAATCAAATATGTCAAAATTTTTGTTTTGAAAAGTTGCTCCCAATACTATATTTTACGGTTTGGATTATGAGTAGTTCTCTTTAACCCGCCAATTACCGGTGTTTTTTGCTGATTACCGGTTAAATCTAAATGAAAAAAAACGTTTCTCAATACCTTCTACGGTTTTTCCTCTAGAGGGAGGATGACCTAAAAAAAAGTTACTTAACAGTTCCCTGAGAAAAGTCCACACATATGTCTGAATCCATGCATCAGGCACCATAATTATTCATTTGAAATTAAAGTATAAAAACCCTAAAAAATTATTCAAATCGACTTAATAATAAAATTAATAATAATAATAAAATTAATAAATTAAGCAAGATTTCATGGCCGCAATTAATAATTCAGGGACCTAATAGAAGTTATAAGTTATATCATTTTTAAATGTTTTAAAATTGACCCTGCACCTGGTGGTGTGATGTGACAATGTTGACTTAGAGATGTCTTATCGTTAGACGAAGGCTAGATCTACAAACGAGTATCCTCAGATTTTTCACAACTGCCCTAGAATTATTCTGAGGCGTGATTGAAAGGTACCAAAAAGCGACACTTACCCCCCTTAAATTTTCGACGAATGACTTTTATTCGCAATTGCGGCGCAATTATTGCGTTTAATTTGAAATGTACTACTGTACATTAAGGCGGCGTAACCATGAAAACATCATAATTCAAGTGCGTCAATTTTCTGAGATGTGACACGGTTATTTCCGGTATTAAAATTTTTTAATCTATTTGTACTTGACTGAAAAGTGCTGTGATTTGTGTTTGATGATTTTTGTTCACTCAAAAAGTGATTTAATGTCCGGTTTACTGTCCGGTTTATTGTCCGGTGTTTGACTACTGAAAAAGGAGATATTTTCCTAATCCGTTTATCCGGTCAATTCCGCGCTCCCCAATTCGTTTTGATCCGTTTGGGGGACTTAAGGGGAGTTACATGGCTCAAGGGGAGCTTTTTATAGCTCATGCAAATCATGTAAACGCAGCACAATGTCCCTCACTGAGATTATCAAAGTGATACTAAGACCAAATAGGCTTGTCCACTGAATAAAAGATAGAAACGAAACGTGTCAAATTTCAGAGAGATTTTATTTAGAACACAGCTTAAAAATTAACTGAAGCTTAAAATATAACAAAAGCTCATTTTGAATATATAAGTTTTTCACAGAACCTACGAAAATGTATGAACGGCAAAATAAATTTTGCCTGTCAAAAAAAATTTTTGTAGTTTATTAACTACATGATTAGAACAGTTTGAAACGCATATTTTACGCTGTCCTAGTCTGACCAATAAGCAGGCTTCAAAGGTGTGAATTTCAGCCATTTGACCAATCAGAGCCAAGGCGTAAAAAAAGCGTTTCAAATTATTTGATTCGGAGGAGGGACGGTTAAGAATTACAAATGAATAAATTTGCTAAAAAAATACAGGCATTTTTTATTCTTCTGAAAAAAATTTCAAGCTTAAGGGGGTAGGTGTCGCTTTTTGGAACCTTTCAATCACGCCTCAGAACAATTCTAGGGCAGTTGTGAAAAATCTGAGGATACTTGTTTGTAGATTTATCCTTCGTCTAACGACTACACATCTCAAAGTCAACATTGTTACATCACACCACCAGTCAAAAAAACCGACACCTACCCCCTTAATTATAGGCAAAATTTTCGGAAAATGCTTATTTTTGGTAAACGGGACATAGTATTTTTCCAAATTTTTTCTAGTTCTGAGGTTGTCAATTTGTGACGTTTCTACTCCAAAAAGCATATGCGCTCCCATCGAACCAAATTTAAACATTGCATTTGACAAAAAATTTGAACAAAAAAATTCAAAAAAGAAGATAAATGTTAGTTAAAAAACCTTATTGTTAGAGATAGCAAGCTGATAACCAAATTTGAAATTATTTCTATCAATTTGTGGTCTGTTTGCTCGATATATACTGTATCCTACAGACTATACAAAAACCGTTGAAATCCGATGATGTCAAATAAAAAATTTATAACGGTCATCGAATAAACTTTATTCTAACTTTTTTGACCCGATTTTTATGTACACATTATTTAAGGCACCATAATTATTTCTTTGAAATTAAGCTATACAAACCCTAAAAACATTTATGTAACGATTGAAGGGGGTAACATTTAACGTACGAAATTAATTAGCTGTTTTACTTTTTTGTGCTTATTATCGTCATTTGAACCAGAATAAATGTGCATCTTCTTAGAAAAATAATTTTTGTCTATTTTAGAAAAGATTTACGTCCGAACTTTAATTTTTGAATGCGTAAAATTTTCATAAAAAATCAAAGCATTATGAAAATTTTCCGCATATTTTTTTCAAAATTTTTTCAGATTAATTTTTTGAAATCTGTGAATAAAAGCAAAAAAAATGGCCACTTTAACTTTTTTCATAGATGCCTACATATTTTCTGACTGCTGTTTGAAAAATCATAATTTGTTTATATGTCATTTTTTGTCGAATTTTTCGGAAAAATTACGAAAATTTTCCGCAAATCAAGTTCAAAATGTTTTATTAGTCGTTTTTTTTAGTCGTATTAAATGTTTTGGTATCTATTAAATCTCCGTATGTCAACTAATGAGTTGGTCGCGCGANAGTTATGTTAAGAAATTAAAAATATAAACGTTTGCAAGAATGAACACTTTTATTCAAGTTGTTTTCGGTGGCGATTACCCCCCGATAGCAAAAAAATGTTTATCAACAGTTTTAGTTCAGACTGTAGGGTTCCCGCTGCGCACCCTACCTATAATAAAAACGAACCTCTAATGATAAGAATTAAAGTAAGTATAAAGATTTTTAAAGATCGATAAGTTTGTTTGTTACTAAATTGTTGCTCGATTTTTTAAGGAACGTTAATTTCTATGGTTATCCAATACAGTGGGTGCGACCAATGGGCAACACACAAGCTTTTGGCCAAAAGTGTTGCCCATTGCCCTCACTGTTGTCCATTGGCATCATTTTAGCCCAATATCGGCATCAATTTGGCTCAAAAGTGTTGCCCATTGGTCTCACTGTTGCCCATTGGTCACTGTTGCCCATTAGTCTCACCCACTGTATCAAATGTTTATAAATTACATAAATTTCTGATTAATTTTTAGTGTATGCAGTGGTTTCGAGGCATACAATTATTATATTTTTTTATCAAAGATAGTTTTCATTCGACGTTTCGGCTAAACAGCCATTATCAGTGTGACAGAATTAGATGAACAAAAATCGAAAGATGAATTTTTTT
>SCLH01000233.1:334918-353255 GCA_004367855.1 Oikopleura vanhoeffeni
CCTAATACAAAATTTTTGCAATTTATTTGACATTTTGCTTTTTTTCAAATACCTCGTGCCACCCTACTTGGTGGCCGATTACCACATCGAATTTCCTACCTTCCGAATTTAATCTCTCAAGAAAAAAGTGAAATAAATTAACCCTTGGGACATGGTTGTAAAATTTGTCCCAAATAAAGTAATTAAATCCCCCACATTTTCAAGAAGCGTTTTTACAATTTTGAGTTTTACCAGAAAAAAACGGTGAATTGCTCGAAAACGTAATTTTTAGAAGGCTTTTATTAATTGCGATAAAGTCCACTATTTGTGTGAAACAAGCTCGGAAGAAAGGCGTATAAGGGTGTTAAGACCTAACAAACCTCTGTCGCGCAACCTCGCCTTTTTTTCCAATAAGAAATAATCAGGAAAGAGTTGTCTATTTCATGTCGTAATTTCCCGGCCGCCTATTTTGATAAATGAACAGAATTTTGTCATTTATTTCACACATTGGATTTTATAACCGAAATTTGATTTTTTCATTTTTGGTTAAGGAAAAGTTGGGCCTCTTTATTTTAGTTTTTATGGCGTGTTCACACCTTTTCATATTATGGCTTTTGGAAACGATTAAATACATATTTTAAAAAATAAAAAAAAAGTAGTCCGAACCTTTTTCCAGATCTTTTTCGGGCAAAATTAGAAATTTAAATGTTTTTCTAGAGAAAATTATGATTACAAAAATTTAATTTCGAAAATGTGTTAAATTCGAATAAAAACTAATTTTTCGAAAATTTGAAAATAAAATTCATTATTTTGATTTTTCCCGTTAGTTGTTTAGGATTTCTAAGATTTAAATTAAATATATCACGGTACTTCTGAGGCTTTTATGCCACTTTTTCAGCAAACATTTTCAATTAATTCGTTGTTTGAAAATGACTCATCCGATTGAGCTGTTAGATAGCTCAAACTGAGAAAAAATGTTCCGAAAAAAATAAATTGGTCCGAATCAGACCATAGTTCGTATTTTTTTAACAATAACTGATAATTAAACAATTTCAGTACCATCAGAAAAAATTACAAAATGGTCCGATTCGGACCAACTTTTTTTATTGTATTATTCACTAGATATTTTTGTTCAGTTTGAGCGATCTTAAAACTTAATAGGATAAGTCGTTTTCAAAAGCCGAATTATATAAAAATTTTGGCTGAAAAGTGGCATTAAAGCCCAAGCTAGTACCGAAATAGATATAAATTAAAAAATACATTGCTCAAAATTTACTCAAGAAAACTGAATAACGCCTTCGAGAAATTAAACAAGTTTTTTGTGTAATTTTAACACATTGGATTTCGAACCTAAAATTTGATTCTAATTTTTTTTATTGTTTGTACGGAAAAATCAATTTGCCAGATTTTGAAAGGACGCGTAATAAATGATATTTAGACGCTTTTACAACAATGGATACTTTACTGAAAATAAAACACGTTGAAAAAACATCCGGAGATTTCCTCAATTATTACCATGACATAGCTTAGAAATCGTGAGTCGGAATAACTGGAAAATCTTTGAATATTAATTACGGGGCTCTCTGGTCGTTTTTTTTCCACTTTTTCAGACAAAATTTTTATATAATTTGGCTTTTGAAAACGACTCATCCGATTGAGTTCTTAGATAGCTTAAACTGAGCACAAATATTTAGAATAGTAAAATAGAAAAAAATCGGACCATTTTTCTATTCTTTACGGAGATTACTGAAATTGTTTTATTATCATTTTTTGTTCAAAAATTTGGAAACAATGGTCTAATTTGAAACACTCTTTAATTAATTTATCTTTGGATAGTTGTGCTCAATTTGAGCTATCTAAAAAATTAATCGGATTAGTCTAGATCCGATCGGATCAAATCTAGCAAAAAACGACCAGGAAGACCAGTAATTGATATAATATCAAAAATAAGTATATTTAGCCATTTACTTTCGCGTTCGCGTTTGACCGACGTTTGAGCAACGCATATCACGAAGATAATCCATAAAAGAATTGAAAATAAGTTCAAACACGAATGCAAATGTAAAGGCCTAGGCCTAAATAATCAAATACAGTACATATAAATATATTTAAAATTAATTGAATTATTCCGTATTTTGCGTCATTGACGAGATTATCCGGCTTGCTAACCAGTTTCATTCAGAAACATTATGAAATTTTATTTATTCATTTATTAACTGCAACGTTTCGCGTTTCGCATTATCAAGCTGTTTTATGAAAGTGATTTTTATGAAATTTGTTCAATTTTTGAAAAGTAATTTGGCGGATTGTATTAAAGGATATTTTTTCAGAATTTTTTTTAGAAATTAATTTCAGATAATTTTTCCAGAGTCAACAAATCGAGTCACGCTTTTTGCACGTGACAAGTCCTCATTTTCGTTGAAACGCACGATCGAAATATAGAATGAATAAGAAGGCTACGTTATATCTATTACGGTACTTGCTGGGCCTTGTTAGCCACGTTTTAAGCCAGAATGTTTATATAATTCGGCTTTCGAAAACGACTCATCTGATTAAGTTTTAAAATAGCTTAAACTGAGCACAAATATAAAGAGAAAATAAATTAAAAAAAGCCGAATCAGACCATTTTTTTAGAAAATTTCAGAAAAAAACACAGTACGTTTGCTGATCAGGGCCGGGATTGGCACAAAAGTGTGATAAGGGAAAATGTTGTGTTCTAATTTTTTAGATTTTTTGGGCCTTATTGAGCTTTCTAAATAAAGAAATTAAATTGCAATTTTGAAAGTCTTGTAGGTCAAATGTAAACATCCGGACCTCAATCTTTCTAAAACTACTGGATCGAACTATAATGAGTTGAACGTATATATCAGGTCATAAATAGTTCGTCTTAGAATAAATATTATTTCATTTCAGAATCCCGAAGAAAAAATTATAAAAAATTTTGAATTTCATTCTGAATTTTAACTTTCAAAAAAATTTCAATCATAAAAATTACCCTAAAAATTATTCAATTTGGTCCAAACGTTCAAATTTTGAATTTTAAAAAATTATTTTGAACAAAATAAAAGGTAGCAATATGGATAACAGACCATCAGAGGACAGATCCTGAATATTTGAAAAAGGCGTAATCTGAGTATTTGATTGGTTGATTCCTTCAAATAAAATCGTTTAATTCTGCAATCTGGGTTTTGATTGGATGCTGGTACCCCGCGTTTTTTGTATTATTCAAATATTCAGGATCTGTCTCATGGTCCAAGTGATTGTCTTAGTTATTGCTTGAGTGATCACAAACCGATGAAATTGAGCGGTCCCGATATCAAGCACCCTTGCCTATAATCATACTCAAGATAATCACTAAGACAACGTTAGTGGGATTCGAACACGCGCTATAGAGATAGTAAACGTTTTTGAGAAAGACTTTGGTTAATAAAGAGATATGTATTCAGGATGACAAATCGTGACTTTTCATAAGATAGAAACAACACGGTATACCTGCAGCAAATCGGAATCCTGACTTTCAGAATCAACAATTCCAATCGGCTAAAATTTTGGCAGGCAGCCAATCATCGTCTTACATTTCGCTTCATTCAAAAAATCACGATTTGTTGACCCTTAATCCATATAAACGTCGTTTATTTAAATTTATATTATACTATAATTTATATAATAATATATTTTAATTATAAATTTCACAATCTGAACTTCTACTGAAATTGATCTCGATGAAGATCCTTCTATTTCGTCAAAAACCTTTCTTGAATCTTGTAACTTCACAAATAGAATTAGGTTGTTGATGACCAAGAAATATTTACTTTAGGAAATGATGGTGGTTTTGTTGGGGGAGATTTCAACACCAAAAAACCAAATGGAATTCAACAACCCAATTAGTGGTGGTCCAGGGGGACCAAATATTCAGAAAGTGAAAAGTCAATAATCATTTCCAGATCAGCGGTCGAATGACGTGGAGACACAAATTTAAACACAGAATTAGCTTAAAAATTTATAAGCAAAAAACTTACTTATGTTTGAGAAAATTTATTTTGTTTTTACAGGGGGGGCGATATCCCCGGCCTAATATCGCCGAATTAGCCGAAATCGCCGAAAAAAACCAACGCACTTTTACGATGTTTAGCTTAAATACTTCCAGTGCCAATATCGCTGAATGTGCCAATATCGCCGAATTTGCCGATATCGCCGATTTTTTGAGATTAATATCTCGAATTACTTTTTGGGCGTCAATAATGACGTCATTTTCAGGATTGACTTTCCCGAATTAAGTCTCTTCAACTTTGATTTGATCGCCTTAGGTGGAGTATTCAATTCTACGCATTTTGATGGTTTACTTAATACGAATTTATTGTGAAACTCCTCAAAAAATTAAAAAATTGATCGACATATGACGTCATTTTGAATGCCTACGGGTTTTTTTCATTTTTTGAACGAAAAAATTTATTTCTGTCCTCATATCGTCGAATTTGCCAATATCGCAGAAATTTTTTGGCAAAAAACTAACGGTGATATTGCATCCGCCCTGTATCAAATTTTGGAAATTAGATTTGTATATCTAAAAGGCATCCTCAATTTTTGATACTTATCTTAGCATCTGTTTTTTGGAAGATAATATATGAATCAAATAGTTTGAGACGGCAAAAATGAAAGCGTTATTGTTTCACTTCAAAACACAGGTGAAACAATTACAACACACGTGACGATACCAAAAATATAGCGAGCGCTTCTTCACGGTTGCATTTTAACCGTCTCAGATTATTTTACTCATATGATATGAGTCATATCCATCATGATTCATGATGCTCAAGTGCCTTAGAAAATTACTTTAAAAATAATAGGAAATTGTTTTAAGGCACTTGGGCATCATGATGGGTAAAGTAGTTTTTCGGTAAAAAATTATTAGCTTCCGGTATTCAGTTTTCAGGATTTTAAAAGTTTTACCGGGTTTCTGTACTTTTCTGATCTCATCACTGATGACTCATCAGGTATAATTTTACCTGAAAACTGGGAAAATATTCTCCAAGGTGAAATAGAAGCCGGGTACTTAATTAACACTTTTCAGACTGGTTATGTCAAAGAATGTTATTTCTTTGATGAATAAATTACCGGACCGGTAATACTGGTTACAATCTAGAAAATCGACAAAAATCTCAATTTCTCTCCCTCCGGTAATTATCGAACAATAATTGTAAATCATCATTCTGTATTTCTGATTTTATGAAATTATGTTAATTACATTATGATACCGGAACGATTATGTTACCGGTTACTGGTACATGTTTATGTTACATAATTTATGGAAATGTTTTTCAGGCATATTTAACAGGCAGAATTTTCTTTTGATTTCCAAATTCGAGAAAATCAGTCTCTTGATGAACTCGTGCTAATTATAATTTATTTAACTTGAGGGGATTGTGGGTGCAGTAGTTATTTTCAACCACGGTCTCAAATTCAGTACTATTTTTTTTCGTATATAATTATTACCGGATTACTTGTTCTAAAATATCGGATTTCTTGCGAAAAATAAATTATTTGAAACTCTGGACATGGGTAGTCTCAAATTACAAAAAATTGAACTCAAAACAAATTAATGAAGTTATATCATATAACTTATATGAGATAATTTATTTCAATATTATAATTGTTAAGTTTTTAGCCTCTTTTCAATATTTCAAATTTTAGCCTAATCAATTATGGCGCAGAGACTATGCGGCATAGAAAATCTGCATTAAACAGTGATTTTTATCAAATGATTTTTGATTAAATTAACAATATATTTATATAATAAATAATTTTAAAATGTGGACAAAATTTATTTGAATTAAACTTATACAGTGGGGGGCAAATATCGCCGAAAGTTTTTTTGCAAAAAAAATCGGACATATTGGCACATTCGGCGATACGGAAACAAAAATAAAAAGTTTCGTTTATAAAATGAAAAACGCGCAGGCGTTTGAAATGACGTCATACGTCCAACATTTTTTCAATTTTATAAGGACTTTCACGCTAGGTTTGAATGACATGAATCACCAAAATGCATAGAATAAAATACTTCATGAAACGCAGTCAAATAAAAGTTTATTAGAGTAGATTTGAGAAATTTTATCCGAAAATTACGTCATTCATGACGCACACAAAGTAATTTGAGATATGAATCGCAAACAAAGTTTGGCGATTTCGGCAAATTCGCCGATGATTTTTTTTGAGGACCCAGCGCAGCGCTGGCAGCGCTTTAATTGTATTGTAAGTAGACTCAAAAGAAAGCCACTAAAACACTGGTCAGAAGTTGGCTTACGTCAACATGATATTTTGACGTTTTAGTTGTCAAATTAAAGCAAATGTAATTTTTTGTTCATTTTGAATAAAAATCGTAAAAACGCAAAAATTTAAAAAAAAATTTTTTGATGATTTGGTCGGAAGTACACTTTGTTATCCCCTGGGTCATTTTGGAACATTTGAAATGCCCCTCAGGCCTCATAAAACCAGCGACAAGTACCTCCTTAAAGACCTTCACTGATTATTAAAATCGTTTCGATATATTAACCAAATAATATCCTATTTTGTTTGATTTTTTTGAAAGTTAAGTCAGGGCGGATTAAACGGTATCAAAATCTATCTTTCAATAGTGTGTTTCTATAAGAGAGTATAAGCTATAACACAAAATTTACAAGAATAATAAAACTTGAAACTAGCTTTTGGATTAAAAATGGGCTCTTTTAATATTTTAAGACAAGGTTTTACACCTTTTAGAACTTAATAATAGTCTTTACGTAATTGATATTTTTCATCAAAGAAAACTGTAAGAATTTATTACTAAGGAAGGTTAAGATAGTTTAAGTAACAAATTTTGTATAGACTAATTTCATATTTTTCAATTTAGGCTGCCATTTTTCAATATACCGTGCAGTTGATGTTAAACGGTAGATGATCATATTTTTCAAAATATCAGTCATCATAAAAAAACAAAACAACTTTGAGTCACTTATCACCAATGAGCGCCATAAAAATCGTGGACACTAAATTACTGAAAAAACGCACCAAAAAAAAAGTTATATTTATTATGGTCGATGATGTTTCGAAAAATCAAAAAAAAATATTTAAGACCAAAAGCACATGATTTTTACTTTATCAATAAGCTGGAAGATAATCGAACGCGCTCATTGGTTGATGAGATAACCCTTATATGAAAAATTTGATTTCGCAAGAATACCTCTTTTTAAGAAAAAAACCAGAACATTAGATGTTTAGCTTAAATACTTTTCAGGCCAATACTAGCTGAATGTGCCAATAATCCCGAATTTGCCACTATCACGATTTTTTGAGATTAATATCTCGAATTACTTTTTGAGCGTCAATAATGACGTCATTTTCAGGATTGACCTTCCCGAATTAAGTCTCTTCAACTTTGATTTGATCGCCTTTCGGTGGAGTATTTAATTCTAGCCATTTTGATGGTTTTACTTAATACGAATTTATTGTGAAACTCCTCAAAAAATGAAAAAATTGTTCGACTTATGACGTCATTTTGAATGCCTACGCGTTTTTTTCATTTTTTTGAACGAAAAATTTATTTCGTTCTCATATACGTCGAATTTGCCAATATCGCAGAAATTTTTGGCAAAAAACTAACGGTGATATTGCACCGCCCTGTATCAAATTTGGAAATTAGATTTGTATTCAAAAAGGCATCCTCAATTTTGATATTATCTTAGCATCTGTTTTTGGAAGATAATATATGAAATCAAATAGTTTTGAGACGGCAAAAATGAAAAGCGTTTATTGTTTCACTTCAAAACACAGGTGAAACAATTACAACACACGTGACGATACCAAAAATATAAGCGAGCGCTTTCTTCACGGTTGCATTTTAACCGTCTCAGATTATTTTACTCATATGATATGAGTCATATCCATCATGATTCATGATGCTCAAGTGCCTTTAAAAAATTACTTTAAAAATAATAGGAAATTGTTTTAAGGCACTTGGGCATCATGATGGGTAAAGTAGTTTTCGGTAAAAAAGTATTAGCTTCCGGTATTCAGTTTTCAGGATTTATAAAAGTTTTACCGGGTTTCTGTACTTTTTCTGATCTCAACACTGAATGAGTCATGCAGGTAAATTTTAACCTGAAACTGGGAAAATATTCTCCGAGGTTTTTTTTAATAGAAGCCGGGTACTTAATTAACACTTTTCAGACTGGTTATGTCAAAGAATGTTATTTCTTTGAGAAATAATTACCGGACCGGAATACTGGTTAAAATCTAGAAAATCGACAAAAATCTCAATTTCTCTCCCTCCGGTAATTATCGAACAATAATTGTAAATCATCATTCTGTATTTCCTGATTTATGAAATTATGTTATTTACATTATGATACCCGGATGATTATGTTACCGGTTACTGGTACAGTGTTTATGTTACATAATTTATGGAAATGTTTTTCAGCATATTTACAGGCAGAATTTTCTTTTGATTTCCATTCGAGAAAATCAGTCTTCTTGATGAACTTCTTCGTGCTAATTATAATTCATTAACTTAAGGATTGTGGGCCAATTTGTGAGTGCAGTAGTTATTTCAACCACGGTCTCAAATTCAGTATTATTTTTTTCGTATATAATTATTACCGGATTACTTGTTCTTAAATATCGGATTTTTGCGAAAAATAATTATTTGAAAACTCTGGACATGGGTGAGTCTCAAATTACAAAAAATTGAACTCAAAACAATTAATGAAGTTATATCATATAACTTATATGAGATAATTTATTTCAATATTATAATTGTTTTAAGTTTTTAGCCTCTTTTTCAATATTAAGATTTTAGCCTAATCAATTATGGCGCAGAGACTATGCGGCATAGAAAATCTGCATTAAACAGTGATTTTAATCAAATGATTTTTGATTAAATTAACATATATTATATATAATATAATAATTTTTAAAATGTGGAAAAATTTATTTGAATTAAGCTTATACAGTGGGGGGGCAAATAATCGCCGAAAGTTTTTTGTGCAAAAAAAATCGGCATATTGGCACATTCGGCGATATGGAAACAAAAATAAAAATTTTCGTTTATAAAATGAAAAACGCGCAGGCGTTTGAATGACGTCATACGTCAAACATTTTTTCAATTTTATAAGAACTTTCACCGCTAGGTTTGAATACACCAAAATGCGTAGAATAAAATACTTCATCAAACGCAGTCAAATAAAGTTTATTAGAGTAGATTTAAGAAATTTTATCCTGAAAATTACGCCATTCAATGAAGCACACAAAGTAATTTGAGATATGAATCGCAAACAAAGTTTGGCGATTTCGCAAATTCGCCAATGATTTTTTTGAGGACCCAAGCGCTTTAATTGTATTGTAAGTAACTCAAAAAAGCCACTGAAACACTGATCAGAAAGTTGGCTAACGTCAACATGAATTTGACGTTTTAGTTGTCAAATTAAAGCAACATGTATTTTTTGTTCATTTTGTTAAAACAAAACTTGAAGAAAAATCGGTAAAAACGCCAAAAAATTAAGAAAAATTTTTTTTGATGATTTTGGTCGGAAAGTCCACAACGCAATGTTAACCGCCTGGATTATTTTGGAACATTTGAAAATTGCCCCTCGGCTCATACAAACCAGCGACACAGTACCTCCTTAAAGACCTTCAGCTGATTATTTACATCGTTTCGAGTATATTTAACCAAATAATATCCTATTTTTGTTTTGATTACTTTGAAAGTTAAGTCAGGGCGGATTAAACGGTATCAAAATCTATCTTTCCAATGAAGTGTGTTTTCGTATAAGAGAGTATAAGCTATAACACAGAAATTTACAAGAATAATCAAAACTTGGAAACTAGCTTTTTGGATTTAAAAATGGGCTCTTTAATATTTTAAAACAAGGTTTGTACAACTTTTCAGAACTTATAATATCTTTACGTAATTGATATTTTTATGCAAAAGAAAACTGTAAGAATATTACTAAGAAGGTAAGAACGTTTAACCCTTGGAGGCTCCGGAGTATTATTCCAAACCCCCTTGTAGATTAAAATACCAGAAATTGGCAAAGTTGGCTGTCTTGACATGATTCACTTTTTAGAGACACAATTTTCTGAAAACCTGCTGCAAATTTGCACTTTTAGTCCTTGGCGGCATCAGGGTTAGGTTCCTTCTTCGGAAAACACCTGTAGATTAAAGACCGAACAAATTGCAGGTTAGTTCTGAGGAAGTCACTTTTAGAAAATGCCAATTCTTAATCTTTTCCTTATTTAGTTTTTGTTCTGAATGACGTCTCCCAATTTGGCTCACAATAAAATTGCGTAGGTGTGAAGCACAATTTTAAAAAGTCACTTACATTCATAGGCGTTAATAAATGTCAAAATGTGAATTACAATTAAATTATTTAAGTTTAAAAGTCTATCCCTTAATCTCGTGGACCTGAGAGAACAATAAAGTTTGCAGCACTTTCGACTTTTCCCGTAATAAGCGCTTCAAGTCCGAACCGAAAAAAATTTTGGGCTTTTGGAGCCGCTGCCAAGGGTTAAGTAAAAATTTTTTGTATAGACTTATTTCATAATTTTTCAATTTTAGGCTGCCATTGTTTCACCTATACCAGTGGCAGTGATTGTTAAACGGTAGATGATCATACTTTTTCAAAATATCAGTCATCATAAAAAAAAAACTTTGATCAACGTTTACTAGTAGTAAGTTACTACCAAATGAGCGCCATAAAATCGTGGGACACTAAATTACTGAAAAACGCACCAAAAAAAAAGTTATATTTATTATGGTCGATGATGTTTCGAAAAAATCAAAAAAAAAATATTTAAGTCGCAAAAGCACATGATTTTTACTTTATCAATAAGCCTTGGAAGATAATCGAAACCGCGCCATTGGTTGATGAGATAATTCCTTATATGAAAAATTTGATTTCGCAAGAATAACCTCTTTTTAAGAGCCATTTCACATTAAGTGCATTCCTAGCAAAATGTTCGAAATAACATTCATTCTACTTTTTTTTAATGCATTGAGGCTCCTGCTCTACTTAGTGATTGCGACCTTTGAGAGCTTATACCAGAAAGTCAAAGTCTTGACTTTATTGTTCTCTTAGTTTTTGAAGACATTAAAGGATGGACTAACTTATTAAACTTTCAAAGACGGGCAGGTCCGGCGTATTAGTGAACAACTTTTTTTTCGCTGAAACATGCCAACCTATACGTCGGATTTTACCTATAGCGGCCGGATTTCACCTATACGCGCCGGACGTCGGGAAAGATACGCTCTGAATTGGTCAATTAAAAACAAGATCTAAAGTTTATAATTTTAGTTAAAGGGTAGTCAGAAGTAAGAAATTTGAGGGTGATTTTGGTCAATTTTTCATCACAAATGCGAAAGGTACAAGGTTTTGGCAAACCTAAGAAACTCTTTTTTTGGATAAATGATTCACGCAGTTAATTTCGAATTTGGTTTCTAGAATATATTTATTTAAATTTTTTAAACAAAATTATATAAAATAGAGATTTTTTAAAGCTACTTAGGGCCTTTATTGCCCCCGGTATGATTCGTATTCATGCGGAGAATTTTAATATTCTGGAAAAAAAATAATTTACTAGGAATGGAACTTAAATTGGTGTGCATTAATACAATCACTACAAAGAAATGGTGTAGACTGTAGTTGTCCTGCAACTTATTATACACGAATATTTTCCAGAAGA
This sequence comes from Oikopleura vanhoeffeni, assembly GCA_004367855.1. Lineage (NCBI taxonomy): Eukaryota > Metazoa > Chordata > Appendicularia > Copelata > Oikopleuridae > Oikopleura > Oikopleura vanhoeffeni. The sequence goes on from SCLH01000233.1 coordinate 346,613, forward strand.
TTTTTCAACTTGATTTTAAACAAAAAAATATTAATAGTTATCCGTGAAAANAAATATTTCCAGAAGATTTCTCAACTTGATTTTTAAACAAAAAATATAAATAGTTATCGTGAAAAATGGCCTTTGAAATAATTGATAGGATTCATTTGAACAAAAATTTGTGCACATTTTTAAGACAAATCAACTGTACTAAATTAATAAAATTAAAAGTTAAAACTATAAATTTATTTAATGGTTTTTCATTTATAAAAATTCCAAAATATGCCTATATTTTGGCTTTTCGAAAACGCGTATATTTTTGCCTGTGAAGTTTTGAAAAAAACCCTATCTTTTGCCTATACGCCTATCTTTCACCTATACTCCGGACGTCAGGAAGAAAAAGCTTTTATTTTCAGATGCGGGGGCGATTGCGGAGGCTTACGTAAGTTTTTGCGTAGGTTTCACCTATACACCGGACCCTGCTGTAGTATGTAATTTACAATGTGACTTTATTAACCCTATAGAAAAGTGACATTTACAAAATGTGCTTCAACCTACGCATTTTTTTGTGAGGAAACGGGAAGCTTCAGAACAAAAATTAATAATGGAAAGGATTAAAAATTTTATTTTCTAAAAAGTGACTTCCTCAGAATTAACCTGCAATTTTCGGTCTTAAATCTACAGGTGTTCCCGAAAAAATTACCTAACCTACGTAATTTATCGAAATCACTTTCAAAGTTATAAAAATTAACTTAGAGCCGTCAGGACAATAATTGAAATGCAGCAGTTTCAGAAAAAATTTTCCTGCAATTTCTGGTATTTAATCTACAGGTGTTTTTGAAAATACTCCGGAGCCTCCAAGGGTTAAACTTTAACAGCTCAAAACTCGGAATTCTATCACGATTTTTATTTTTTTATTTCTCCTCGAAAAAAGAATAGAATATCCGAGATTGTCATTGATATATGGAATTTTAAATTGATTTGAATAAAATTGATTAGAAAAAAATTGATTTGAAATATATTGTACGTCAATAACTCTGGTAAATTTCATTTTAATGAAAAATTGATTAACTCAAATTTTTTTTCCTTTATAAATGTGAAGCATGATTTAGTGAAAAAACTTGTTTTCCAAAGTAAATTCCCTTAGATAAAGCTGAATTTACGTTTCTTCAATCAAATGGATTTCTATAAATCAAAATTTTTTGATTGTTAGGTCATTAAATTAACCCTCGCGAGCGGGGCTTTTATAACTGTCTTATAAGTGAAAAATACCTCAAATTGACGTTCAAAAAGCCTTAATTCTACAAATTGATTAGGAAAAATTTTTCAGCGGAGATAATTCCAAAACTACTTCATTTTCGTTGAAAACTGAATTAAGACCATATTATTTCTGACTGTATAAATCAATTTTCAAATGCGTAGGTAAGTAATTGCACATCGTGCGCAGTTAAGGGTTAACGTTGACAAAATTTCATAGAAAAAATCAATAATTTTCGCGAACTGTATCAAAAACACTTAAATAAAGGTGGTTAATAACACACGAATTTAGGAGAAACATTTTTATGTCAGGAATTTATTTTTTCGTCAAAATTTCGTTTGTCGTCAAAAATTTATTTTTATGATACAAAGCTGCTTGAGCATAATTTTCGAGCTCAAGAAAGATATTAAAGACTAGTCACGAATCTGACAAAAAAAATTTTTGTTGAAAAATCAATTTTTTTCATAAAATTTTGACGAAAAATGAAATTTTGACAAAAAAATTCCGACGAAAAAATATTTTGACGAAAAAATATACTGACGAAAAAATATACTGACAAAAAAACATGCTGACAAAAAAATATACTGACGAGAAAATATACTGACAAAAAAATATACTGACGAAAAAATTTACGGACGAAAAAATAAACTGACAAAAAAATATACTGACAAAAAATATCTCGACGAAAAAATGTTTTCCCATAAATTTACTATTAAAATTATTTGTCAAATATGAAATTTTCAATAAAAGTATAATTTCCAAATAATATAACTTGTGACGTTTGTCCGTGAATGATTGATGTGGATAATGAGGTGTAGCAAAACACCTTCTTTGGTGATTCGTGATGTCGTAAAACCGCCAAGTGTTTTTGGCAAAGTATTTTTTTTTCGTTCTTAATATAATCCAAAATTCGGGCAGATATTCACTCCCTCCTTAAATAATCCTTCTCTCGACCATAACTTTCGACATGTAACAAAACCGCCAAAATGCCGAAAAAACGCAACAAAGAACGGCTACCAAACCATATTGAATAATTGAATTATTTTACTTTCAAGCTATTGGAAGGTGCTTTCGAAAGACAAATTGCACACACAAATTTTTGATAACTTACAACAGTTTATCAAAAATACTCGAAAACATACAGTATGTACTTTTTTTATTGCGAAGGAAAAAAGTCCTTTAGCTAATTACGGCCAATTAAAATGGTAACTAGGTGGATTTTATTTGAACGCCAAGTTATAGCCGTGTCAAGGGTTTGAAAATAAAATCCACCTAGTTACTATTTTTAATTGGCCGTAATTAGCTAAAGGACTATTTTTACTTCGCAAGTAAAAAAAGTACATACTGTATGTTTTTGATAACCATTGTCTTTGTGGAACATCAACCCCATGTTTAAAAGTATTTTTTTATTCATCTGAAAAAAGAGAAATTTCAATTTTTAAATATAAACATGGGGAGGCCTAATATCTCAGAAAGTTTTTTGCCGAAAAATTTTGGCAAATTCGGCGATATCCCTTATCACGACTTGTCACGACCTATCACACTTTTGTAAATATCCCGGCCTTGATTAGCAAACGTAGTGTGTTTTTAAGTAGTAGGACCGGGATATTTACAAAAGTGTGATAAAGGGATATGGGAACAAAAATAAATTTTTTCATTCAAAAAATTAAAAACGCGTAGGCGTTCCAAATGACGTCATATGTCAAATTTGTTTTTAATTTTATAAGGAGTTTTACGATAGGTTTGAATGAAGTAAATCACCAAAATGCGTAGAATTTATTACTACACCAAACTCAATCAAATTAAAGATGATAGGAGTAGATTTGGAAAATTAAATCCTGAAAATGACGTCATTCATGACGCACACAGAGTAATTTGTAATAAACATCTCAAAGAATTTCGGCGATATTGGCACATTCGGCAATATTGACATAATCTGCGATATTGTCACTGGAATTATTCTAGCTAAAATTCGTGAAATTGCGTAGGTTATTTGGGCAAATTCGGCGATATTGGGCCGGCGATATCGCCCCCACCTGTATACCATTCAAATTGTGTCCTAAAACCCATAATTTGAGGTTTTATTATAAGAATAAGTTAATTTTGAAAATCTGAGATGGATGTGATCAAATAACATTTGCTGCAGGCATTTAGTCGGAAATGAAGATAAAAATACAGGTGAATAATTCACCGTGAATTAGCTGAAAAAATTTAATTGTTCATAGAGTCCAACTTGATTGTTTAAAAAACTATACTTTTGCTTTTAGGAATTGTTAAGATCTTCTGTAGAATTTCTAAGGGTGAACAAAATTTGTATTAGGAGAGTTTTGAGTGTTTATTTACAGTAGAGATAAGACAAATTACAGAAGTTAGGTACATGTAGTGAAATTTTTCAAACATACCGGGACCCCCGCGGGAGGACGTAGCACGAGGTTATTTCCTGTAAACAGAAGATTGAGTGTAGCATACAGCAGTTTTGTGTAGTTGGTGAGCCTACGCTAGATTATTAAATTGAGCATTAACCAATGAGATGGCTAATGAGCAATCAACTCTACATTTTTAGGATTTGCGCACAGGTTACTCAAGACTCGTGAGTCGGTTTCGTTGTTCACAACATATCTTGGTCATCAGGACCAATTGTGGGTCCAAGAGAAGGTAAGGAGCTTTTCCTTTGACCGCGCACCGGTGGAAGGCAATATATGGGATGTTATGATGGCCGGCGGGCGTTCACTTTAAAATGAGCTTATTCCGCTATGGCTTTAAGCAGGCAAATAAGTTTTTTAAAGTGACCCGAGCATGAAAGATGAGTATAGAGTAAAGAGACAAAGAAAGACGATTGGACAGATTTCTGGGTCAAGAAAGAGGTGTTTCACATTCTTTTGAGGGTCAAAGGGTGTTTGGTGCGGGTAGGTGGGGGGGGGGGGGGTGGGGAAGAGTCACTTTACTATCGTGTTTTATATATTAGCGAATACTTTTTCTCGTAAAATCCCGGAGTGACAGTCCTATGTAAACGGAGTGCCGCGTTTCACTCAATTGAAGAGTAAGAGCAAACAGTTTGTTTTTTGATATTTTTAATGCAAATGGAAGCCTAGACGGAGGATTGGTCCTGTAAAACATTTTGGGACTGGAAGTTCGTGGAGGAAATTGGGATTAGTTTTACTCGAGCGCAGTAGTAGGAGGGCGGCAGCAAGGTTGTAACGAGGAATTGTTCGCAAACACCTGCAAAAATAATAGGTTAGTCGGGCAGAAAGGGCGTTTGAAGTGCTGTAGGAAGTAATGCGCACGATGTGTGGCAGGCCACAGTGGAAAAAGCGAGTGTGTGGTGCGAGGCGTGGATACGCGTAATAGATTAAGGATAGTAACAAGCTGACGCTTTGAGAGCTGCATGTCACAATACTTTTATTTTCACCGAACTTTATCGAAAAAAACCACAGAAATAGGCTGTTCGCCAAAAATGTTGCAGGGACGAGCAAATTTTACAGCGTTCGCCGAGATCAGTTAAAACGCCCATGGGAACAAAGGCTGCCAGGGGCCGAATTCGCTTTTTGGGCCACAGTTAGACTTTCGTTTTTAATCTATACTTGAGAGTTGTTTTCTGGATTAAAGAAATTCTTTGGCGTCAGTAAATTGAAAAATCCTTTGTCAATAAGAATCACAAGAAGATTTGTTTAAGCGTTATTGTGGGCAAATAATATTGCGAAAATTATCGAATACAAACTGAAGTAAACACATCTTTGCCGCTTGTTAGGTACATCAACGAAAATTGACTTTTTGGACCGCATAGTCTATGCCTGTATCTATGTAAAGCTACTTTATGCGGCATAGACTAAAACTAAAATGAATTCTAAAAAATCATACCTAACTCTCAAAGATATGAAAAATTATAATATATAAACAAAAGTAGCTTTGACTCTCTCGCGGCTTCCCGGAGGGTACATATGAACTTTGCTTGATCATGCTGTCCAATCCGAGAATCAAGCTATAAAGCTTGTGGTGATATTTTCGCGAAACGGATGCGGTGAGCTTTGAATTTGACCGTGAATATTTGGAGGTATCTTACTGTAGTTCAATAGAAAAATATGGCCCCCCGAATCAATTTCAAGGTTTGGGTGTGATAAGCGTCAAAAAATGTGAGTCGATCGATGGTGACTTTTAGGAGGAGACTTGATTTTAGCGATGTCATTTTCTAGGGTGATATTCAGGGCGAACCGCCTAGTGGGCAAACTTGGAATGTGACCGCCGCTTCATGTTATTTCGTTGACATATAGTAAGTCTAAGTTTCAGAAACCTTTAGCTAAAATTTAGAATGGTACCGTTGAGAACGATTTGAAATAAGAAATTTCAAAAACTCAAAAATGGGTAGTCGATGTTTTGGAGCTACTTTAAGTGAATTTTTCTCTGTTGTCAATTTATACTGAAGAAAATCTTTTTTTGGTTTTGGAAGATTCTTTTTCATAAAATAAACTGTTTAGAGGTGCGAAAAGTAACGCTGTCAGTCCCGGCGTGTTCTCACAGGGAGTTTAAAATAGTGGTTCACAATAAAAACAGGCTGCCTTGACAACACAAGAGGTTTTTCTCCAGGAGAGTAATTTTGACGACGTTATTGCATTGACGAGCCGTTTAAAATTAAACGCGGTAAAGTCAAAGGCTTTGGGTACGGAATAATGGATTCTCATGATTTACATGTATCCTAAAAGATGCGCAATATCGTTTTCTGGAAACGAATGTAGAACTAGGGTCAAAGTGACCGGCAAGTGGCACCAGAAGGGGAATTTATATCTGAGGTGAGAAACCGGAAAGTGATATTTCCAATGCTATTCAAAGTTGCCGTTCGAGGCCGCCACTTGCGGGTCATGTTAGACCCCTAGTTCGATAATACCGGTTCAGAAACCGATAAATCGCATCTCGTTGGTCAGCAAGGTAAATTATGAAATAGGCCATTGTTGCCCGGGTACCGGACAGCTATAGTTTTGACCGGTAGTTTGATCCAGCGCGCGGTCAAGTCGATAAAAGTGGCCAATTGAAAGTCTTGTGCCTGAGGATAAACCTTCAATGTTGAGAGGTCCAGCTTATTTTATTGTGATGCCTGACTGGCTATTGCAACTCCCGTGAGAACCTCCGGACTAAAGGGTTAGTTTATCGCTTTGAAGGGGTAAGGCGGCCGCACTCTTTTTACGGGGACTTTGGGTGGTTGGTAAAAATAGCCCACGGGAAACTGGCTTAGGGAAAAGCACTCGAAAGCAATATTAAAGCTTTATTAAAAAACAAAGAAAAAATGCTAAAAAAAAGTTTGAAATTACATTTTTCAGAAATTCTGAGAGTTTTGGAAAACCATTGAAGACGCCACTCTTCGCCGCGAGAAACTCAAATATCGAAAAGGCTGTGGAGAGGATTCTAATCACTGAA
>SCLH01000233.1:371147-384567 GCA_004367855.1 Oikopleura vanhoeffeni
AAATATTCGATCGAGAACTATGATTTTGCTAATTTTAAATTAAATTATTATATACATTTAATGATTAATTATCTTAATTAGAATTATTTTGAGATGGAAATTAATCATCCATAAAATCATTAAAAAAACGATACCATCCTGGTTACAACAACAAAAGATGATTGGAGAGGAGAGCAAAAAAATAAGTAGAGGGAATTTCAGTCAGCAGAAAGCTGTAAAAAAAACTCAATTCAAAATTTGAAAAATATTATTCATGCAAAGTGAATTTTATCAGTTGAGCGCCGTGGGTAATGATAAAGAATAAAAACTTTTTGCCCGATCTCTTGGTCATAATAAAAAATAATTGAATGTTCTGAAAATAAATCTGTTTGTTTATGATCCCGTTGTAATGCATTTTTTGGCGTGCAGAGGATCTGAGTCAACACAAAACATTCGTGAATGACTAGAATAAACCGAGATTTAACGGCCAATTATACAAACTTGGGCATAATCAAAACCATTTTTGGACGGTTTTTGGTACTCGTTTATAAGACAGATGTTGATAATATTCATTTTAAAACTCTCTAATCCAAGTGCAGACTAAACTGAAAAATCTTTAAGGAGGTTTTAAATCCCTTGAAGGGATCTTATTAACACATTTATAGGGATTTAGGATCGTTTTTTGACTTACAGGTCATTTATGAGTCATATTTATCGTTTTTGATAAAATATTAAAAATCCTTTTAAAATAAAAATTACGGATTGCCTGTCCGGTAGTTTCTACAAAAAATTAGGATTTTTCGTAATAAATTTGCGGAAATTTTCATTTGTAGCGCGCAGCTTCAAAGTCAAAACCTTTCTTACAAAAATATCGGCTAATTTATTACAAAAAATCCTAATGTTTTTGTAAAAACTACCGGACAGACAATCCGCAATTTTTAGTCTGAAATTTGGATCACGAAAAGAAGGACATACAGTATGTCACATACTGTATGAGCTGAAACTTATGAAAAAGATTTAGTTCAAACTTAACATTCTCCTTGATTTTATTGGTATTTTGAGTCTCATTAGGGGTGTTGTTAGACCTGCTTGGGTGCCGAACCCTGTCCACGAATAAATTTCAGCATGTCTTGTGGAAATAAATGACGGAAAATAAATAAAAAAAACTAAAGTTTATCAATTTTTATATACTGTTACAACAGGCCAATAATTGTTATCTATACTATAGTATTTCTCCCCTCAAGAGAGTGAAAGACTTATAAAAACGAATGAACAAAATTGGTACAGTTTATCATTCTGTTTATTCTGGAATCACGTACAGTGCTGGAAATAATACGTTATCAAATGTGGAATTTGATATTTCAATGTTAAAGATGTCGCCGGGATACACAGCACTTTCCTGAAATGTCCATCTTTCAAAATGACTAAAAATATTAAATTATCACTGGTACACTCTTAACTGGTAAAAGTTTTTGAAGTTTTTTTTTAACTTCTGCTAAGAGTTATGAAGCCCCAAAAGGCAGAATTATTATAAATATTTTTACTGTACTTTTCAAGTGGATAATTATGGTTTTTTAAATATATCAAAAAAGTATAAGTTAGAAACTTTTTTGATTTAAACAAGAATTTTGGATTGATAACCAATCAAAAAATAAATTTTAATCCAAAATGTAACTTTCTAAGTACCAGTTAGGCCTTGTCATGTGAATGGCTTGACTTGACGTGACCGAAAAGTATCAGATGACAGGTTATCAAGCCAGGAAAAGCCTGAAGTTGTGGCTTGATTTCAAAGCCAGGCCAAGCCAAAAGTCTTTTTGCTTGACTTAACTTGGCTTGAGTCAAGTCACCAAAGCCAATCCTGTGGATATTTGAATCGTTCGAATATTTCTAACATTCAAATTTTCAAGGTACCTCTTTACTTTTGATTAGAAGACGAATAACCTTGATTTTATAATTCAAAACTTATAATTAAGTTAATGTTAAACTTACGTTGGTCCTTCTCCTCCGGCAATCAGGATATAATTTTTATGCAAAATTGCTTTATGGCAAGCTCGGACGTTTTTTAAATTTTGCATTTTGAACCAATTGGATCCATCGTATTTGTATACAGTGTCCAAATACTTATTAGGATTTTAAAATTACAGAAGTTCAAGCGAGCGCCAAAAAATTGACATTCCCAAAAATTTCTTTAAGATAATCTCGATGAATTCGGGTTTCAATACCACTAAAAATTCATACTCAACAAATAATATGTTAAAGGTGAGTTTTCAACTTAATTTTATTATTTTTTTTTTAATTAACAAGATAAAGCCTAATTGAGCTTTATATCGTAATTAGTACAACGTATCACTTTTGATTTCGACGTATGCGAGACGTTTGAATTAGTTAATTTATTATAACAATAGTTTATGAAAATGTTCAGATTTTTAAAGAAATTCAGAACTAAACACGTCATTTACGTTGCTTATTTATGTGTCTTTTAAAGGTTTATTTTTGTAATCTATTCAATAATTATCAAATTTTGGGCCTTCTGGTTATATAAGAAATTTGAAATGAGATAAATCTCATGTCTAGTTATCACAGTATAAGCGCTCAAAGGTATAAGTGAGCCTCTTAATGTTTTCAGCCGGTGAATTCAAAAAAATTATGATTTGAACGAGGAAAAACCAACCAAAAATCATGATAAATGTTCGATATTTTTCTAACTTTTCAAAATTTTACGATTTCGCAAATTTAAATTTGCACTCGAAATTTTTAAAACACTAAGAACACAAAAAGTCGAAAGTTGCTCATATCATGAAACATTACTTTGAAAGTATCAAGGAGAAATGTATATCCAGTTACTGGATTCCAGTAAAAAGTATAATGTTAAAATACTGCCTGAAAGGGTACTTTGGTCCTTCCTCCAAATAAATAAATATTTTTCTGAAAGACGACGCTTGATGCATAGAACACCCTACCACCCGGAAACTCGATATCATCAGTCTGCCAATTACCATCGATTTCTCTGTCTGAACACCAATCGATATCGCGCCGAGATGTAACAAAATATTCTACTTTGCTGTAATGAGTTATAAAATGAATAAACTTAAAATACAGTCTAAAAAAAATGATTTTTCTATCATTGAAACTCATGAAATGGGACTTTCAACAAAGTATCAATATACTTTGAATATGAGGGCTCACTATTCCGGTATTTGTGCCGGATGTAGATTCATGGCGAGTTCCGGAAATCACTTTTTGTACCAAAACTCGATGTCCGATCAAAAATGTTTTTTTTATATGAGGTTCTAGGGATTAAGTCATGGACTTCGTCAATGTAGGTCTTATCCAATTCAAAAAACGTCAAATAATTTAACTTAATTTGGTTAATTTTTGAATGAGACAGGAAATTTTCCGTTAAGAAAATAAAACTAATTAAATCAATAGTACACATTTTTGAGTCTACTTAAATCCCTCACAACCAGAGCTATTTCGAAAACCTACTGTAGATTACAGATCAGAAATCGCAGGTTAGTTCTGAGAAAGTCATTTTGTAGGAAAATTTTTCTGAATCTGCTCCATTATCAATTTTTGTTCTGACGTCTTTCACAAAGTGATTTTGATAAATTGCGTAGGTTTGGTTTTATTTTCGGAAAACAACTGTAGATTGAAGGCCGAAAATTGCAGGTTATTTCTGAGGAAGTCACGATTTTTAAAATTTAATTCTGAATCTCCTCCATTATTAATTTTTGTTCGGACGTCTCTCATTTTCTCACAATGACACATGCGTAGGTTTAAGGTCACTTTGTAAATTTCACTATTCGACGAGGTTAATAAAGTCAAAATGTAAATTAAATAGTAATAAAATTTGAGTTTATCCTTAATCTGGAGGACTAAAGAACAGTGAAGTTGCAAACACTTTTACTTCTCCCGTAATAAGAGCCCAAGGTAGGGTCCCCGAATGGCCTTTTGGGTGTTGGAGGGTTAAAAAAATTTGTCCTGAAATCGAAGAAGTCAAAGTTCAAACAAATTTAGTTAAAAGCCGGAAGTCTAAGTTCCGCCATTCCCTTTTTGCTGAAAATCGAAGTTTGTTGAGCTCCGGTATTATGAGCTTATAACATTTCCTGGTAGTCAATCCAGCAATAATCATCAGTTTATCATTTTGATAGTCGTATTGTAAAGTTCCACCGAAATGAGGATACTTTGTAGCTCGTCGTTTCTCTATACAATTCGGCTTAAAAAAATTGGGAATCGTCAACGTAACATAAAAGGGTAAGAGATAGAAATCCGAAGATAAATTTGCAAAATATATTTTTTATCCTTCCTGAATAACCATATGAAATCGAACGGTCAGCGAAGCCGAAGCCCCAATTCCGGTTGACTAAAACTTATTGTTCAAATTTCAGGTTAAATCATCCGGTTAACCCGGTACTTAAAATTTTAAATCAACGATTACAACCCTTATCTTATACATTAATCCCTAATCACCTTTTGGTTAGAAGCGTAGCCACTACCTTTAACGGTGATTTTAACGTTGTGCTACGCAGTCTAACCAAAAAGTGAAAAGAGATATTTCGAACAAAAAATCAAAAAGCTAAAGACGCATTAACCTTTTGAGTGCATGATTCGACTCCAAAAAAGCTTTAGTCACAACAAGAAAGTAACATAACAATCGGAACCAAAGACGAAACTGTGAAAATTTGCCGTCCCTATAAATTCATGTATCGAGTTACACTGAAAGAACTGGCGCGCTGAATTGACAACAGTGCCAATCGACACCACTTGAGTCACTGGTTAAGTTATTTCTGAAGTTTTTGAACCTGGAACGCACGTGGAATGAAAACCTTGCTGAGCACCGAAGCACTTTCAAATGAGTCTTCCCGATATTTAAAATTTCTCTCAGAAACAGAGCATTTAAAACGTAATGGCTTTAACTACTTTTCATCATTTCTTACTTTTTCTAGAATGTTTGAAACCAACTGATTTAACAATTTCCAGTATTTGTGAAGCCTTACAAATCGAATTTATTGGATGAAAATAATTGATAATTTCAAACATTGCCTGCACAATCCCCATCGGCAAAATCAAAAGGCAGTGATCCCAATATTTTCCTTTCCAGGTTTGTCCTGCCCCTTTTGAGTATTTGGAATATGATCTTATTGGATATCCCCCAAAACAACATGCAGTTATCTTGAATATAACAGAGCAACCCCCTTCGACTTGGAAATCCCAGAGAAAATTATTGGTGAGAGAACATCGGCTGAATCTTATCCCAACTAATATATTAACGGTATAAAAAACACGAAATCATAGCAACAATTGAATATAAGAAAGGCTCAGATGCAGAAAGACCGGATAATACCAGAAAGCTACCATCCGAGTTAAACAAACCCTTGTCTTAATGATCAGTGGGAAAAAGCCAATTAAAACGTTCCAGACTTCTGCCCTCAATTTTGAACCATCAGCATAAAAAAATCGATTTCTTCAAAAATTTGTCCTGCAAATTTCGGAAGAATTTCGCAAAACTAGTTCACCGCAATGTGTGTTAAAACTGTTTAAACTGGTGAAACTGTAAAAAATATAATCTGGAAAATGAAAAATAAATGAAACTTAGATACAGGGGCAATATCGCCCGAATCTGCCGAAAAACCGAATGTTTCCAAGATACTCTCGAAAGTAACTTGAGCGTCCCAATGAGGAATTAAATATGACTGCCAAAATCAGCTCTGCAAAAGTTAATTGCATTGACTTTGGTGGATATAAATTCAAACGCGCATCTTGGTTAATCCTTAACATTCGACCTATGTAAAACACCTTATAAAATTGAAAAAAAATTTGAGACACATGACTCAATCGAACGCTTACGCGTTGTTCATAGAACAAAATATTATTCTGTTCCAATAAGTCGCCTAAATTTACCATATCACCAACATTTTTAACCAAAAAACTTTCGGCGATATGCCCTCCCCCGTCATGTTTTGCAATAAAATTGAATTCTAATTAACTGAAGTGGATATCATTTCACCGCTAATGTATATCTTTTCGGAACGGAACTCGCATCTCAAAAACGCTGCTATATCTAAACGCGTGTTGAATCCCACAATGTTGTCTAGGATAATTGATATTGATAGAAGCAAAGGTCTGATAATGGAACCTGCAAAATTTATCGGTGTGTAATCAACTCAACAATCAACTAAAGAACTGATTTTGGCGATACCTAAGTAATTATGCGATAATTGAACAGAGAAATAAATATTTTCGTTCAAAAATAAAAAACGCATAAGCGTTCGAATTGACTCATGTCAAACATTTCAACATTATAAGGTTTACAAAAGGTTGAATGGAAGGATTAACCCAGAAGCGTAGAATTAAAATACTACAACCCAAACTCAAATGATCACTACTCTTGTGTGGGACAGAAACAATCAAACTAGAATAAGGAGCAGTTAGAATAGATGAAATCTGAAAACTCAGCTAATACAAGTGGAGATCAAATGGACAACAGTGAGCCAAAATGAGCAGACAGTGAACCAATGGGCATACACTTTAGCCCAAATGAATGCCAAAATTGGCGAAAATATGCCAAGGGCAACAAGTGAGATCAATGGGCAACACTGAGACAAATGCAACACTTTTTTGGCAAAAAGCTCGTGTGTGCTCATGGTCTCACCCACGTAACAGAAACTTGTTGTATTTCAATCGGTAATCTTCTGAATTTCTCGTGGTGAGCCGGAAAAAAATTGAGATTATCTCTACAAAGCTAATTCGGCGACAAAATGACTGTAACTGTAAAGATGCCCGAACTTCGCGTCTGCTCTTCGAATGCCCTCAAGTTCAAGAGTCTATATGCAAGTTTCTTCGTAACGTTGAATCTCAATTGAACGGGTTGATTGAATCCTGGTCTCTACACTGAATCTTATGTATTTTTTTGCTACCTGATGTCGTCGATAAGCCAGTTAAATGTTGTTCAACAAAATGCTGATACCAATTTGTTGAAATGCATTCTGAACTGCTTGAAGACCACAGAAATATTCCATTCCTTGAAGTTTGTTTGCGAGTTGTTTATCCGACTTCTGTGAAATGCTTCTAAATTTTGCATGTCCGTTTCCCAACGGAACGCATCCAAAAATGTTAAATATCTCTATAGCGGTGTTCGAATCTCCACTGATGTTGTCAAAGTGATTGCTCTGGCAAGTGATGTCTACTGAGCTGACTGATTACACACCGATCAATATTAGCGGTCCAATATCAAGCACTCTTGCGTATAATCATACTCAAGACAATCCGTAAGACACATAGTGAGATCGAACACATTTGAGTGTACTATTATATCTGCTAAACGTATGCTAACTAGATGATACTCAGTGCTGGCCCGGCCTTCGCTTATTATACCGGCAGATGAAGGAAGCAAGCTCACCTGCTGTGACACAGCTGGAAGACTATTAACTTAAACACAGGTTTATTCTATTACTTAAGTTCCAAAACCGCCCTTGAAAACTAAGCAAAAAACAGCTCAATATCGTCAACCAACGTCTTAAATTGATAAAAAGCTAAAATAAGTAAGTTTAGATAAAATTACCAAAAAAAGTAAAATTGACAAACGTCTGAACAGTTGGTTCAAATCTGCCTAAAATTGTCGAATAATAGGTGTCAGGACGTTTGAGAAGGTGGTGTATGTTTTCGCTGTGGAAAAAAAAAAACTAACAATTTTCAAAAATCAGTGCTGAAGGATTATTTTTATATTCTTTTCGGAACGGAACCCATCTCAAAAACGCTACTATCTTCTACGCGCCGTGCAAATCCCACGATGTTCTAAGGATGCTTAGTGATACACACCGCATAAAATAGGCGGTTCCATGATCAAGACTTTTGCCAAATCATATTCAATAAATGCAGCAAGACAACATTAGTGGGATTCAACACGCGCCAGAAAATAGTTAGCGTTTTGAGATGGAGTTCTTCCGAAAAGAATAAAAAAATAATCCTTCAGCCTGCACTTTTCTGAAAAGGTAGTTTTTTCCCACAGACAAAAACATACACCACCTTCAAACGTCCGACACCTATACGACAATTTTTGTAAGGAGATTGACAAACTGTCAGGACGTTGTCAGTTATTTTTGGTAATTTATCTAAAAATTACTTTAATAGCTTTTATCCAACTTAAGGAGGACGTGGTCGCATTTAAGTGCCAAAAACAGGGTTTTCAGCGTCCCAATGAACAGAAACAGCACGAAACTATGGATTTCGTTAGGATAATGAACACTTAATCTTGCGTTCACAAACAAATCGGAAGGCCGCTGTTAGCCGACCAAATCAGGAACGAACCTTTCAAAAGTGGCACTATTTCACTTCAAAACCCACTCTCCCTGAGTTTGAAGATAGAATACTGTTATAGCTTATATTGACCACAGAGAAACGTGGGCAAGCCCGAAGGTCGGCTCATAAAATTCACCTGAGAAGCCTTAAATGAGCAAAAAACTGTTTTTGGCTTTAATTTGAGTGCCTCGTGGAAATACTACTCCTCCTGGATGTTAACGGCAGAAACCAAAACTGGTAATGTAAAGATCCTAAGGAACGCCGGCACAAGCCCGAGGTCCACAATTCCTATTTGTAATTTTCGGCTTTTTGGCAAACGCGATTCAAAATTCCAGAAATTTCCAAAAATTGAAAAAATGAAAGAAATATTGCTCAAATCGCGATAAAAATACTTTTTTCATGACAATTGAAAATAAAAAGACTTCTTATCAACTTATTTTGTCAGTTTCAGAAAAAACAGTTTAAAATAATCGAAAATTTTCAATGTCGAGTCTCTAAAGCGACCAGACTCCTTAAGTGGGTTACTGGCGCTTGTTATGGGGCTTGGGCTATGAAAATGGTCCAAATTGATTTGGGAGATAACCAACAAGTTATTATCCGACCAAATATCAAAAACAAATTTCGAAATTTTCCGTGTTTTTTCGATTTTCTAAGTCATTTTTTTCAAAATGAAGTTCAAAAATAACGGTTGGCTAAATTAACCACTTAAAACGTGAAAATTCACCTGACGAAGCCCACTGCTGATCAGTGTTTGTAACTTTCTTTGATAACTTCGAAAAAATCGAAAGCACATTGTTTTTCGGAAATGTTTTCACGTGACCTTCATAAATTATATTTGAGTTGGGGTCGAAAATTTGAAAAAAACGCTCTAGAGAGTTTCTATTTTGTTCTGTGCTCAGTGTTGCTCGAATTCGAGTGAATTTCCAAAAATATAACCTAGGAAGAGATAGAATTTTGGTGAAAAAAAATGTGCTAAAAAATCCGGTAGTTTCTGTGAATTTCCTAGAAAACGAAGTAGTGCAAAAAAACGCCTTCTAGAGACCTACTTTATAAAGTCATAACGGGATATGTAATTTGAACTGCTTCAAATTAACCTTGGGAAGGGAGATAGATTTGAAATGGTCTGATTGGGATCACCTGTACGGACGTAATCTCAGAGTGTATCGGAAACAAAGTCATTGACTAAGTTTGACAAGATTAAAGTAGATCTACAACAATGCTAACTTAATTCCCATAGTCCTCGGTAGCGCTGATTTCCATCCGAAATCAATCCAGCGACCAGCTAACCCCTTAAGGGGAGGGTTGACGATGAGAGCTGTTTTGCTAGTTTCAAGGGAGGGTTTCTGAGAATAAGTAATAAAAGGAAATAAAATGGAAGTTTTAATAAAATAGTCTTCAAGCTGTGTAACCAGGTGAGCTGCTTCCTTCATCTGGTAATATAAAGGCAGAAGGCCGCCACACTGAGGAAGCATAACGGGAGCAAAAGGTTCTAGCAGTATAATCAGAATACAACTCAAAATGTTTCAATCCTAAGTTCTACGGATGCTTGAGTAGATAAGGCAAAATACTTGATATTGACCGCTAAATTTGATCGGGTGTAATCAGTCAAGCCATCACTGAGAAATCATTAGCACTAAGGCAATCACTTTGACACATATGGGATTCGAACACGCGCCATAGAGAGATTAACATGTTTTGAGATGGAGTTCCGTGGAAAAGGACAGCAAAAGTTAAGAAGCATTCAACAGAATCAATAAACAAACTCGCAAAAAAAACTTCAAGAAAGGGAATAATTTCTGTGGTATTAAGCAGTTCAAAAAATGACATTCAACATGGTAATCAAGCATTTGGAACCACATAGAACTGGCTATTCGACGAAAATCAAGGTAAGCAAAAAAAATACAAAACATTCAAATAAAATCCGAATTTACATTTGAAAAATCTATTATCTAGATTTATCATTTCATTTATAATTAATGGACTATAACTGAAGTAATTAATGCCTTAGCAGCTACTTAACGGTCAAATAAAGCACCTGCCTTTAACCATCTAGTGGCCTCAAAATCGTAATATATCTGCGTTAACAACTGTTTGAATATCAAATGCTACTTAAAAAAAGTAATTTGGTCAAAACTTGTAGTCTTTTGTTTAACTATAGTTGATAACTAAAAAAAGGGTGATTTCAGTACCCCGATTGAAAAAATGACAAGAACTAATGTTAAAATTTCGAAAAAAAACTGTGTTTTTGCCTGGCACAAGCTGATTCTAAACCTGTTAAAATCGAGATTCAACCGACGCAAGAAATGAGGAGGTGGAAACTTGCAGGCACGAAGAAGCAGACGCGAAGCTTCACGAATACTTTTAACAGGAAACAGTCAATTTGTCGCCGAATAAGCGTTGCTGAGAGATAAGATCAACATTTAACGCTCCCACGAGAAAATTCAGAAGAATTAAACAGAGAAATACAACAATTCGCTAAACAGTGGGTGAGACCACGAGCAGCACACGAGCTTGGCCAAAAGGTGCAGTGGCCAGGGTGCCATGATCCACTTGCCTCATGGCATCATTAGCCGCAATTTTGGCCATCAATTTGGCTAAAAGTGTGCCATTGGTCAACTGTTGGCGGCATTGGCACTGTTGTCCATTGTCCTCACCCAACTGTATCAAAGGCTGAGTTCAGATTCATCATAGCCAACTGCCTTCATTCTAGTTTTGATGTTCTGTTCAACACCTAAGAAAGCTAGTGAGTCACTGATTCCCCTTGTTGATTGTTCATTTTCTTGAACAATGAAATATATAGAACATATGGAACCCGCACTCAGAGTAAAAATCCTAAATATTTGAATGATACAAACACGCAAGATATTAGCACCAATCAAAACCCTTGATTGCAGAATAGGCCCGATTTCATTGGTCAGATGAAGAAGAATCGCAACCATCAAATGCTGCAAATTACCGAATTTTTAAAAATAATGAGGATGTACGTTGAAGGCGGGTAAATCCATAGTCTGAATTTCAATAATTAAACCACTTAATTAAAAAATCACAGTTTTTTTATAAAAATATTTTTAATCAACACCGAAAAAGTGCCAAGGACTTTGGAAAATTATTGGCTATCATTTGAATTTTTGCGGGACGTTTGTTTTCAAAGACGACCAGAAAAGTGCTTATAGTCCCACAAAACTGAAAAAATTAAAAAATAACTGGCTGTTAATCCATATCCTGTAACCCCTTGAATCAAAAACGATTGTATTAGCAATACGTATTGTACAATACGTATGTACATATCGTATTTGTAAAATACAAAATCGTTTGATACAAAGGGATTGAACAGGATATATCCATAATACCGGTGTTCACTTCAGATTTATAGCAATTATCACTCAAACTTAATTTTCAAATTGTATCATTTTTTGGATACCTTAAAATGCCATCTTTGAAATGGTTGAACTGCTTAAGATTAAAATCTCTCAAATTCGTTGCCGTGTTGCAAAGACAACACATCACATTATTTTTTCAACTCATAATGTTGATCATTTGGGCCAAAATAAAAAAGGAAATTCAAATTTTCCTTCATGAAAAATATTGAGAAAAAATTCCCCCAAAAGAGAAAAAAGTTCAATGTGGTTCAATTTCATTGAGTGGAAAATCACAATTTTGCCATAGGTTAACTCATATATCCCTTCACACAATTAGATAGGTAGGTTCGATTTGACTGCACGTCATTTTGAGTCATATTAATAGTGATTTGATTAAAGAGAGAGCGCTAAACAAATTAATTTGCGGATTGTCTGTCCGGTATCTACTTCTTTATTAGTTTCGAATAAAATTGTGATATTTTTTTAAGAAAGAACTTGACTTTTGAAGCCCGTACAAAAAAACTCGGCAAATTAACCCTAACCCTGGATTGCAGAATAGACTGATTCATGTGGAATTTGAAGAGGATCAATCAATCAAATGCAGATTCCGCCATTTCAAATATAACTGGATCTGTCCCTAGGCCCTGGATTCAAATCACGTCATAGCTGAGACTTCTTAGATGAAATTATAAAAATCGTAGTAACTAACTCACGCGAAAATTTTTAATTTTTCTTCCGACAATTGTTGTTTCCAGCAATTTATCTGTTCTTAACTGTGGTCATAAAATTGTAACAAAAAAATGAATAACTCCAAAATTGAAAATTATAACAACTTTATTCGTTTACTTTGTTCTCTATACTCCTAATAAGGGAATGTTGCTGAGCCATAAGTTGATGAAAATTTGCAATCACAGTGGGTGAGATGTTAAGCTAACGTACAAAATTTCAATGACGAGGCCCGGGTTTAAAACTTGCAGGCTATTAGGTTAAGGGTCGCTGAATTTGACAGATCACGGATATGGGCTCTTGATAAAACTTTTTAACGGGTTAAATACATCAAAGTAATGTTTCATAAATCAGGCAACTTTTGCACTACAGAAATTGTCGAATTACTCTTTTAAGAAAAATTTTAAGTTCGAACTTAAATTTTTCGAATTCGACAAATAGAGAATTTAAAAAAAAAGGTCCAAACATAGATAAAAAAATGCCTTATTGGTGAAATTTGTTTCAATAATTATTTAAATAACGAAAAATACTGCTTTAAAATGATCACTTAACTTTTCGGTAGGTGACCACATATTTTATATGCATTGAAAAATCAGTATGACATTAATTTTTGTTCAAATATTTCGAACTTATTTCTGGAATCAATCAGCTGAAAATATTAAGAATGCCACCTTACTTATCAAATATGTCCTCGTTTGTTCTTTGCCTGTTTAACCAAATCATAAATTTCGAAACGAATACTGGTTGGGAGAAACAGTTAGCCCTCGTCAATAAAGATAAAGAAATTTATTTCACTCAAAAGTGCCAATGTATCGCTCGACCAACACGAATTCAATTAATGTATTATCCAGAAAAAAAATATTCTTACGAGTGCCAGAATTTCGTTCTTTTCCGAATTTTTGGAAATTAAATTTCGACCTTGACGTGGAAATAAAATAAAACCATAATAAAATTGGAATTCAATGCGAGAACTGTTTTTCCCCGTTCTAGCAAAAATTATAACCGTCAAAGTGGACACTTCAACCGAAATCCCCGTTTTAAGGATTCGGCGATATTTG
>SCLH01000233.1:392627-432658 GCA_004367855.1 Oikopleura vanhoeffeni
AAATAAAAGTACCAGGATTGGATAGCACGAACTATAGTTAAAATTTTTGAAAAAAAACTGTGTGTTTTGCCTGGCAGGCAAGTAGATTCACAACCCGTAAAACTTGAGATTTTCACCTACGAAAGAACATTGAGGAATGAGTGAAAACTTGAGGCATCAGAAGCAAAAGGCGAACAGCGCGAAGCATCAGCCAATACTTTCACAGGGTACAGGTCAATTTCATCGCCGAATTAGCAGTTTGCTAATTTAGGATAATCCCAGTCAACAATTTTATCCGGGCTTCACCACGAGAAAATTTTCAGAAGAATTACCGATTGGAAATACAACAAGTTTCTGAGTATGACAGTTGGGTGAGACACTGAGCAAACACACGAGCTTTTGGCAAAGTGTTGCCATTGGTCTCAGGGATTGGCCCATTGGTCTCACTGTTGCTCATTGGTCACTGTTGTCCATTGGTCTCACCCACTGTTTTAAGGCTGAGTTTCAGATTTCATCATATCCAACTGCTCCTTATTCTAGTTTGGATGTTCTGTTCCAACACCAAGAAGCTAGTGATCACTGATCCCCTTTTGAAGCAAAGCAAATGCGCATTCGTGATTTTTCTTCAAATTGTTATTGTTCATTGTCTTTTGAACAATAAATATATAAACATATGGATTACCCGCCCTCAGGGGAGCAGGGCAAAACGCCCGTCATTCCAGGAAGCGAGAACCCGGCCGCGAGAATTGCCGCGAAAAGTAAACAAACTCGCCCGTCAATGTAAAAGTGGTATCAAACAGCGCACGAACCTCAAATTGTTAGCGTATTACGCTAAGCGTAATATAATGTTTTTAATAAAATTTTAATTTGAAAATATGTAATGCCTACTCAGACTTTTTTGTTCAGTAGCGGAAGATAATTCTGTGGATATATTTAAAAAAATATCCTGAAAGTCCAAAAATATTACTTTTGGTCTGAAAAAATAATTTTCTAGTATAAAAGATAAGAAATCAGTTTTTGGCAAAGTAAGAAAAAAATGATATCAAAGTCAAAAAATAAGCAAATTTTTATAAATTAATTNATCCCACTGATGTTGTCAAATATTGCCTTAGTGCTAAGGATTGTCTCATTGATGCCTTGACTGATTACACACCGATCAATTTAGCGGGTTCCTCAATATCGTATTCTTGCCTATATCATATACTCAAGACAATCCGGAAGACAACATTAGTGAGATCGAAAACATTTTGAGATGTATTCTTGTTAATCTGCTAGAACCTTATGCTCACAGTATGTACTCAGTGCTGCCCGCCTTCTGCTTTAATTTACCCAGATAAAGGAAGCCTCACCTGCTTGTTACACACTTGAAGACTATTATTAAAAATCACAGTGTTATTTCCTTTTATACGTGATTCTCAGAACCTTCTTGAAAACTTAGCAAAAAACTGCTAATTCATTTCAACCACTCCCTTAGGGTTGGTGTGTAAATGTTGGAATTGCTGGAAAATAAGGCCCTCTCTTCCAGCTTGACTGGAAGGCGATAAACGGGCAGCTAAATAAATGAGAAAAATACTGGAGCTAAAACCTTCTCTATCAACTGCAAGTAAATTTTTTGAATTCTGGGAAGGGTGCCTCCACCAGTGCCGTACTGAAAAACCGCGTAAAAATATGTTCTCAATTTACAAAATTGTTAATTCTCGTCACAATTTGCTTAAATGAATCCAAACAAAGATTTTCTTGAAAGTACGACGCTTCAAATAATGACCAGGGGTCGTTAAAAAAAAATCTCATCGATTTTTAAACGGTTTTAAAATGAAATTCAAAATTCATCTTTAAAATCTCTGATTCATCGGTCAATTTTGTTCAAAATTGAATAAAACAGGACATATAGACATCGTACTGAAATGGTTGCCATACATTCCACAAAAGATAGTTGAAAAAAATATTCTCTGTTTGTTTTTATAAGTTATAATAAGTTCAGCTGAAATTAATTTACAAGTAGATCATCGTGTTGTTGATTTTGGTTTGTCTTGCATTGTCGCCTACGCCATGAACGGAAACGAACATATATTGTTGACTTCCGAAAATCTGATTGGGATTCGAATTCAAGAAAAAATACGAGAAATTTTCTTCATCGGCTTGTTCATTTAACACCCCAACCCCCTAATGGTGGTATATTGGTCGCGAATTTGTTGTCGGATGAGAAATCAGCGACTAACGAAGAAAAAAAACTATGACCATAAGCATTGCCATGTTGTAGATTCTAACCCTTAATTTTGGTCAAACCATTAGTCCAATACTTTTGGCTCCGATAACACTCTGAGATACTTACCAGTACAAGTGTCGCGACCAAATTGCAATCTATCTCCTTCAGGGTTAATTAGAACGCAGTTCAAATATATAACATATCCCTGTATGACTTATAAATTGTGTCCTCTAGAAGCGTTTCTTTTTTGCCAAAAATCACTTCAGTTTTCTAGAATCGCAGAAAACACCGAGTTTTGCGACTTTAGCATTTTTTCACCAAAAATCTATCTCTTCCTAGGTTATATTTGCAATACACCGAATTCGAGCAAACACTGCACAGAACAATAGAAAACTCGTCTAGAAGCGTTTTTTTTTCAAATTTCGACCTAACTCCAAAAATATAAATTTGTTAAGCCAGGAAAATTCCGAAAAAAAAATGTGCTTCGATTTTTTACGAAGTATATTCAAAAGAAAGCTTACAAAACCATCTGTTCAGAAATGTTGCTTATGTCAAGGAAATTTCAAGTTTTGATGGTTAAATTAAAGCGAAAGACTTATTTTTGAACTTCATTTGGAGAAAATACTGAGAAAAAAATCGAAAAAAACACGAAAATTTGAAATTTGTTTTTCATAATTTTGGTCGGTTATACACTTGGTTATCATCCCAAATCAATCTTGACCCATTCAAAGCCCGCAAATGCCTCATAAACCAGCGACCAGTATCCCCTAAGTTGCATGAAAGCTAAAATAAAGTAATTTTTAGACAAAAATACCAAAAAAATGTAAACTGACAAAACGTCCTACAAGTTGTCATATCTCCTTACAAAAAATGTCGAATTAATAGGGTCAGGACGTTGAGAAGTGTGATGTTTTTGTCTGTGGGAAAAAAAAACTAACAATTTCAGAAAATCAGGTGAAGATTATTTTTTTATATCCTTTTCGGAAAAGAACTCCATCTCAAAAAACGCTAACTATTTTATGGCGCTTGTTAGAATCCACTAATTGTTGTCAGTGATTATATTAATATGATTCATAGGCAAAGGGCTTTAATGGAACCGCTAAATTTTATCGTGGTTGAATCGCTATACATCACTTAGACAACATCAGTGGGATTCAACACGCGCTGCTAAGATAGTAAGCGTTTTGAGATGGAGTTCCGTTCCGAAAAGAATATAACAGAAATAATCCTTCAAGGCCTGATTTTGAAAATTGTAGTTTTTTCCAACAGACGAAAAACATTACACCACCTTCTCAACGTTTCCTGACACCATTTATTTCGCAATTTTGTTATGAGATTATTGACAAACCTGTCAGACGTTTTCAATTTACGTTTTTAGTAATTTTATCTAAAAATTACTTTATTTTAGCTTTTTATCCACTTAAGGAGTGGCGTTGACGATATTGATTGTTTTTTGCTAGTTTTCAAGGCGGTTTCTGAGGATAAGTCATAAGGAAATAAAACTGTGCATTTTTAATAATAGCTGCAAGCCTGGAACAAGCAGGTGAAGCTGCTTCCTTTTATCTGCGGCTAAATTTAAAGCAGAAGGCCGCAGCCAGCCACTGAGGTATCATACTGTGAGCATAAGTCTAGCAGATATAATCAGAATACATCTCAAAAATGTGGGGGCCGAAGCTCACTAATGTCTGTCTTACGGATGATCTGAGTATGATTACTAGGCAGAAATACTTGGATATTGACCGACTAAATTGACGGTGTGTAATCAGTCAAGCCATCACTGAGACAATCACTTCGCACTAGCGCATCACTGTGACAACATCAGTGGGGATTCGAGACACGCCTATGTAGAATATTAAACGTTTTTTTAAAAAACTTTCAAGAAATGGAATATTATCTGTGTATTCAAGCAGCTTTCAATAAATGACATTTTCAACAAATTGCTATCACGCATTGGAACAACATAAAACTGCTTATCACGAAATCAAGTAGCAAAAAAAATACAAAAATTCAAATAAAGTACCAGGATTCAACCCGTAAAATTGAGATTGTCAACCTACCGAAGAATCTGAAGGATGATTTGAAAACTGAGCATCAGAAGAAAAGGCAAACTGCGAAGCTCAGCAATACTTCACAGGAGATACAGGTCAATTTATCGCCGAGATTAGCAGTTTGCTAATTTAGATACATCCAGTCAACCAATTTTATCGGCTCACCAGACGAAAATTTTCAGAAGAATTTACACGTTTGAATACAACAAGTTTCTGAGTATGACAGTGGGTGAGACACATGGAGCAAACACACGAGCTTTTGCAAAGTTTCATCATGTTGCCATTGCTCATTTTGCTGCATCATTACCAATTGAATTCTGGTCATGTGTGCCCATTGGTCTCACTGTTTGCTCATGGTCACTGTTGTCCTATTGGTCTCACCACGGTATTTAAGGCTGAGTTTCAGATTTATCATAATCCAACTGCTCCTTATTCTAGTTTTAATGTTCTGTCCCAACACCAAGAAAGCCTAGTGCATCATTGATTTGGCATTGTAGTATTAAATTCTACGCATTCTGGTTCAATCCTACATTCGAACCTATTGAAAACCCTTATAAAATTGAAAACAAATGTTGACACATACTCAATTCGGGTAGGATCCTGACTGAGAGCGTCCATCTTGACTCTATCATACATTACCACACCTGGCGCCCCCGTGTGGTAAGGGCGCGCTCGCACATTAAAAGAGGCAGGTACTTGTTATATATTATCGTTGTACTATAGTTATATATATATACCGGATTCGAAAAATATGAAATTGTCTTATGAACTCTCATAAACAAATTGAACATTACCAGAAAGTATAATTTGAGCGTGAAATTACAATTAATTCGTTTAAATTTCGAGGAAAGCGGCCGACCAAAAATAATTGAGTCACTTTAAACAGTTGACTTTAGCGGAAAAATTGATGAGTATAAAAAAAATTTCTTCCAAAAATATTTTGATCTATTTTTGACTCCGGTACTCATTACATTTTTTCGTATCCCATTGTTTTTTTCATTCCAAAACAGAAAAATAAGCCAAAATACATAAAATTATTGAATTTTTGAAACAAATTGTTGCGATTAATAATCGTTTCAACAAATGTTCCATACTCTACACACATTCAAACTCGCAATATGTCAGAGAATTCGATTTTCAAATCACCGGAAACAATCTTCAAATCGCGACGAAAATGGTCAAACTATCTCTCGACACCAAAAATTCTGAAAATATCTTGACCAGTGTCATTATTCAATAATGAGCTGCCAAATTCTGTCCATCTCTGTTATTTCAATTTTCTGAATTTGTACTGTAATGTCTTTCAACATATTTCTCCAGAAGTGTCAACCGATTTTCAAATTCCTGAAGATAATCTATTTTGGTAAGAACTTCTTTTATGTAAATCTTTACTTTTCAATTCATTTACAAAGAAAATTCTATTTAATTTAATTATCTTATATATGTAATAATATTATTTTTTCAAGAATCCGTGTTGCACGGATGATATATAATACTATAATACAACGATGATATTAACAAATACCTGCCTCTATATATGCAGCGCGCCCCCTCACCACACCAGGCGCCCGGTGTGGTAATTAGTAGAGTCAAGATGGACGCTCTCAGTTACAGTAGCTAACCTCAATTCGAACGCTTATGCGTTGATTTTTTTCATTTTTTGAAACAAAACTTTATTTCCTCTGTTCAATATCGCCTTTAAATTTACCAGTATCCCCAAATTAGATCTTTAGTGACTGCTTGAAGTGATTACACACTATAAAATTGCGCGTTCCATCTATCCAAGACCTTTGCCCTATAATTCTATTCATTTAATCACTAAGACAACATTAGTGGGATTCAAACACGCGTTATAGATATAGTAAGCGTTTATGAGATGGGAGTTTCCGTTCCGAAAAGGAAACATCATACGCGTGAAATGATATCATTCAGTAATTAGAATTCAATTTGAATTTCAAACATAGTACAGGGGGGAGGGCAAATATCGCGAGTTTTGGTATAAAATTTTGCGATACTGGTAAATTAGGCGATATTGGACAGAAATAATAAAAAACGCGTCAGCGTCGAATTGCACGTCATGTGTCAAACATTTTCAATTTTGATCATAAGGTGTTTTACAATAGTTCGAATGTAAGGATTAACCAGAATGCGTAGAATTAATTACCTCCACCCAAATCAATGCAATTTAACTTGAACAGAACTAGATTTGAAGTCATATTTAAATTACCTCATTCTGCCGCTCAAAAGTAATTTGAGAAATAAATCTTGGAAAAATTCGGCTTTCGGCCGATTCGAGCGAATATTGTCCCCCTTATTAACGTTTCCAATTATTTTATCTTTTCAAGATATAATTGTTTAACAAGTTTCAGTTTAACATTTTGAACACAAACATTTCGGTTAACTAGAATTTTGCGATAATTTCGTCCAATAATTTCAGGACAATTTATGAAAAATCCGCATTTTTTATGCGGATGTCAAAATATGCAGGGCAGAAGTCGGAATTATTATGATGTCTTTTTGATCCCACTGATCATTGAGAAAGGTTTGTAACTCGATGAAGTAAGCTTCTGGTATTATCCGTCCTCCTTCTGCGCAATCTGACCCTTTCCGGTCCTTTCTGCATCTGAGCCCTTTCTTAATAATTCAATTTTGAGCTAGATTTTTGTTTTTTTATACCTTAATCATATTTAGTTGGGATAAAGATTCAACCGATGTTCTCTCACCAATACATTTCTCTGGTGATTTCCAAGGCATTTCGGGTTGCTCTGTTATATTCAAGAATAAACTCATGTTGTTTGGGGGATTTCCAAATATGAAATCATATTCAATACTCGAAAGGGCCGGACAAACCTGGAAAATGAAAATATTGGGATCACTCCCTTTTGATTTTGCCGATGGAGATTGTGCAGGAAATGTTTGAAAATTATCAATTATTTTCCAATCCGATAAAATATCGATTTTGTAAAGGCTTCACAAATACTGCAATTGCTAAAATTTGTGGTTTTCAAACATTCTAGAAAAAATATGAAATGATTTGAAAAGTAGTTAAAGCCATTACTTTCTGAGAGAAAATTTTAAAATATCGGGAAGAATTCATTTATAAGTGCTTCAAGCTTGACTATCAGCAAGTTTTTCATTCACGTGCGTCCAAGGTTCAAAAACTTCAGATTAATAACATTAACCAGTGTACTCAAAGTGTGTCGATTGTCACTGTTTGTCATTCAGCACGCCAGTTCTTTCAGTGAAATAAACTCGAATACCATGAAATTTATAGGACTCAAAACTTTCACAATTTTCTGTCTTTTGGTTCACGAATTATTATTTTAACTTTCTTGCTTGTGAACTAAAGGCATTTTTTTAATCGAAATCATGAAACTCAAAAAGTAAAATGCGTTTTTTAGCTTGATTTTTTTTCGAAATATCCCTTTATCACTTTTTGGTTAGAATGCGTAGCCACAACGTTAAAATCACACGTTAAAAGGAGTAGTGGCTACGCATTCTAACCAAAAGGTGATAAAGGGATATAATTTGAATATAAGATAAGGGTGTAAATCGTTGATTTGAAATTTTAAGTANTATCTCTTTTACCCCTTTTATAAGTTACGTCTGACGATCCCAATATTTTTAAGCCGAATTGTATAGAGAAACGACGAGCTACAAAGTATCCTCATTTCGGTGGAACTTTACAATACGACTATCAAAATGATAAACTGATGATTATTGCTGGATTGACTACCAGGAAATGTTATAAGCTCATAATACCGGAGCTCAACAAACTTCGATTTTCAGCAAAAAGGGAATGGCGGAACTTAGACTTCCGGCTTTTAACTAAATTTGTTTGAACTTTGACTTCTTCGATTTCAGGACAAATTTTTTTAACCCTCCAACACCCAAAAGGCCATTCGGGGACCCTACCTTGGGCTCTTATTACGGGAGAAGTAAAAGTGTTTGCAACTTCACTGTTCTTTAGTCCTCCAGATTAAGGATAAACTCAAATTTTATTACTATTTAATTTACATTTTGACTTTATTAACCTCGTCGAATAGTGAAATTTACAAAGTGACCTTAAACCTACGCATGTGTCATTGTGAGAAAATGAGAGACGTCCGAACAAAAATTAATAATGGAGGAGATTCAGAATTAAATTTTAAAAATCGTGACTTCCTCAGAAATAACCTGCAATTTTCGGCCTTCAATCTACAGTTGTTTTCCGAAAATAAAACCAAACCTACGCAATTTATCAAAATCACTTTGTGAAAGACGTCAGAACAAAAATTGATAATGGAGCAGATTCAGAAAAATTTTCCTACAAAATGACTTTCTCAGAACTAACCTGCGATTTCTGATCTGTAATCTACAGTAGGTTTTCGAAATAGCTCTGGTTGTGAGGGATTTAAGTAGACTCAAAAATGTGTACTATTGATTTAATTAGTTTTATTTTCTTAACGGAAAATTTCCTGTCTCATTCAAAAATTAACCAAATTAAGTTAAATTATTTGACGTTTTTTGAATTGGATAAGACCTACATTGACGAAGTCCATGACTTAATCCCTAGAACCTCATATAAAAAAAACATTTTTGATCGGACATCGAGTTTTGGTACAAAAAGTGATTTCCGGAACTCGCCATGAATCTACATCCGGCACAAATACCGGAATAGTGAGCCCTCATATTCAAAGTATATTGATACTTTGTTGAAAGTCCCATTTCATGAGTTTCAATGATAGAAAAATCATTTTTTTTAGACTGTATTTTAAGTTTATTCATTTTATAACTCATTACAGCAAAGTAGAATATTTTGTTACATCTCGGCGCGATATCGATTGGTGTTCAGACAGAGAAATCGATGGTAATTGGCAGACTGATGATATCGAGTTTCCGGGTGGTAGGGTGTTCTATGCATCAAGCGTCGTCTTTCAGAAAAATATTTATTTATTTGGAGGAAGGACCAAAGTACCCTTTCAGGCAGTATTTTAACATTATACTTTTTACTGGAATCCAGTAACTGGATATACATTTCTCCTTGATACTTTCAAAGTAATGTTTCATGATATGAGCAACTTTCGACTTTTTGTGTTCTTAGTGTTTTAAAAATTTCGAGTGCAAATTTAAATTTGCGAAATCGTAAAATTTTGAAAAGTTAGAAAAATATCGAACATTTATCATGATTTTTGGTTGGTTTTTCCTCGTTCAAATCATAATTTTTTTGAATTCACCGGCTGAAAACATTAAGAGGCTCACTTATACCTTTGAGCGCTTATACTGTGATAACTAGACATGAGATTTATCTCATTTCAAATTTCTTATATAACCAGAAGGCCCAAAATTTGATAATTATTGAATAGATTACAAAAATAAACCTTTAAAAGACACATAAATAAGCAACGTAAATGACGTGTTTAGTTCTGAATTTCTTTAAAAATCTGAACATTTTCATAAACTATTGTTATAATAAATTAACTAATTCAAACGTCTCGCATACGTCGAAATCAAAAGTGATACGTTGTACTAATTACGATATAAAGCTCAATTAGGCTTTATCTTGTTAATTAAAAAAAAAATAATAAAATTAAGTTGAAAACTCACCTTTAACATATTATTTGTTGAGTATGAATTTTTAGTGGTATTGAAACCCGAATTCATCGAGATTATCTTAAAGAAATTTTTGGGAATGTCAATTTTTTGGCGCTCGCTTGAACTTCTGTAATTTTAAAATCCTAATAAGTATTTGGACACTGTATACAAATACGATGGATCCAATTGGTTCAAAATGCAAAATTTAAAAAACGTCCGAGCTTGCCATAAAGCAATTTTGCATAAAAATTATATCCTGATTGCCGGAGGAGAAGGACCAACGTAAGTTTAACATTAACTTAATTATAAGTTTTGAATTATAAAATCAAGGTTATTCGTCTTCTAATCAAAAGTAAAGAGGTACCTTGAAAATTTGAATGTTAGAAATATTCGAACGATTCAAATATCCACAGGATTGGCTTTGGTGACTTGACTCAAGCCAAGTTAAGTCAAGCAAAAAGACTTTTGGCTTGGCCTGGCTTTGAAATCAAGCCACAACTTCAGGCTTTTCCTGGCTTGATAACCTGTCATCTGATACTTTTCGGTCACGTCAAGTCAAGCCATTCACATGACAAGGCCTAACTGGTACTTAGAAAGTTACATTTTGGATTAAAATTTATTTTTTGATTGGTTATCAATCCAAAATTCTTGTTTAAATCAAAAAAGTTTCTAACTTATACTTTTTTGATATATTTAAAAAACCATAATTATCCACTTGAAAAGTACAGTAAAAATATTTATAATAATTCTGCCTTTTGGGGCTTCATAACTCTTAGCAGAAGTTAAAAAAAAACTTCAAAAACTTTTACCAGTTAAGAGTGTACCAGTGATAATTTAATATTTTTAGTCATTTTGAAAGATGGACATTTCAGGAAAGTGCTGTGTATCCCGGCGACATCTTTAACATTGAAATATCAAATTCCACATTTGATAACGTATTATTTCCAGCACTGTACGTGATTCCAGAATAAACAGAATGATAAACTGTACCAATTTTGTTCATTCGTTTTTATAAGTCTTTCACTCTCTTGAGGGGAGAAATACTATAGTATAGATAACAATTATTGGCCTGTTGTAACAGTATATAAAAATTGATAAACTTTAGTTTTTTTTATTTATTTTCCGTCATTTATTTCCACAAGACATGCTGAAATTTATTCGTGGACAGGGTTCGGCACCCAAGCAGGTCTAACAACACCCCTAATGAGACTCAAAATACCAATAAAATCAAGGAGAATGTTAAGTTTGAACTAAATCTTTTTCATAAGTTTCAGCTCATACAGTATGTGACATACTGTATGTCCTTCTTTTCGTGATCCAAATTTCAGACTAAAAATTGCGGATTGTCTGTCCGGTAGTTTTTACAAAAACATTAGGATTTTTTGTAATAAATTAGCCGATATTTTTGTAAGAAAGGTTTTGACTTTGAAGCTGCGCGCTACAAATGAAAATTTCCGCAAATTTATTACGAAAAATCCTAATTTTTTGTAGAAACTACCGGACAGGCAATCCGTAATTTTTATTTTAAAAGGATTTTTAATATTTTATCAAAAACGATAAATATGACTCATAAATGACCTGTAAGTCAAAAAACGATCCTAAATCCCTATAAATGTGTTAATAAGATCCCTTCAAGGGATTTAAAACCTCCTTAAAGATTTTTCAGTTTAGTCTGCACTTGGATTAGAGAGTTTTAAAATGAATATTATCAACATCTGTCTTATAAACGAGTACAGAACCGTCAAAAATGGTTTTATTATGCCCAAGTTTGTATAATTGGCGTTAAATCTCCGGCTTATTCTAGTCATTCACGAATGTTTTGGTGTTGACTCAGATCTTGCACCGCCAAAAATGCATAAAACGGTGAATCATAAACAAACAGATTTATTTTCGAACATTCAATTATTTTTATTTATGAACATACCAAGAGATCGGGCAAAAAGTTGTTTATTCTTATCATTACCACCACGGCGCTCAACTGATAAAATTCACTTTGCATGAATAATATTTTCAAATTTTAAATTGAGTTTTTTTTACAGCTTTCTGCTGACTGAAATTCCCTCTACTTATTTTTGCTCTCCTCTCCGATCATCTTTTGTTGTTCTGGACCAGGGATCGACATAATTGGATCGTATCGTAANCTACCGTAAGGCTAAGTCATGCACCTCTTTTTTCAATTTGGCTAATCTGAATTCGACACGTTTTGATTGGCTTGATTTGAAAAAAATATAAGTATTATTATCGCATTTGAATCTGTACTCCTAGCTAATTGTAAAATAAATATTTAACATTTTGAAGTAAAAGTTTCCCGTGAAAATTAAATTTCATTTCTCTAAATGAAGCCATCCCAGAAAACATATAAAGATCGACAAATAACGATACATTTGTATTATGTTGCCAAGTTGGACATTTTAATCAGAAATGTCTGTCACTTTGGAATCATTAACTTTTGCGGTTTAGCTATCTTTAGATTTAATTGAATTGTCTCCGAGTCATTATGTGCATATGAGCTCTAATTGGGATTTTTTTATTTAAGAAAAATGACCCATAGATTTCATTGGCCACTTAGATAAAATAACTTTTATAAATGTTATAATCCCCCAGGTTGTCCAAAACAATCGGTGGAAGCCTCGCAGAAAAAGATAAAATATATGAAATCAGGTCTCGTTTTGCGTTTCTCTTTGTCTTCTTACTTTGACTCTGGGGCGCACCTAGAAGAGCTACCTTTGTTATGAAAATGTGTAAATTGTAAATAAGTGCCTGAAGTTTCGAAACGGAATATCATATCACGCAGAATTTCGCAAACGTAAATTGAACTAAGCCATGAGCCAATTTGAGAGACGATCTCCTTGTGGACCGAAGAAACGTGGTGGAAACTCAAAAAAGAATTTTAGTAAATAGAACTGAGTTTCGTGTTGATATTGCTCAAATCAATTTTTGTTTTTTTATTGTGTTCGTGGAGTCTCTATTCTAATGTTGTACGCCTAACTATTTTTTAATTTATTGAAAATCATAATGAAAGATTAAAAAAACTTTTCAATTTGACGTCATTTGAACGCCACGCGTCTTTTTCGAAATTTTTTAACAGAAATTTCTCGGAATTCCTATCGGCAATTTGGAAAAATTTCTGGGCATTTGCGCCTCTTTTTGTCAACCAATGCTGAATTTTGCTAAGTCAAGTTCCTGACTCACTGTTTTTTCGAGATAAAACTGAAAAAACTTGTCTGCAGGTATATATTATTTAATAACATGACTGAACATTATGGAATTGCAATGCAATTCAGGCTGGGATCTTTTTAATTCTTTCTGTACTGCTCTACAATTCACTTATAAACACATGACAGTTTGAAACACAAAATGTTTCACAAGTATAATTTTATATTTGTTATCAATATAGAATTAGCATTTCATATCTTATAAGTCTGTTGCAAATAATATGCACAGATTCATATAGTAATGCATAATCTTTTTATTGAAATTAAATCACATATTTCTTCGAAAGTTCAAAACATTTGAAGAGAAGCTTAAAAGCAAGCTAGAAGGGGATATTTGCGAGGTTTCTCTTCAAGTGAGTTATATTTATAAAAATTATTTGCTGCGTCATTGATACGTCAATCATACTAACTCTATACCCTAAATAGACCGACATTTGTATCCAAAACGGCTCGGCCGGATTAAAGTCCCAAATAAGATTATTGTATAAATAAAGTGAAATTGGAAGTCGGATGTTTTGTTACTAAGAAAAATGGTCTCTAATTTCACTCAAAAATGGCTCATTCTCGGTCTTTGAAATATCCTGGTCGCCAAACTAGACGTCTGTGGAATGCGAGACGACCACCATTGTGATTTTTTTGGCCGTATTAGTCCCAATTCTAAAAAATAAATTTCAGAAAGCACAGTAACCCCTTAACTATAGTAACTTTTTCGACTTCATTCTGAACCATTATTAAATTATACTATGAGGTGAGTTTCGAAACGAAGATTTCGCAAAAATTTTTTTTTGTGGGAAATATGATTTTAATCTTCATACATTTGTTTTCATATGGATTACCGGACCTCAAAGTACAAATCCTAAATATTTGAAAAATGCGAAATCTGAGCATTTCATTGGTTGATCCTTTCTCAACCTGACCAATGAAATCGGCCAATTCCGCAATCAACGGTTTTGATTGGGTGCTAATATCTTGCGTTGTTTGTATCATTCAAATATTTAGGATTTGTACTCTGAGGTCCGGTAATCCATATATAAATGTTCATCGTTTGTTTTAAAATTTTGTTTTCACAAGCCAAAAACCTTGATCGATATCACTGTACTCAGAATACAATTTCTTTGTTTTACGGATTTTTACCGTTTCCAATTCCTACAACTCGCCATAAACTTAAAAATCCGCGAAAAATCCTAAGCAGATACTCACGATTTGAGTGACCTTTAAGTGCTCAAAATCCAAAACATGCAATTTTTTTCTTAGATTATGAAAACAGTTCAAAATTTAAGGAGGGGTTCCAAAGGTACCGGGATTTCACGATGCATGACATTTTAATTATCCGAAATCTCTCAATCGAATTTCAAAAAGGGCTAGATATCAAATCGCACAACTGGTCACACAACTTAATCCATTTGATTCTAAATACAAGTTTTTTTCTGCTGTGTACGGTCAATGCGCAAGCTATTACTCATGGTCTCCTCTCATTTTGTGAGGAAAACAAAATCACAGCCAATCAGAGACGCGTATTCAACCAACGCTATTAGCGGTGACCCCGAGTGGGGAGTATTTTTAAAGCTTATTTTAAGGAATTTGTTTTTGATGAATATTTCTAGAACTGTGTAAAGCTTGTCAAAATTAAAATGATTGTTTTTATCCAGTTTTATATTTTGACAAGTTTTGGCTCTGTTTATTTTATGGTTTCATTTTTCGGGCAAGCGCCTATAATCATTGATAATGGAAGTGGTACCATAAAAGCTGGTTTTGCAACACGGGATTGCCAACAAGGATAGGCTGTCCGAGCTTATTTCAGTCTAAATATTTTTTTTTGTAATAATGACCAAAAAGTAGTCGTAAATGACAGATAAAACATACCACGTACTCAAACGTCCTGAAAAAATACCAAACGTCCAGACAAAAATCTCAAAATAACTTTATTCAAATGTCTTGAGTCAAGACTCTTGATAAACAAACGTCCTTACACTTTTTAAATTTTTTTATGTAAAATAAATTTTGTTTTTTAAGGATGTGGGGCACGATAATTGAGATTTCTCAGAAAACTCAAGAGAGAGCTAAAAACTCTGGATTCTAAGTTTGGCATTGTTTTCAAAAGTTATTTCATTAGCATAAAAGGTAACCGTATATACACTGATAGTATCAGACCCTACCTGACTCGCAACAAATAAGATTTGTTGCTAAAGACTTGTGATTTTATCAAGTGAGTAGTAATTACAGGAATGCCTAGAGTTTCATCACACACAGGTGTGATTCTAAATGTGTCAATCTTTGATAAAATGTGTTCTTTGATGCGCCAATAATAATTTGCTACAATTAATGACAACCTACGGTGCCGAAAGTGTTGATCTTAATTAATATTGCGCGGATTAAACAACTTTCTTTATATCTTGCATTGTTATCAAACTTTAATTTATGACTTCAATATATTTATTCAATAATAAGCCACAATTCTGAGCTCAAAACTGCAGAAGAAATCCGCAAGCGCCAAAGAGCTTTGCGCATAACTTTTGTTCTAGGCCCCTTGAAGAAAATTTGAATCCGATTATATAAAGAGGAGATTCTCAGGATAAAACGACTCGATAAAAAAAAAAATCTATGTCAAACAAAAAGAAGCCGTTGTGTCAAAAGACTGAAGAAAAAACACGTTTTTTCGGCATAGCTCGTTAAAATGCAAAACAAAAAAATTAACCGATTTATATCAAAGATAAATCCCGCCAGTCACTCGTTAAAAAATTAAATGAAACGCGAGGTCAGATCTAACTCCTTGTGCATC
The DNA here is from genome assembly GCA_004367855.1 of Oikopleura vanhoeffeni. Lineage (NCBI taxonomy): Eukaryota > Metazoa > Chordata > Appendicularia > Copelata > Oikopleuridae > Oikopleura > Oikopleura vanhoeffeni. Next base: position 408,429 of record SCLH01000233.1, read on the forward strand.
TTGAAAAGTCGATTTTGGCGCCCTCTGGGCTGAACCTATGTTCAAAAATCTGCGAGACCTCACAAAATGTTTTTCCAGGGTCATTTACGTATGTTATCAAATTTTCAGCGCAAACTTTTTGCGTGGACACACCCTTAAGCTAAACCTCTCAGCCGCACTCTAATTGCACAGTTACAAACTTAATGGCTCAGGCAACCATGTTCTTATAAGGAATCGAGAACAATGAGTAAATCGCAATAAAGCTTGTTTATTAATTTGTTCAAATTTTGGACGCATAATCATTTTTTGTATAATTTTAATAACTTTCACATGGTTAAGAAATAAAATTGCTGGAACAACTGCTTACACTGCAAGAGAATTAATTGTCGAAGAACCAATAACAACAACTTCGATAGGGTTAGTTAACCTATTGCGATTTATAAATTCATCTAAGAAGCTTCTCAGCGTTATAGCGTATTTGAACTTACTAGCCGCCTAGAGGACAGAGTCAGTATATTTTAAATGGAATCTAAGAGCATTCTGATGATTGTATCTCTTCCAAATCTCACCATGAAATCAGTATATTGCTGCAATCAAGGGTAAGGGAATTGCCGAGAGTTTTTTTTTTGTTACGGGCTTCGATAAAGTCAAAAACCCTTTCTAAAAAAATATCGACCAAATTGTATTTACGCCGAAAGAGTAAAAAAAAAGAGTAGAAATTACCTGGACAGACAATCCCAAATCTAATTTGTTTTATCGATTTTCTAATATTTTATCAAATACTAATAAATTGACTCAATAAATGAAGCGTGCACAGTCAAAATCGAAACCACATGCATCGAAAATGTGTTGAAAGGGATATGTAGTTAAGGGTTTGCCCAGAATCCGCAGACTGTGGTACATGTTTTTCAGACGATAAATGAAAGAAAAAATGTGAAAGTAAATGTTTCTTATTTTTATCTTCAATAAAATGTCCATTTCTTGCAAAATGTTTAATGTTTAATTTTCTAACAAACTTATTACTGGGAAAATATAAAAACCACTTTCACGGTACATCATTCCAAACTAACTCGACTACAGATTTTTTAAAGACGATATAAAAACTTCAGACATGTCGGGGGTATGCGTAAAAGTTTTGTTTTATGTTTGCTTATAAAGAATTCCTTGAGTATGAAAGTTTTTTCCCATGAAAAATGTTAAAAATGGCAAAAATAGAGAAAAAAACAACGTTTGTTGAGATAAAAATGAACTTCGAATTGCTTTTGAAATATAAAAAAATGTTCCCTTACTAGCTAAAAGAAATGGCGCCTATAACACCAACAATTGTATTTGGAATTTTTGACAAGCATAGTAAATTTCTAAATATTAGTGCCAAATGGCACTTATCCGAGTGTACCCACCCGAGTGGTAAAATTTTAAATCGGATAGTTTTAGAAATGAAAATCGCGCGACAACTTCATAGGTGAACAATATATCGATATTTATAATAGATACCGAAAACGATTTAAGTGATCCTGCTGAATTTTTTTACGAGAGTTCAAAAAAACCACTAGATAAATTAAATTTGACTTGATTTGGAAATTTTATAAATTTTCTCTAAAAAAGTCGACAAAAAAATGACAAATAACACATCATTATGATTTTTCAAACAGCAGTCCAAAAATGTGGTAGACATGAAAAAATTCAAAGGGGCTATTTTTTTTAGTTTTATCATAGATGTTTCAAACAAAACGATCGAGAAAAGAAATTTTGGTACCAAAAAAAGGCGCGGAGAATTTTCAGTAATAGTTGGAATTTGTTTGAAATTTTTAACGAGTTCAAAAAATGAAAACTCGAACTCAAGAAGCTTTCTAAAAAGGAAATATAAAATAATTGTTATCAAGCTGAATACATATTTACTACGGTATCAGCTAACTATAATATAGCATAAAAAAAAAACTGACTTATTAATTTTCGTAAAGTATAGACGACCCAGTCTGCTGGGTTTATGGCACCCCCCTAAACCTTTGGCAAAAAATTGATGATTTCCACAAATCGAAGCTGAAATATCTGAAAAAACCACTATTGAACTTTTTCTCTTTTTTCGAATTTCTTTCCGCAAATCTTTTCATGAAAAATTTTTTTTCGAATTCCTTTTTATTTCGCCCAAAAGATACAACAGTATAACAGTGTTAAAATAAAATGTTATTGTTTATCTTCGCAAACACAGGTTGAAGAATAGAAGATTTTAATCTAAGCAGTTTGCAGAGCCAAAAAACAAGAGCTGTATTTTAAGTAAAGCCATAAAATGATAAAATTATGAAAAAATTAACAGGTTGAGTGAATTAAAAGCTACAAAACCTGAAAAGTGAAACCAACCCCCGATATAATAATATAAAGAAGCGAGGCGGAAGCCTGCTTTTTAAGTTTACTATAACTAGTGACTGACAAAAATTCTTCTTTCCCCACAATTTTGGCTTCTCAACTTTGTCCGAGTGGACGTCAAGACGCTAAGGTGGGCGCGCTAAAATTAACACCTTCGCAGGGGTATCCAAAGCGGAAGGCGAAAAAAAAAGAGATAATTTAAGTTATTGAAAAAGTACAATAACTCCGAAATTGATTGTTGATCAGAAAACGTACACAAAAAATGTTCATCACATTGTCTCAAATAATTCAATCAGAGAGTTGAATAATTGGTCGCCTTTAAAAAATCAAATTAAACTCAATAAGAATTAAATCAAAAAAGAACCTTCTTTTTCAATAGCAAATAAAATTACCAAGGAAGAGAAAATATAAATGGCTTATTTTTCCCTTATATCCGTACCCCCTTAAGAAAAAGCACATAGAGCAAATAATATACAGGGGTGACGGCGTAGTAGTTAGAAAGTTTGGAAACGCCAAAAAACCCTAGAAATACGGTAATTCTAAACTATACGCGTACTTTCTAACTATAGCGCGTACTTTTGGGAAATTGTCCTGATTAGTCAATTTTGGATCAATCACTACGAGTTTAAAATTGCGTTAAACATGGTCAGGAGTAAGGAAATTTTGTGGTGATTTTAAAGTTAATTTCGCTCACAAATCTCTAGGATGATAAATGCATTAATTGAAAAATAAATAAAGTTAATTTAAAATAAAACATGAATTCGCAAAGATTTATCCGAAAAATCGTTAAAATTCAAGACAAAATAAAAATTAAGCAAAAAAACATATGTCGCACAGAAATCACTCTCAGAATACCAGTAAAGACTAAGTAGTTTTATCTGAAATAACTATTTGCCACAGTTTCAAGCTACAGCCGACATTGTCGCGAGCACTGGAAACATTGTTAAACCTCCTTGAAATACCGACACTTCATTGGTGCAATCTGAACCACATGGTTTTAAGAAAAGTGTATTTTTCACTTGTCCGCGCCGAACCGGAGAATCTGTCTGAAAATCTGGTTTAAGAAAGCGCCTATCTGTGGCCTAGAACGTGGACAAAAACCCTATTTTGCCTTAACTATACGGCGCAGCGCCAGAACGAATAAATTTATTTTACAAATGCAATAGGTTTGCGGAGGCCTTACGTAGGTTTTTCCGTGGAATCTAAGCTATACGCGTAATACTAGATACGCGCACCCCCAGCTGTGATCAAAATTTAAAAAATTTGTATATTTTCGAATTGCAAATAAAATTTTAATACTTTAAGCAAAATAATAGTTTGTTTAAAGATTTTTTAATCGTTCACATTTAATTTTTTTAGATTTAATTTCGAAACTTAAGGGGTATAGGTGGTCGTGATATATCTGGACCTTTCGACATCATCCTTCAGGAACAAATCTATTGGCAGTGACAAATGTCTGAGGATAACTCGTTGTAGATCTAGCATCGGTCCTAACGAATACGACAGGTCTCAAAGTCAATCTTTACGATCACACCGATCCAGGTGGTGAGTCTATTTTAGAGCACTAAAAACGGTTTTTTTAAAAATCTTATCTTCTTGAGACCCCACATACAAAGCGCTCAAAATCACCAAGTAGAGAAGAAATAGACAAAAAGTGAGAGAAGGAATTTTCGATTTGTTGGATTTTTATTTTTCAGAATCTCACTTGAACGCAGACCGATTTTGCCCCGTTTTTTTCCGAGCTTCAACTCTATCTTCTTTTTAACTGAATGTTTAGAATGAAGCCATTTTTCGACTAAGGTAGAGTAAATAGTATGCGCGTAAAAGTGGGAATGAGAAGGAATTTTTGAAATAACATTCTAGAAAAGAACCATAAATTAAATGAAAAGTGAACCGGAAATGAAAAATCCGAAAAAAAAATTTTGTCCTGAATTTGGACAAAAGTACCAACCAAAATTGAAGCTGAGATCTTCGACTGATCCAAAAAGTTGGCTAACAGCTAATCAAAATTTTGTAACCAATCAGCGTCAAATTCGATATTAGGTTAACATTTGCCTTAAAAATAATCGAAATTTCCAAGAATCGATTAAGACATTCCGATAATTAAATGTCAATGCATCGTTTTGGTGGGTCATAGTACCAATAAAACATGTTCATATCAGGGTATGAAACCGTTGTTTGTATGCGGGTTTTAGCAAAAATATTCGAAATTTTTGAAAATTTCTAGGTTCGTGTTCTAGATTGTTTGAAAAAAAATGATTGCCACCACGAATGCCTTGGGTCAACTTTACAAACCGATATTAAATCATAAATTAATTCTATATGAGGGGCCAAAAAATTACGACACTAACCCCTTTAAAAGCATAAAAAAAAAACTTTAAATGTCGATCAAAAAAACAGTTTAAAACGACGGAAGTTTTAAAGTGCAATATTTTATTTTTTCAATGAATGAATCTAACTTTTTAGCAAGGACAAGTTTTCTATGGCACCACGTAAAAACGTTGGTCATCATTAAAAATTTAAAGGATATCTTATACATCAATACTGTGTCATTAATGGAAAATTAAGTTTGTAGATGAAATGTTGAATTTTAATTTATTTATATTCTTAAGAATTGAAAATTTAATTCTTCTCATTAGACGTTCTATTTTTAAAAAAACTGATTTAAATTTTGTTTTAAAGAATTTCCGTAAATTTTCTGCGGATGAATATGTCACTTGTTAATTAACAAAACAATCCAAAATTTAAGATTCACGACCATAGCCCGGCCTGTAGTTTGAATACAATTGCAATTCGGTTTCTGATTTTGAACAATTCGCAAGGTACCTTTTTGGATCTCGGATTGGCTGAAAACTAAAAAAAATAAAAAACCCTGAACACAAGCATTTTCGAGCATTTATTTCTTAGAAATGGTGGCCGAAAATGTATAACAAACTTTTTGAGATTAAAAGTTCAGCTTTTTGTCCATTCAATTCCTATATATATAAAGAACATATTATAGAAGTTGAAAATATATATGAAGGTCTCTTCGCAAACGTTTCTTTAAAAGTTTATAAACAAGTTGAGTAAATGTTTGTCGGTAATTTTTAAGAATGGAAAAATCCAAAGCCAGCAAATGCTTAGTTTGTCGAAGAATCAAAAGCTTCACTGTTATACAAGAGCGTTCTGCCTTCTGCGGCCGATGCAAACGCAAAATAAAAAAGCTAAAAAGCGGATTCTCAGCCTTAGAAAAAGAAGAAATTTTTGTCCACACTCTTGTGCCCGATTATCTCAATCGATAAGGCGCCGTTTTGATACACGTTATATCATAGACAAAAATCGGGCGTGAAAGCCGACGGACAACTTTTGCTATAGTGGACTATTCAAAAGTTGCGTAGGCTTCAAACGCCGATTTTTGTCTATGATATAAACGTGTATCAAACGGCCGCCTTATAAAGATGAGATAAGTCGGGCCACCAAGAGGTGAAAAAATATTCCTTCTTTTCTAAGGCTGAGAATCCGCTTTTAGCTTTTTTATTTGCGTTCATCGGCGCAGGAAGAGTAAGAAACGTCCTCTTAAACAGTGAAGGCTGATTTCCTTCGACAAACTAACACTTTGCTGCTTGGAAATTTTTCCATCTTAAAAAATTACGCACAAAAATTACTCAAAAAACTTTTTATAAACTTTAAAAAATTTCGAAGAAGCCTTCAATAATTATATTTCAAAACTCACATAATATGTATTATATAATAGAAATTGAATTGACAAGAAAACTGAACTTTTAATCTCAAAAAATTTGTTAATAAACATCGGCCACATTTCCAAAAAAAAAAATGCTTGTGTTCAAGGGTTTATTTTTTTATTCAATCCAATCCGGGATCCCCAAAGGTACCTTGAATGTTCAAAATCAAAGGAAACCGACATGAATTGTTCAAAATTCAGCCGGTGGTCGTGAATTAAAATTTTGATTGTTTGTTAATTAAAAAGTGACAAAAATATATCCGCAGAAAACATTTACGGAAAGTTCTTAAAACAGAATTAAATACGTTTTTTAAAAAATTAAACTTTAATGAAGAATTAAAAATTTCAAATCTAAAATTAAAATAAAATTAGAAGAATTCAAAATTTCCTATCTAAAAAACTTAATTGATAATGACCACATATGAGATAAGAAATCTTTAAAATTTTATTATGAACCAAAACAGTTCTTTCGTGTGCCATAGGACAGAACGGTGACCTGCTACAGAAAAGTTGATTCATTTCATTGAAAAATAAATAATGCACTTAAACGTCCGTTTTTAAAACTGGTAATTTGATAGACATTTAAAGTTTTATTTTATGAATTTTAAGTTTCGAAAATTAATTAAAAAAAATAAATGTGAATTAAAAAAAAAATCTTTAAAAAAACTAATTATTTGTTAAGTATTAAATGTTATTTGCAATTCGAAAAATAAGACAAATTTTTCGGCGCGCTTAAATTTGATCCAGGGGGGTGCGGCGTATAGTTATATCGCGTAATAGTTAGATTCCACGAAACAAACCTACGTAAGCCGTCCGCAGAAACCTATGCATTGTGGGTAAAATAAATTATTCGTTCCTGGCGTGCGGCGGATAGTTTATAGCGAAAATAGAGGGTTTGTCCAACGTTTCCAGGCAAAAGATAGCCGTTTGTTCAAACCAGATTTTCAGACCAAAGATTCTCCGCAGGGCGCGACAAGAAAAATACACTTTTAAAAACAGTTCAGTTGAACCAATGAAGTGTCGTATTTCAAGGAAGTTAAAAACATGTTTCCCAGTCTCGCAGACAATGTCGGCTAGCTTGAAAGAATGGGCAATAGTTATTCGGATAAAAAATAATTTAGTTTTACTTGGTTATTTTCTGTAGAGTGAGTTACTGTGATGTCATTATTTTTTTTCAATAATTTTTTTAATTGTTTTCTTGAAATTTTTAACGATTTTCGGATAATCTTTTGCGAATTCCATGTTATTTTAAAAAATTAATTTAATTTCATTTTTCAATAAAGTCAATTTGATACATCCTAGAAGATGTGGTGACGAAAAATTAACTTTTAAAATCACCCAAAAAATTCTTACTTCTGACAATATTTTTTGACGCAATTTAAACTCTAGATATTGTGCCAAATGGACTAATCAAGGCAGGCATTGTCCCAAAAGTACGCGTATAGTTAGAAAAGTACGCGTAAGTTAGAATACCCGTAGATTTAGGTTTTTGTGGCGTCAAACTTCTAACTAATACGCCTCACCCCCTGGTATATTTATGTGCTCTTGTGTTAATTCTAAGGGTCGGTATAAGGGAAACAAATAAGCCAATGTAATATTTTCTCTTCCTGGTAAATTTTTGCTCATGAAAGAATGGGGGGGGAGGTTTTATTTAATTTTAATTGAATGTTAAGATTGATGTTTAAGCAGAACAAAAATAATTCCATCCTCGATTAAGTATCTTGAACAGATGTGATGAAGACACATTTTGTACTGTTTTTCTGATCCAAAAATCAAATTTCGGAGTATTGTCATTTTCACAAATCATTAAAATTATCTTTTTTTTCGCCTCCGCGTTGGATAGCCCTCGAAAAGGTGTACTTTTAGCGCCCACCTTAAGGTCTTGACTCCATCGGAACAAAGCTGAAGAAGCCAAAAATTTGTGGAAAGAAGAATTTTGTCAAGTCAACTATTGAAGATAAACAATAAAAAGAAGGCTCCGCTCGCCTTGTTTTAATTATTATATCTCTGTCCAACCCCTTCGAAATCAAAACCATTTTTTAATTGTAGCAATTTAGAAACAGGGATATAGATTAAAGACCGCTAGTAAGTTTTAATATTCAGGATCTTGTGGGACCTACATAAAAACCACCTTTCTCCCGTCCGTACCTCACCGCCCGGACGACAATCGTCAAAATGATTCATATTTTTCCAACGTCCTGAACACTTTTCGATTGGTAGATATATTGATAACAGAAACTGTGAGTTTATTAAGAGTGGTTTTATATTGAAACAGGTACATAGTTTATATATCAGTTGTTCAAAAGACAATGAACAATAACATGAAGTTATTTGAAGAAAAATCACGAATGCGATTTTGCTTAAGCTTTAAAAAGGGAGCAATGAGTCACTAGTGTTCTTGTGTTGGAACAGAAACTGTCAAACTAGAATAAGAGCATTGAATGATGAAATGAAACTCATGCCTTAATAAAGTGGTGAGATCAATGACAACAAGTAACCAATGCAGCTAACAGAGACCACGGGCAAACACTTTTGAGCCAAAAGCTCGTGTGTGCTTATTGTTCTCAACTCACTGTATTGATTCAGAAACCCTGTTGGATTCACTCGGTAATTCTTCTGAAATGTTTTCGTGGTGAGTCCGGGAAAAAGTTTGACTGATATGCTTCTAGAACTCTAATTCCGGCCGATGAAATTGACTGTACCTGTGAAAGTAATGCTGAGCTGCGTTCATGCTTCTTCTGATGCTTCAAGTTCCAACCAGCCCAAATTTCTGCGTCGGTTGAATCAATTTAACAGGTTGAATTCCAGCTTGCTGCCAGGCAAAAAAACACAGTTTTTTTCACAATTTAGCATTTATTCGTCATTATAAGAAAAACAAAGAAAATAAGTAAATCTGTTTTCATACTTGGAAATAGTCTCAATCAAAAACGTTTTAATTAATGGTATCAAGAAATTAAAAATTAGGTCAAGAGTCGAAAGTTCCTGATGTATATATAATTATCCTTAAATTAATCTAAGCCGTAATCAAGACTAAGAAATCAAACCCTAAACGAGATTCAAAATCCTATCCCTGCATGTTTATGGGGAATCCTGCTGTGTTTTTTGCAAATAATTAACTTGTATGTCACCTGTACTCTGTGTACGTTTTGACACAACTAAAACCCGGATGTGCATGAAAATATTTCTGGAAAAAACATACCATTGGTGTCAAAATGTAAACAGGTGTCCGCAAATTTTAAAATTGTGTGTCAAACGGTCTACTCCCCGTATGTCGAATTAAGATGTGTTAGAACCTATGCCTCACAGTAAATAGATACTTAGGCTGGCCCGGCTTCCCTGCCTTAATGTACCCAGATGGAAGGAAAGCAGCTTCGACCGTTGTTACACCAGCTGAAGACTATTAATTAAAATCACAGTGCTTTATTCCTTGATTACTTATTCTCAAAAACCGCCCGTGAAAACTAGCAAAAAAGCTCAATTATAGTCACGCCGCACCCGTATAGTTGGATAAAAAGCTAAAATAAAGTAATTTTTAGATAAAATAGACCAAAAAAAGTAAATTTGAACAAACGCCCTGAAGTTGTCCAGTCTCCGAAAATTGCTCAATATAACATGTAGTGTAGGAAACGTTTGAAGAAGGTGGTGTATGTTGCGTCTGCGGGAAAAAAAACTAACAATTTTTCAAAAAATCAGTGCTGTGGTTTATTGTCTTAGTTATTAACATATAACAGATAAAGATTATTATTAAGCCATAACTACAATAAGCGGGTGAAATGAATATCACTTCAGTTAATAGATAGTTCAATTTTAAATTGCAAACATTTTAAGATACGGTAAAATAGGCCGATATTGGCAACGTCATGTCAAAACATTTGTTTCAATCTTTATAAGGTTTTACAAAAGTTTCGAAATGTAGGGATTAACAGAATGCCGTAGAATTAAACTCATCCCAAGTGCCGATGGAAATTAAAACTTGAAACAGACTAAACAGCGTGACTTTCGATTTCTCCCTTTTTTACCCAGACCGGTAGACCAGCCAAAATGCTATACTTTGCTTAGGATTTTGGATGTCTAGCCGTCTGGTAATAAAAAAGAAGAAATCGAATAAAGAACTCGTGCTGTAGATTTGAGCAAGGTCAATAGTTATAATATGACCTCATTCATGACGCTCAAAAGGTAATTTGAGAAATAAATCTTGAAAAAGATTCGCTTTTCGGCAGATTCGGTCGAATATTTGCCGCTCCTGTATCAACGTTTCAATTTATTTTATCATTTTCAAAGAATAAATTTTAGCAATTTCACTTCAACTGGTTAAAGCAGCAAACATTGGCGGTGAATAGAATTTGTGAAATTTCCGAAAGATGTGCCGACAAAAATTTGAAGAAATGCATTTTCATGTGATGTCAAAAATAATTGAAGGGCAGAATTCGGAAAAGTTTAAATGCTTTTTGACCCACTGAGTCATTAAGGCGTTCGATAGGCAAAATGGACTTTTTTGAATGCGTATTTCTCCGGCATAGACAGAGAAGTGAATAAAACATTCTGATAAGTAGTTCTAATCTCGGAAGACCTTTGAAATCATATTTAAGGGATAGCAGTTGAACCAACCGAAATGAGGTTAACCAGGAGCAAAAAATTCTTGAAAAAGCTGTATTTTTTTTCGTCCTATTAGAAATGTCAAAAATTTGACAATATCTGCGGAAATTCAAAGCGAAAAAAAGACTGTTGTTCCCTTTTTAATTTTCTCACTGAAAAGGTAAATCAAAGGCTGGCGAAAAGGACGGTTTTTTGCTATTTGGGCCAGGAAAGTTTGTATTGTTTTTTTTCATGCTAACCTTGCAATAGCTATGTTTCGTGCACTAGTAGTTTTTCGGTAATAATTGTTAACAAAACTGGGTGTGCGCTGATGGTTAAATCGATTTCCATTTTTTAACTCCCAGATCGAGGTGAAAATTAATTTTTGACCATCCAATCGTCCAATTCAGTTTTTTGTTTAAGACAAAACGATCGGTAGGTTACTAAATTGTTTTTTGGGAAACGGTAATTATACTATGACCAAATATTTAACCGTCGAGCGCTAGAGCAGAAACGATTTTCTATTTTCGAACACTCAAGAAAAATTTTTAAATTTTTCCGATAATTTTTGGTAATGTTTTAACGATTTTTTGAGTTATATATAAGAAACGCACGTTGAGTTCAAAAATCTAATAAACAGATCCTCTAGCTCTTAGTTCAAAAGAATACGACTTGCCTAGTAGAACCTATAGTACTCAAAAATAGCTTGTTTCAATTGTACTATTCCCAAAATAAGCTTGTTTTCAAATTTTTATAAAAATTCCAAGACAGTAATTTTTTCAAATTTATTTTTTTTATATAATTTAAACAATCTACGTGGAGATCAAAACTCTAAAAGTCCAGTCAAAATAATTTCAGTACAAAAGTATACTGGGGCTGCCGTATAGCACCCTGAGAAAGGGTTGTTAACCCCCTCAATCCGAAAACCGATGAAAGTCCCCTCACACCCAAAACGCCAATTCGGGACGCCACTTTGGGCGGTTATGCGGAGAAGTAATAAATGGGCGATAATATTATTCATTATTTTTAATGAACACAAATCAAATGGAAGACTTAAGGGATGGGGTTCTAATTGACATCTCTCGGATGAAATATAGCCAAACAAGGCTTCAGGGATATAATTCAAATTAGCCAGTTGTAGAACTGACCTTCATCTTGCGTAAAACATATGTCAAATTTTTTGCATGCACCCATCTCAGACACAATAAGCGAAGACAGGGAGACCTAAGTCGAAGACGGAAAATCATCTCCTCTCAGGCTTTATTTAAAATAAACCTAATTTAATAACATGTAAAGATATCAAAACTCTGAAGGAACGCTTTTGTCGAATAAGTGCGATAGTTTTTCAGAATATGCAATAAACGCACCGTTTTTTCGATTTGTTCATCGGAAAATCTATCTCCCTCCTAGTTATAATGTTCAAAAAATTGCACTCAATTTTTTCAAACTGTAGCTCGAAACAAATAGAAACTTCGAGAGCCGTTTTTCAAATTCCGACCCAAACCAATATGAATTTCAAAGGTAGGTGAAAAATTGTCGAAACAAAGTGCTTCCGATTTTCGAAAGTAGGCTCAAAAAGAACTAGACAACCACTGAAGAGAAATTGGCACTTACGTCAAGCCGAAATTTTGAAGGTTAGGTGTCAAATTGAAAACATACGTTATTTGTTACTAATTTTGAACAACCATACTCAGAAAAAAATCGAAAAACTCAAAAATTCGAAAGAATTTTTGTGTCTTATTGGTGTTTGTGCTTTTAACATAAACGATTGAGTTGGGTGCATTTTTAGGACAATAACTGCAGAAAATTAGAACCAACCATACCTTAAATGAGGGCTATAATTTTTTTTAATTTTGTGGTTCGATAAAGATGCAAGACAAACTAGAGTTGTCCGCAGTAAACTTTCATCGAAAACCATACAGTTTTCACATCACATATCGAAGAGAAAACATATAATTAGAACACTGCTACTCAAGATATAGTCTCCTGAGTAAAAAAAACCTTATGTCAATAGTCTAAAAAGAAAGTTTTTGTATCCCCTTAGCGCCAAAATGCACGCGAACAAAAATCAAAAAAAAAAATTATCAAAATAGTTTTCGACTCGAACCTCTGAAAGTTTATTACGGCTGAATTTGGAAATTGAAAACAGTTCAAGAATTATAAAAATATGAGAAGACTAAATGTGTCAAATTTAAATTTTTTCGAAAAATGTTAATTATCTTTGGTCATTATAAGCCGAAAAAATGAAGTAAAGTTTTTTTGCAACGATGAAAAATTAATTCAAGAGTGATAGGAAATTATAAAATAAAAGTAAGTCCCAACATTCAAAAATCGGTAGAAAATACTTATTTTTGAGGTATAGAAAAATAAAGTTTTGAGATACAAAGTAAATTGTATTTATCAAGATTCTAAGCCACTAAAAAAAGGACAACTCAGTTTTTCGGCTGCTGTAGGGCTTGATACTCGGCGGGAATAGTAAAAAAATCAAGCTCAGCTAATTTGCAGCAGCTTGACAAGACTTTGATCGCGTATTTTGCTAGATGCGTTAAAATACAATTTTTATAAGAGCTCAATTTATATCCGACGGGAAATCAAATAAAACATGAAATGAAATTTAAAAATGCTATTATTGCAGATTTGTTGACTACTTAGAAATGAACTACAGACCTGAGATCTTAGTGATTCTGAAAATGAAATGGATGAAAAGGCAATATTAAAAATGTTAAATTGGTTAAGAAACTAGAGATTCTATCTAATTCTAGATCTCAAAAAATTAAAACGTTATTTCCTTCGAAATATAAAATTCGCGAAAAACTAGAGTTTTATTTTCGAAGTTTTTTAGAAAACACTGAGAAAAAATAAAACTCTCAATAAAGCGAAGAAAAACATAATAATACCAGGAGTACCTCAGATAATTCTAAATCTAAGTCTCCTCAGAATTTAATTTATGTGGTCGAATTTACGCGCTAGGATTTTACGAAAAATGCGAAAACAATAAAATAAAGTACGGAAAAAATAATCTTCTTGAACTGGTAGCCGTATCAAATTTTTAAAAACGATACTAGAAAAGAATTGCGAACTCTATGAACATTTGAATGAAAAGTCCTGTGGATTAATTATGTTCATACTCGTTTTGGGGATTTAAAAATTCGCGTCCCCGAATGGCGTTTGGGTGTGAGGGGTAACTCGGATGAAGTAAGCCTTCTGTATTATTCGTGGCTTTCTGCATCTGAGCCCTTTCTTAAAATTCATTTTTAGCTAGATTTTGGTTTTTTATACCTTTACTCAGTATTGGAGTTGGGATAAAGATTCAACCGATGTTCTCTCACCAATAAATTTTCTCTGGTGATTTCCACTCGACGCGGGTTGCCTTGTATAGTTCAAGAATACTCAATGTTGTTTGGGGATTTCCAAAATAAGAAATCCATATTCAAATACGCGAAAGGGGCCGATCAAACCTGAGAACAGGAAAATAATTGATCACTCCCTTTTGATTTTTCCTATGCGGATGGTCAGCGAATGTTGAAAAATCAACATGTATGTTCGTGATCGCAATAAACTACGATTTTAAAGGCTTCAAACCAATAACTGGAATTGCTAAAAAAGCGGCTTTTCAAACATCAGAAAAAAATTGAAATAAATTGAAAAGTCGTTAAGGGGGTTTACTTACGAAATAATTAGTGGTTATTTTTGTGCTTATTATCGGTTACTGAACCAGAATAAAGTGATCAGCTCATTGAAATCATGTTAATCTATTTACGGAAAAGATTTTGAGTCCGAACTTTTTATTTGTTGAATACGTAAAATTTCCAAAAAACAAAGTCAAAGCATAAAAAAATGTCACCATTTGTTTGTCCAAATTTTTCTGATGGTTGGAAAATCTGTAAATAAAAAAAAAAAAACGCCACTTAACTTTTTTAATGCATGTCTAAATATGTCTGACGCGCTGTTTGAAAAAATAATAAAATGTCATTTGTCATTTTGTCGACTTTTATAGAAATATTATAAAAATTTGCGCAAATCAAGTCCAAAAGATATTAATGGTGGCTTTTTGAAATCCTCAAAAAAAATCAGGCTAATCACTTAAAATAATTTTTTGGTATTATTTGGTTCCGTATCAACCGATGAAAGGGTCAAAGCAAAATCGTGTCTGAACTACGAGAGAAAGTTTACAACGCTTTTGACACCAAGTTTTGCCAATTTAAACACGCAATAAATAAAACAATAAATTTGCCCAAAAAATCTTCATAAAATTCGGGCTGTTCATAGGCGTCATTTTTTCAAAAAAGTCAGGATATTTTTGAATTTAAAACCAATGAAAGGTAAATTTCAAATCATAAAAGCTGTTTTGCCAAATTTCCAGAAAAAAAATTTCAATATTGAGTGAAATTTCAATTGTGGATAATATTCACGCACTTATAGCGGATAACACCCGAAAAATGTCTGAATTTTATAAATATTGCCTTAAACAAGAACATCCACATCGGTTTAGTTGGAATGAGTTCCAATGAAAAGTGTTTTAATATTTAAAGATATAATGTCAGTTTAAGAGTTACAAATAGCACGGTTGCAAAGGGGACACTTTACTGAAGATAAAATTAAAAGAAAGTGTTTTCTTTGAGTATCACTCAGAACAAATGACTAATCTGCCACATACGCTGCTACCTTCCGTAAATGCAACACGTTTTTAATAGCTCATGTTGAATACAGGGTCCCGTTTCTCTGAGGGAAATTTTGAATTTCGGATAAATCATTTTGGTTCAGAAAAGTTCAAATAGAATAACATAACCAGTGTACTCCAAAATGGTGTGATTGGCAGCTGTTGGTCATTCAGCCGCCAGTCCTTCAGTAAAATACACAACAATACCATGAAAGTTATACGACTGAAGATTTCACAATTTTCGTTTTTGGTTCACGAATTGTTATTTTAAACTTTCTTTGTTTGGTAACTAAAGGCTTTTTGTGAGTCAAGTACACCGGGTAACAAAATAGAACGCGTCCGTCAGGAAAATCACAGTCGAAAATTGACAAACAATAAGGTTATCATCAACACCGGAATGCGTTGGCTTCGACACGCGGCCCGTACGATTCAAATGGTTAGTTCAGGAAAGATAAAAAATAATTAATTGCAAGATTAAACGTCAGGATTTCTAATTCTTTTACCCCTTTTATAATACGTCGACGACCAAAAAATTTAAAGCCGAATTGTATAGAGAAACGGACGAGCTACAAAGACCTCATTTCGGTGCGAACTTACAATACGAACTATCAAAAAAATGATAAACTGATGAGTTTATTGCTCGAATCCTACCTAGAAATGTTATAAGCTCAATAAACCCAGATGCTCAACAAAAATCGATTTCAGCAAAACAGGGAATCGGCAACTAGGACTTCCGGGTTTAACTAAATTTGAGTTTGGAAACTTGTGATTCTTCGATTTCAGGACAAATTTTTTACCCTTCAACACCCAAGAAGACCATTCGGGACCCTCTTGGGGCCTCTATTACGGGAAGAAGAAAAGTGTTTGCAAATTCACGTTCTTTAGTCCTCCAGATAAGGATAACCAAATTTTATTACTATTTAATTGAACATTTTGATTATTAACCCCTCGAAATAGTGAAATTTACAAAAGTGACCTTTAAACCTACGCCATGTGTCATGGAGGAAAGAGAGCAACGTCCGAACAAACATAATAATGGAGGAGATTCAAGAATTAAATTTTCAAAATCGTGACTTGCCCAAAATCACCCTGCAATTGCCGTGCCTTCAATCAGCATTGTTTCCGAAAATAAAACCAAACCTACAGCAATTTATCAAAATCACTTGTGAAAACGTCAGAACAAAAAATTGATAGATGGAGCAGATTCAGACAAATTTTCCTACAATAATACTTCTCAGAAGACTAACTGCGATTCTGATCTTAATCTACAGTAGGTGTTCGGAAATAGCACTGGTTGGTGAGGGATTTAACGTAGACTCAAAAATTGTACTATTGATGTGTAATTAATTTTTATTTTCTTAACGAAAATTTCCCTGTCTCATTCACAAAATAACCAATTAAGTTAAATTATTTGACGTTTGAAATTGGATAAGACCTTACATGACGAAGTCCATGACTTAATCCCATAACCTCATATAAAAAAACATCTTGATCAAGAATCGAGTTTGGTACAGAAAATGATTTCCGGAACTCGCCAATGAATCTACATCCGGCACAAATACCGGAATAGTTGAGCCGCCATCAATCCCTTTAACACTTTTGGTGGATTTTGTAAAGAATTAGGGTGGGAGCCATCCTAGACACGCCTGAGACCCCTTTCTAGCCACTTCTGAGGCCCGCTTTCTCTCTTCATCCTACATGTCTCATCAAATCACCCAGAAAGGTTGTTAAAGGGATATCAAAGGATAATTGATACTTTGTTGAAAGTCATGAGTTCAATGATAGAAAAAACTCATTTGTTTAGACTGTAGTTAAGTTATTTATTTTAAACTCATTACATGCAGTAGAATATTTTGGTAAGCATAATCGGCGCGATACCATTGTGTTCAGACAGAGAAATCGAAGGTAAATGGCAGACTGAGATACGAGTTTCCCGGGTTAGGTTGTTATTGCATCAGCGTCGTTCTTCAGAAAAAATATTATTTATTGGCGGAAGAACCTCAAGACCCTTTCACAGTATTAACATCAACTTTTTACTGGAATCCCAGTTAACTGGATTAACATTCCCCTTGATACTGCAAAGTAAGTTTCATGAGTTGAGCAACTTTGAATTTTCGTGAAGACTACGGTAGTTTATTAAAAATTCGAGTGCAAATGTAATTGTGCAAATCGTAAAATTGAAAAAAGTACAAAAATTCGAAGCATTTTCATTGATTTTTGATTGGTTTTCTTCGGTAAATCCATAAGTTTTGAATTCACCGGCTGAAAACATGAAGTGAGGCTCACTTAACCTTGAGCGTTTATAAACTGTGATAAATAGACATGAAATTACTCCATTCAACATCATATAACACGAAGACCCAAAACTTAATAACTATTGAATAGATTACAAAAATAAATCCTAAAAAGTTACATAAATAATAGCGGCAAGGCAATGACTTTGATTTCTGAATTCCTAAAAAAATCTGAAAATTGTTCACCTAAATTATTGTTAGTAATAATTAACTAATTCAAACGTCACAACTCCGAAAACCAAAAGGATAATGTACTAATCCGAAAAAGCGCAATTAGGCTTAATCTTGTTAATAAAAAAAAATAATAAAATTAAGTTTGAAACACTAACAACTATTATTTGTATATGAAATGTTTAGTGGTAATGAAAGCCCGAAATTCACATCGAGATTATCTTAAAAAGAAATTTGGAAATGTCAATTTTTGCCGCTCGCTTGAACGCTGTAATTTCCAAAAATCCTAATAGTATTGACACGTATTCCAATACGATGGATCCAATTGGTTCAAAGCAAAATTTAAAAAACCTTCCGAGCCTTGCCACATAAAGCAATTTTGCATAAAAATTAATTCCTATTCGCCGGAGGATTGGAGCAACGGAAGTTTAACAATTAACTATTAAAGTTGAATAAAAATATAAGGTTATGCCAATTCTAAATCAAAGTAAAGAGGTACCTGAAAATTTTGAATGTTAGAAAATTTCGAACGATCAAATAAATCCACACGATGCTTGGTGACTTGACTCAAGCCAAGTTAAGTCAAGCAAAAGACTTGCTTGGCTGGCTTGTAAATGCAAGCCACAACTTCGGGCTTTCTGGTTGATACCTGTCATCTGGATAGCTTTTCGGTAACGTCAAGCAAGCCATTTCGACAATGATAGGCATAACGGTACTTAGAAAGTTACATTTGGAAATTAAAATTAATTTTGATGTTATCAATCCAAAATTCTTGTTAAATCAAAAAAGTCCAAAGCTTAATACTGTTTTGATATTATTAAAAAACCATAATTCATCCATTGAAAAGACAGTTAAAATATTTATAATATGAATTCTGCCTTTGGGGCTCAATACTCTTAGCCAGAAGTTAAAACAAAAAAGCTTCAAAAAACGTAATACCAGTTAAAAGTGTAACCGCAGTGAATAAATAATTTAAGTTCCAATTTTGAGAATGGACTTTCAGGAAAGTGCTGTGTATCGCGCTGACATCTTTAACATTGAAATATTCAAATCCACATTATAACGTATTATTCCAGCAACTGTACGTGAATTCAGAATGAAACAAATGAATAAACTGTACCAATTTGTTCATTCGTTTATAAGTCCTTCCGACTCTGTTGAGGGGAGAAATTCATACGATAACAATTATTGGCCCTGTTGTACAGTTTATAAAAAATTGATAAAACTTGTACAGTTTTTTTATTTTATTTCCCCCCCCCCTCCGTCATTTATTTCCACAAGACATGCTGAAATTGATTCGTGGACAGGTTCGGCACCCCAAGAGGTCTAACAACACCCTAAGAGACTCCAAAACCAATAAAATCGAGGAGAAGTGAAGTTGAACTAAATCTTTCAATAATTTCAGCTCAACAGTATGTACAACTGTAGTCCCTTTCGTGATCCCTTTTCAGACAAAAAGTGCGGATTGGTCCGGATTCGTTATTCCATTTCACGAGGGATAAATTTAATTGAGATACAAGAAAAGGGTAAAAATGGTTTGTGTCAATTAGCGAATCTAGCCTCATTTTGTTAATATTTATAGATAATAACGATGCGATCCTGTTTTATGTAGTACCATCATAGTCTAGGTCAGAGATAATGATACAATGTCATTTATAGATTTTCACCCGACCATCTGAGAATACGATCGGGCTGTAGAAGAAGAATGGCTTTTGCGTTGGTTGTCAAATCATCGTGTTTGCGTAGTTTAGCAAAAGATAGGGAATAAAACGTTTACGTTTGTACGTTTAAGGGTAGTTCTATTGTCTTTCTGAAAATATTTTTTTTAGAATGGACTAATACCCCAAATAGACAGTGTATCAAACGGCTCGGCCCGGATTAAAGTCTCCCATAAGATTATGTATAAATAAAGTGAAAAATGAAAAGTCGGATGTTTTGTTACTAAGGAGAGAGAGAGCTCTAATTCACTCAAAATGCTCATTCCGGTCTGTGAAAATCTCCTGGTCGCCCAAACAGACCGTCTTTGGAATGCGAGACGACCAACCATTGGTGATTGTTGGCCGTATAGCCAATTCTAAAAAAATAATTCAGAAAGCACAGTAACCGCCCTAACTATAGTAACTTTTTCGACTCATTCTGAAACCATTGATTAACTCGTAGACTCGATTAGCCAACTATTGCCGCACAACCATTTAAATTCGCATTTAACGCGCTTAATCATTAATGACAAGAATCAATATAAGGTTATCGATAAACTGAAACAAAATGACGCTTTGTCGTTTTTTTTGAAAATTGTTACTGATTACATACTTATTTTGCAGATTTTTTTAAAATCAACAAATATTAAACCTGTTCTCGTGACAGAAAATTAAGACTTTTTTCCCATTACACTATAGCCCCTAAAATGATCACCGTGACCGTATATTTAAGAATAAGGTGGGTAAAAGAGGTACTGTTTTTTTCGCAAAAAGCTTAAATCAAGTTTTTGAAAGAAGTGAAGTGTTCCTTAGAAGTTTTTAAGACTTTTACAATTACACTCAAGTCCAAAAACGATCACGTGACCCTTCAAATTAAGAAATGAGGTTTTGGCCCAAGTAACCAAATAAGAACTCAAGATACGTCCGAAGTTTTGAGACTAATACATCACCTAATTTAGAGTTTGAATCATAATAAAGTTCCAAAACACTCCACGTGATCTGATTTTCAGAAATAAGATTTAACTTTATGACATATTTAAACTTATTTTTGGATTATTTCGTAGAGTGATTTTAATTTCAGACTTCTGTAATGAGAAAAAGTCCTTAAAACTTTGAAGTTGACCCTGGAATGTTTTTGAGGTAATTAGTACTTGTTCAAATAGTGTGACAAAGGAAAGCGCATAAGGAGTTTTTTTCAGAAAGACTCAAAAATCAAATGCAAAGGACCCTCCAAAAAACGTAACGAATGTTCAAGACGTCTAAAGTCATTACAGTATGGCGTCTCAGTGTAAATAGAGCCGATCTCGCAGAAGTGCAAGGCTTCGAAATGCTGATGACAATAAGAATGCGTAGGCGGAGAGAGAATGTGAGAAAAAATGAATCCATTACCGGAATGTGGTTTTTTCATTTGCAAGATTTCTGTTGTTGTACTATTGGTTGAAAAGGCCTCGTTAGAGATAGAGCACCTCTAGAGAGCCAAGAACTTCCGAAAAAAATTAATTAATTAGAATCAAAAAAGGTTTCGAGTACCGCGTAGGCGTGACTCGCCTCTGTGTAGAACAACAAATGAATTATTAAACAATAATTCGAGAGTCAATTAACGAAAGAATTTGGATGAAAACAGATAATAATTGTAAATGGAACTAAGAAAACCTTTGAAGTAACTAAACATAAAAGTGTCAAAATAAAATAAACGTTGAACGATGATTATTGCATGCTGCCCGCCACTGGGGGGTACATTTTCCGCGATTTTTCTCATCTCCCATTAATGCCTTTGTTCACGAATTTTTTTAATTTTTATTTATTTATCAAATTGGCTGAAATATATTTTAAGCTTTGATAAAAATGTATGTTTTTAAATGAAACTTTGCTAATATGGCCGATTTAAAAGTGAGGCAACAGTGCTAAAATCGAGTTGGGTACAGCCTCATGGTGCTAAATCCACAGTAAATTAACTAGAGGTGACTTCGAAACGAAGATTTCCGCAAAAAAATTTTTGTGGGAAATAATTGTAAGTCTTCATAAATTTGTTTTCATATCCTTCCGAACGGAACTCCATCTCAAAAACGCTTACTTCTCTATAGCGCTGTTCGAATTCTCACCAACAGGTTGTTCTTAGTGAATATTGAGATAGGATTAAGGGCCTATAATAGGGCCTTACTATCTCTAACAGCGCGTGTTCAAATCCCACTGAGTTGTCTAAGTGATTGACATTAGTGATTGCGTTGAGTGATTACACACCAAAAAAATTAGCGGTCAATATCAAGACACCGTGCCTATAAGTGATGAGGCACAGGTCTTGAAATTGAAACCGCTTAAATTTATGGGGTATACACTCACAAGCAATCACAAGTCATCCCTAGACAAACATCAGTGGGATGAACACGCCTGTAGAGATAGGAAACGTTTTTGAGATGAGGTCCGTTCGGAAAGGATATGCGATAACCGCGACCTCAAAGAGACAATCCTAATATTTGAAAAATCGAAATCTGAGCATTTCATTGGTGATCCTTCTCAACCTGACCGAAGAAATCGCCTTATTCGCGCAATCACAGGTTTGAGGTGCTAATATCTTGCGTTGTTTTATCGTCAAATATTAGGAATTTGTACTCTGAGCTCAGAGTTCTCGAGTCCGGTAATCCATATATAAATGTTCATCGTTGTTAAAAATGTGTTTTCAACAAAGCCAAAAACCTGATACGATATCACTGGTACTCAGAATAGCAATTCTTTGTTTACAGAAAATTATACCAGTCCCAATCCTAACAAACTCGCCCATAAACTTAAAAATCCCATAGCAGATACTGCACGATTTGAGTGACCTTTAAGGATGTGGGCTCGATCAATTGGGCTCTTTTTTCACACATTTCAATGAAGTTCTGAGACCTGGCTTCAGAAATAAATAATTTTATTTTTTTCGCAAATACGTAGACAACCCTCGTAAGAGGTGCCAGTACTATTCAGCAGCATCTGATACCTCAACTACGCTCAGAAATGGTTTTTAGTAGGCGTCCTAAAAACAATACAAAGCCTACTCCTCATTCTTCCTCATCACTTTTAATGAATTGCAATTAGAATGTAGACTATAAATACTATCACCAAAATGGAAGCGTTTTTCAGAAATATTTGCCTCTAGTGGTCAAACAGCTTATTGGGAGCCTCGCGCAAACGCCTACTCCTCCTTAAATAATATGGAAAATTCTTTATGGTACATCAAATTCACCCGCAAAGTGCTGAAATTAAGGTTCAAATGGAGCCCTATTCGATTTCCAATTTTCCTCCAAAGTCTAGGAACGACTGTGAATTTTTAGTTTGTTGTTGAATGTCGATAACTTTTGAATAAAATTATATACTGAAATTTAACGTTTTTTGGCAGTATTTCGATAAGTTGTCTTACATCCAACAATTTGAAAGGCTGACAAATAATTCTAGATCGGAAATTGGTACCTTCACTTCAAAATCTTCCAAAACTCAAATCTCAAACTTACTTTTTTTTGAAAAAAACTCAAAATCAGAAAAAATCCACGCTTAAAAACTCAGTGAAATCTCTACAAAATGAGTGCTATCAAAAAAGTTTCTGAAAATCTCAATTATCGTCGCCCCACTTATCCAAAAACCAAAACATGCAATTTTCCCTAGAATATGGAACACAGTTAAAATTAAAAGGGGGGGTTAAGGTAGCGCGAGATTCACGTGAATGCATGACATTTTAATTAAGCCGAAATCCTCATCGAATGTACAAAAAAGGGCTAGGATATCCGAAAATCCCTGCCCACAACTGTCGCACAACAACTTAAGTCCGCCTTGCGTAATCTGCGGCAAGTACACAGTTATTTGTCTCGATGTGGCTAACGTAAGTCATATTTAAGCTTTGATTAAGGAATTTGCTGGGTGTTGATGATATTCTAGGAACTGTGTAAAGCTAGTCAAAATTAAGAATATAATTGTTTTTTTATCCAGTTTTGAGAGTAATTTGACAAGTTGTGCTCAAGTATTACCTTTATGGTTCAACTTTTTGCGGCAAGGCTAGAATGCATGGACCATAGGAACCAAGTTGGTAACCATAAAAGCGATTTTTTGCAACAGGATTGCCAACAAGGATTAGGCTGTCCGAGCCTTATTCAGGTACTAGAATATTTTTTGTGAACAATGACCAAAAGTAGTGCGTAAAATGACAGATAAAACATACCACTACTCCAAACGTCCTGACAAAATTACCAACAGTCCAGACAAAAATCAAAAATATATTCAAATGTTCTTGAGTCCAAGACTCTTGATAAACAAACGTCCTTACACTTCAAATTTTTTATGTAAAATAATTTTTTTAAAACACTCGGAGTAAGGGGTTACATGCTTAAAAAATCAAATTTAACTGGAAATTCTCAATTTTTTTGCTCAAATTTTTTTTCTTATAAGCTCTCAAATGATTAAAAATCAATAGTTTTTATTGCTATTTTCAACAAAAAATCAAAAGTAAGCTAAAAAAAAAGTCAAAAACGTAAACATATCAAGAACGTTGAGTATGTGGTGTAAAATTATAGCAGTATAATACACCGTGTATGGACAATGAACAAAAAATTGTATTAGATCATATAAAAATTTTTTGCCACTTTGATGGCAAGATACTACAGATTAAGAACAAAAATAAAAAAATCTGTGCTCAAAAATATTGAAAAAATTAAAAATAATAATTTAAATAATTTTTGTACATCAGTGTAATCAAAGCAAAATTCACGTGCAATATAATAATTTAAGTATTATCTAAATTT